>JBAMHX010000021.1:2743666-2758256 GCA_037177515.1 Pseudomugil tenellus
CACGCCATTCTGACATAAAATGTACTGTTTTATTATGAATTCTTTAAACATTACTATAACAACACAAAAATAAAGAAACTGGGCATGTTTGGAATGAACTGATGAAGCTCTAATCCGACTGAAATTCAGAAAATCTACCGAAATGATCACATGGTGCAGTTAGAGGACATGATTTTCGCATGATATATCATATTAAAACACAAAATACCCCCAATTTGCACCCAAATATTAACTAAAGTGATCCCGTTCCGGCCAAAAACCAGTAAGCCGCTCCGTGTTTTACACACCTCTCCACGCCGCAGTGGGAGGAAGTCGAACCACAAAGCAAGCATTGCCACAGTGCGAGGAAAAACACCAAAAAACACACCGAGGAGAGATTTTTACTACACATGTGCCATATTGTCGCTGGAAAACAAGCTGCTTAACCAGAATCCGTGGACACTATTGACTGGCATACGACCCAAAAGCAGAGGAGGGACACTTGTTCCTAACTATCCGAGTGAGAGCTGCCCCAGCGCGGACAGGGTGGAAGGCAGGAGTCGCGGAGCACGACGACCTGCCCGGTTTTTACTCCACACTTTCCAGCGCTGTGCTGGACGTTTTACTTGCCAAAGTGTGTGAAATAACCGTCCCCTCCTCGGATAACAGCTCCCCGCGAGGAGGAAGAGTTAGCGTTTAACTACCGCTGGGCAGCCGTTTCTCCATCTGCCCAGCGCTCCCTCCCCCTCCTCTACCATCAGCGTCACCATCAGCCCACAGTCAGCAGCTCTGTGCTGGGTCTCCGGATGACAAGGGACCCCATCAAGCTCGGGACACCTCAACCAGCAGCTATGGATTATATTTTGCGTTTTTGCAGGTGTTTTTTTTAAACCCGCGGGACTGTCGGAGAGCGTTTTCCCGCAAACGGAGCAAGACTTCCCCAAAAAAGAGACGCCAGCAGCAGACCCGCAGCCGTTAGCTTGGAGTAAATCGCTGCATGGAATTGAACCAGCATCCTTGTTAATTTGCCAGCTGGTGAATGTGTTTACAAGTGGCATTAGGGGCATTTTAATGTATCCATCCAGCTGAATGATATATTTATGGACACGGAGAGTGGTTTATTCGTTAGTTAGCCTACTAGCTAGCAGGTTTCATTTTGCTAGCTAGCGTGGTAGCTAACTAGCAGGAGAACCCGAATATCGACACCACCAGCGGGGTAGCTGTAAATTAGCTCTCCGACGCATGGATTTGGCTTGGGATTAGTTAATCGCACCGTGTTGCCTGGTCAGGATTTGGTGCTAAACCTCTCAAGGTGTTTAGCCAGGTCTTTTCCGGTGGCAATTTTAGTGTGATCGATGCGCCTTTACGGAACATCTCAGCCTTAACAGGAAGCCAGCCAAGAAAGGACGACAAAAACAAAACGGCATTGGTGTGTGGATTTCTTTTTTTCTTCTTTTCTTACGGAATTCAAATCATGTTTGCTTCATCTTTAACCTGACATCTCACGCTTTTATTTGTCAAGAGACATTTGCATATTTTTGGTGCACCAGCAGCGAGCGCGAAGGCATTTTCGGAAATAAATCCAGCCTTTCCAGGAGTGTCAGGTCGTCAAATGAGCCATTTTTCCTCCGGTTATTTAAGACGAGGACGTCGAGCTCCACGTGTCCCTGTTTGCTTATTGCAACGCCGGATTTGGCTGCTTTCGAGGCCAAAAAGAAAGCAGTCACATTTCATTTTTTCACCGCATCCTCAGTCTGCCATTTCACTCAAATTAGAAGATTTTTTTCCGAGCATGCACAGTATTTACATTTGAAGGAGAACCCAGTTGAAACTCATGCCGAACTGGGGACAAACTACTGGTTTGGACACGTTTCCAGCAGGGAAGTCCCCTGAGACATGTAGGATTTCACAGCTGTTTCCTTGATTCGACATAAAGACATATCAGCGTTATTTCCCATCCTTCACACAACACATCCGCAAAAAAAGCTGCTATTTTTGCACTAAATGGGATTGCAGGCTCAGACAGTATATCCCACCCAATGCCCCCCCTTCTAAATTAGCTTTTTATATCTGAATGATGGTAGTTTGATGCGAAGTGAACGACCCAGCCTGACCCCATCGACGCTCCTCGGCCCTTCATGTTGCTCATATCTGGCGGAGGACTCTTGTTTTGTAATTCCCTGATCATAAAAGCCACTCCAGCCCAGTTATTTTATTGATCTGGTCGTCCTAAGGTTGAAAGATGGCGGACCTCGAAGCAGTACTCGCCGATGTCAGTTATTTGATGGCGATGGAGAAGAGCAAATCCACCCCGGCGGCCCGGGCGAGTAAGAAAATCATCCTCCCTGAGCCCAGGTAAGCTCATTTGCAAGGTGCGTGCTTGCTTTTGTGCATGCTTTGCAGCCACACAGAGGTGGAAACTAGATGCAGACAGAAAAGAGACTTCAGATTTGTGTTTTTTTTTGTTCCACCTGTTTGTATCAAAGCTGCACGTGCAGCTTAATCTCATCTAGTTGAAGTTTGATTGACAGGCGGTTCATTTGCTGTGTGGCCAAGCTTATCTGTGATGCTGATGCAGCTGCTCGATCAGTATTTGCAAGTTGCTTTATTTTATTTTATTTTGACACCCCCACCCCCCCCCATCTCTTTGCAAGCATCCAGACAAGACCACAGTCTCCATCTGACTGAAACGAAGCCTCTTCATCTTCCTTCTCCTTTTACAGTGAACGCATCATCGCACATCTTTTGTCCTCGCTGCTGCGGCCTGTTAGAGGCTTCAAAGTGCTTCTCTTCAGACCAGCTTTTAGGCACATCGCGCAAGTGGATCACGCAGGATGTGGTTGAAATTTTTTTATGTTATTGAGTTGCTTTTCACAAGAGGGGGGGTTGGTAAACACCACGGCGCCATTTGGGCTGTCAAACTGTGTAAACAGCAGAGCAGATCTTTGTCAGCAGGCTACACCTCCTACTTGACATTTCTTCATCAGAAGCTGACAAACATTAACGGCGCATAGCGGCGATCAATGAAGGTTAAAGATATGTAATGGTTAAGCCGCGCTAACTCATCCCAGCAGCTCGGGAGTAAATAGTCATCCAGACAGGCCATTACACACTGTAATGAATGCGAGTGGATTAAAGGTTATTCTGTAATAACTAATTACATGTGCTGGCCCAGATTTTCTTCTTTTTGTCTGCTAGTTTACAGTCTGATGGTGTTTAAATTCATTCCTCTTCGGTTAAACCTTATTTATCTCCTCCAGCCCTCCAAGTCTCTTGTGGTCGCGATGTCCTGTTAACAGCGTCTGATTATTCTCCTGATCCGGCGTCTGTGAAGTTCCAGTACGAGTTTCGACATGCAGGCCGGGATTTTCACGTCGCTAATCCCATTTGATTTAAATCACATTAGCTGAAGGTCATTGCTAACCATCGCTAGTGGGTTGTAAGCTAAAGGAAAAAAAGCGTTTCCTTCCTCCAGACTGCTGTGCGGTTTCAGTTCATGTCAGCTTGCTGTTGACACGGGACGCTTGTCGTTTTCACTCCGTCTGTAACTCTAGTGGCTTTTGACGTTAGCGTACCGCAGATGTTAGCGTTTTAGCCAGATGTAACTTTCATAAGGTGGCTGTCGGTGCGCTTAGTTCTTCAGAAGAGGCTGGTTAGATCCTGAAATGGGATCATTCTTTGAAAAAGACAATAGGATGTGTGTTTCTCCTTCGCCGTTGAAGTCGGCAGGAAGTAACAGGTGTGAAAAGCGAACAACAAAAGTGTTAATCAACACCCTGAAAGGTTTTCTTACGTTTCATGTTTTGGATGCTCTTCGTTTAATTGAATCCTTTTAGCTTTACATGCTCCTGAAGCTGCCATGTTATTCTTTTCCCATCATGTGCAACCGAGGGCTTGAGCAGAAAATGTAAATTCCTGCAAAAAGACGTGTTCCTGAAGGCATCTGTCGCTGCCAAAACTTTTGGACTTATCGCTGACATCCAGATGCTCCTTTAGGTTTTTGGTCCCTATCTTCCAACGCAGATCTGCAACACTGATTGGTCTGATCCCAGTCTGCATTTCCAGTGCAGTGGGATCCATCCCAGAAGCCTCACAGCTTAACGCTGGAGGCGTTAAAAGGATGGGAGTCCAGTTTCATGTTGCTCTCACATTGAAATGGAAGATGTTCTGGACTGTAGATGCAGAAAGAAACGATTTGTCTTGACGTGTTTGTTGACAAAGCGGAGATCTTCTCCCTAAACGTGGTCCTCAGGCCGCCATGGACGCTGCTTTTCTATCCAGTCATGTTCACAATCGCATCAAGTGTTTGAAATAACATGATTGTTGTTATTGCTGGTGATGCATGATGTTGTCATCTGTTGGTTTAGCTGTAATCCAGCAACGGATCGCTCATGGTGTTGCTACCAGTCAAACCACAACACGATTATCAAGGTAAACAATGTTTAAATCAAATCTAACTTTATTTATTAATCACTTTTTATTACAATAAATAAAAAAAAAACACTAATATTCACACAACGCTATACACACACATCATTAGAAGTGATTAACATGTTTAATCAGTGGTTTTATCTTGTTAAAGTGTTAAATTTCCTGGATAACCTGGAGTTAGATGTGTGTTTGCTCTACTGGCAGCTGGGATACAGTGTTGGCGCCATGATGGATAAAATGGCGCCAAACAAAGCGAATCACGACAGGCTGTGCGTTTCCCTTGTTCTTTTATGCGTACGGTTGTGATTTGTATTTAAAAAGACTATTTAGCAGAATCATTTGGTTTATAAGTTGTTTGACAATGTTAAGCTAACGCTGATCTATTATTTTCTTTATAAATGAGAAACACTTTATTCTCCCTCTTCGCCACTGCGTGGGTCAATAAAATTATATTTTTGCCTTTTTAAAAAGTGTTACGTCTATTTAGCTCACAATAAAATCAGGATAAATACTGTAATGTAGATAAATAGATCATATCCTTCTTTTTTCTTGGTTTTTACTGCGCATACTGTTGAGACAGCATGTCACACCGCGGTGGAAATACCGACTGCAGTACGCAGATGAAGGCGTGTCTCAATGTGGGCGGGGTTAAACGTTGAGCCCCACCTACTAAACGGGTTGAGGGGTTTTACTCGCCACTTTTAGTTGACCTGAGACTATGAGCTCCTTGAGTTGTCTGTGAACTGATCTGAAATACAGTTTATATCATTTATACAAGTAAAGTATTGATTAATAATAAGCGACTGGTACATTTTAGAAATTGAAAACTTTATTTCCAAGAGATAATTAATGTTAGTCAGCGGTTTTGTTCTGCCGGCCTTTCTTGTTCCTGTAGCTACATATAAAAAAGAGTTTTGCTAAAAAAAATACATTTTTAAAGCAATAGTGTACATATCCTAAAATCAAATTAACTATTCTTCTCCCAAAATTAAAAAAAAAAGCCTTAATTTAATCATCTCAAGAAACACAACTTAATCTGGTAATTAGTGCTACTGCATGCAGAAACATAAAATGTGAAAAAAAGCTGCAATGGTGGCGGTGAAGAATCATAGTGGTCAAAACAACATTTACCACTTAAATCCAGTAGGCAGCGCTACTGGGTATGGGGGGGAAAATGCAATTACCCACACAAAGAAGAATAACGTTTAGTAGGCGGAGTTCAACACGTTGAACCCCGCCCACATTGAGAAACCCAGGAGAATTACTTTTTAACGGGCGGAGCTAAACATTTAACCCCGCCTACATTGAGAAACCACAAAGAATTATGTTTAATGGGCGGAGCTCAACGTTGAACCCCGCCCACATTGAGAAAACCCAAGGAAGAATTACGTGTAATGGGCGGAGCTAACCGTTTAACCCACGCCTCGATCTGCGCACTGCAGTCAGGGGTTCTTGCATATTTCTGCTCAAAATTCTTGTTTTGACTCTATCTTCTCTAAATGCATACGTTAATTTAAAGTTTTAATAGGTAACAAAGTCATAAGGATCAGAATGAGCAGGTGTTGCATCTCCGATCAGACACACCAACTTTTAAACTGAAACTTTAACCTTTTTAATTTAGAAGATGGAAAATTACTAATAGTGACGAGTAAATAACGACACTTTGCTCTTTTTAATGTCTAAATATGTATGTAGGCTTTATGGTTCCTATTTAAACATGGTGATAAGTCTCTTCTTCCATTTGTGCACATGTGTAATAATCCTGCAGGTTGAAGGAGAGGATGTGTGTGTGTGTGTGTGTGCTGACCACATGTAAAACCAGCTTTTACTGTGGATGAATAAACAGTTTCTCTCCTGGACTGCTGGGCGTGAACAGGTTGCAGGATGATGTAGTGCTGCTTCCTCGCAGGTACCGATGGGTTGAGTTTATCCGCGTTGTAGCTGGACACGGCAGCAGCTCATTTAACTCATCCAGCAGACGGGAAGAAACCAGGGAGACAACCTGAGGTGAAAGCGATAACTACATCCAACGTAGGTGTTATCTGCGCGAGAAAGAAATGAACGAGGCTTATCGGTTTCAGCTCCATTATTCATCTCAGTGTAATGCACGAGACGCAGAGATAAATGCACCCGATGATTGACTTACAACGGCACCATTACAGTGGCGTTGAGTAAAATACGTCCGCAAAGAAAGTGGCATTAAATAAAAACGTACTTTAAACATGCCAGTTGGGTGATTATTACATTAATGTGTTCATTCTAAGTGGATGAAACGGTCGCATTAAGTCTGTTTTCCTTCCCGTGCAGCATCATCTAGTAACTTGAGTGCTTCGGAGATTTTCCTCTGATTGGAAGTAGATGGTAAGAGATGTGAGAGGCTGAGCAGAGGAGGTACGAGAGGAGAAAAGATGTGCACGGATTGAACTTGTGAAATCATTTCCTGACTATATTAGCATGAGATTGTGTGCAAGCTGGCAAACTTTTTTTTTATTTATGACAGTTTTAGCAGTTCAACGTGCATATGTGAAGCTTTCAGTTGCATGATGGGAACGGGGGTTGAATGCGACCCTTTGGAAATAGCGTGGCGCTGCCAAATTCTCAGCGGGCCAAGGCAAAGTCCTCTGGCAGAGAGGTGAGATTTTGACATTAACGGTGGAGGCAGCGGAGACGGGGGCCAAGGGGGAGGGCGACCGGATGGACAAACTCCTTAAAATGACTAAATGTCTTTTAAAGTTTGTGTGTCCACCCAAAAACATGGAGAGTTTATCTGTTTAGCTTTGAAAAGCCACGTTGTGCGTCTTCTCCGATTGGCTGTAGCTTCACAGTGACATCACACTTAGCAACTCCTTCCTGGCCAATCAAATCTTTTGTGCCACAGAGCTCGACATATCTGATTTTATCCATGAGGTGCACACCAAAAGTCTGATGAGCGTTTCTTCTGCCAAATTTAGTAGCTGTGGTTGAACCGTGTTGCCTTTAGCGTTGTGGAGACATATTTTACCTGATCTTCCCATGATGGGTTAATACATTACGGTGTGATGGCTAACGAGCACAGCTGGATAAAATATCAATAACAATATATTTTGATCGACTTGTGGTCCGATTGGGGAAAAAAACTTGATTAAAGACCTGAATAGAAAAACACAGTTTTCCTTTTTAATTAGTAATCAATTAGCTTCGATCTGAGAATGAATCCGTCTTGAAACGTTTGATTTGTAAAACTAATCAAATGCACATCAAATGTATCAGTTTCTTACCAGAAATACATTCATTGCAAAATGCTGCACATGAAAATGTATACAAAGCCATAAGTTAGCTTAAAGCTAACGTCAATGGAAAATATTACTGGTAAGCTAGCATTTAGCATGCATTATTTAACAACATTGTCTATCAACAATATTCTCTGTGTTTTGTTATAAACTGACTAAAATAGTTGCAGGAAAACATTTTCTGAAATAAAACATGAAAAACATCTGGACTTCTTCCATATTCTCACTGAAATGATCATTTATTCCATTTTTATCTCCGAGTCGTGTTCATGCTTTTGCCTCTCGCATTCATAGAAGCATTTTAAACTTTGTGCATGCGACGTGTAATGTGCAACCTACGTACCAAAGAAACGCCGAGAACGTTTCGGCTTGATTCGTACGCAGACGTGTCACCAGCAGCAAGTACAGCAGCTCTGTCAACTTCATTAGCCTACCGAAGCGTTGCCACCAATTGCTTAATGTTGCATAGCATTGAGCTTCCTGTTCATCCACATTTTTATTTAATTTAACTTGTAAAATCTAAAACAACTTGCCAATGACTACCCTTCCTCACATAAGAAGCTTAATTAATGTTCTCGAACTTTAACTTTGGGCTTTACAACAGGAGTTAAATTAGGCCCCGCCCCTCTTTCCGCTCTGCTCTGTTGACGTGCAGACTAGGGCTGCAAGAAAATATCTATATATTGCAATATTCTTTTAACAGACAATATAAAGATTTGCAAAAGAACGGTATTGATCTTTTTATGAGCATATTTTTACTGAGGAGGCAGATTTTAATTTCTTTATTCATCTTGTACACAAAGCGTGTTTTTGAAATAATTTAGAAAAATAAAAAGCCTCATTTACTGGGCTGTTCTTTCGATTCTACTTTCTGTTAAAATCTAATAAAGAAAAATAGCAATTTATCACCTTGTTTATAGCATCGCAATATATTGTGTCGCTGTATTGTACATCGTATGGCCAGATTCTTACTGAGACACACCCGTAGTGCAGATCAGATGTCCGGAAACAGCAAATCCCTCGGCTGCTGAGCGTCTGAAAGGATCAGTTAAGACATTTTGATGTTGTTCCGGTGAAAATATGTAATTCTCAGCATCTTGAAGACGTGTAAGAGTGTAGATGCGGCGGCTCACCAGGGCTGAATCTGTAGGCCAAACACTTCTGATCATTTTCTAATAATTGCAGCTGATCTAAACGTCTCAAGATGATAATCTTAAGCCGTAAATCAGATTATTTTTCTTACATCCTTGCATTGCAACATGCTGTCCATCTTTTTTGATGATAGTTGTTGAAAAGATGGATGCAACGCAGTCATAACGTGAGCTAAACAAAAGTAAAAAAAGATGGCGGGAAGTTCAGAATAAATAAAAACTCACAAGTTGTCTAATTTGCAGTTTTATCAGATTTCATCGTCGCATAGCTAATTTCATGTCCAACAAAGACCAAATGTCTTTGAATTAACAGAAAGTTTGAGAATGACGCCACAATGTACATACATTCTTCAAAAGAAATCTGATAATGGAGTGGAAAACGTCCACCAGGGTTTTGGAATAGTGCATTTAGAAAGCACGCATAGATGCATCAGACCTGATTACTATAGTTATTGTAATTTGATGGTCGTGTAAATGGAATCAGTGATTGCAATAAAGACACTTTGAAAGCTTTTCATTGGTTTTATGCTGCAGAGTAGTTCAGTAGTTCAGCTTACTGCTTTAAACATTATGTGATGGCTGCTTGTATAAAAGAGGACAAGAGGTAATGGGTTTGTTATTTGTTATGCTTTCCTTTGCGTGTCAGACTAGATCTCAAATTAGTGCTGATTCATGGTAGCAGGTTAACACCTCTGTCTCCAACACACACAGGAATGATTATGTTTTATTTAAACCATCACAGACGGTGCTCTAAAAGCGAGCAACCCTCAACTCTGATGCACTGCAGAGGTAGAACGCAGATTAATTTAATGTTACGTTGAGCTGGAAGACGGATGATTTACTCAGAAATACCAGTGAGTTAGGTAGTTTGTTTCTGTATCAACAGCTACATTTTTTATGCTGCGGTTACAAAGCTTCCTCTTTTTAAAAAAAAATCAGGTTTGGCTGATTTCTATATTTAACCCAAATGTTTAAGTGAGAAACTACAATCACGAGTTGTTAATTCATCAGCGTTCTGGTCAGATGGGTGAATTGTCTTCTGGGAGATCACCTGGACAAGAAAGGACCGTGCAATTCTGGAACCTTCCGTGATTTCATCTGGTGCAAACTATCTGGAGCAGCTGGTTACACCGTTTCATCCTGCAGAGGTTGAGCACAACAGAAAAAGTATTGAATGTACTAGAAGGTAGCATGACGTAGCTTCTGAATGCGGCCCACATTTTCAGGTCTGGAATGCAGGCAGGACAGTGTATCGCACACTGCGGCTTGGTTAGGGCTGCACAGTTCTGGGAAAAATGGGAGTTACGATTTTTGAGATCATTATTGTCTCAGGATTTTTTTCCAATATAAATAATTATTGCACAAATCACCGGCACACCAACTTCGCGACAGCTGACACTAAATATAAAAAAAGACATAATTTTCTTTTTATTTGTGGAGAGAAAGAGGCATTGTTGTTATGCAGGTGATGTCCCTGATCAAAATACAGTAAAATCTTGTTTGTTTTTTTTTAGTTTTTTACAAAATAATTGTCATATGGAAATGAGATCACAATTTTTTAAGATCAATTGTGCAGCCTTAGGTTTGGCATCGTCATTCAGAAATAAGCAGGAAAGTGTCAATTAGCTTAGTGCTGTTGGGATCGTCCATTTCCTCCTGGTTCAGAGGACAAGCACGTCAATCATTTCCACAATTTTAAGTGTGGACTCGTCGGACTAAAGAAACTTTTCCACTTTGCGTCCATCTGAGAAACTCAGGTCCAGAAAAGCCAGCTGGGTTTCTGGCTGCTTGGACTGGCGACGGACTCGTTAGTCTTTCTAAGCCCACGCGGTGGTATCCTTTACACAATGATGCCCGTTTTTAATGTACTGCACATGAGGATTGAAAGGTGGTTTCCGGACCTGCAACATGCAGATTTCACCAGATTCTCTGACTCGATTGATGACTTAATGGACTATTGATGATGAAATCCCTTAAATTGTGACATTTTTGCTCTGAGAAACATTGTTCTTAAACAACTGTTTGCTCACGTAGTTGCTCACAAAGTGGTGAACCTTGCATCATCCTTTTTGTTATGAAAGACACCCACCTGTTCCCAACATCTGTAAATGGTTGTTTTTGAGCATTTCTTAACTTCCCCAGTGTCGTGTTGATCCTGTCTCTGCTTTAGAACCAGTTGCAGGCATAAAATTCAATACAACAATTCAATACATTTAAAAAAAACAACTTTTAAAGTCTTTAAATGTAATTAGAAAAAAATGGTTGCATTCTGTTTTAATTAGTTTTACATAACTTGTTGTCATCACTGGAAGGCCTCCCTGCATGGTGCCTGTAACTGGTACCTGCTGCAAACCCAGATGACGGAGTTCACCCAGCAGATCATTGTGCAGAAATGGTGAATAAGTTCTGCCTGGAGACGGTAAACATAAACGGCTAACCCGGGAAACAAAACTTTACCGTACCCACTTGTGAAACAGGATATTCCCAGTTGGGACATTAAAGACTTGCTAAACTGGGATTCATAGCATCCGGCTGCTCATAGAAACGTCTAAACAAACACGTACATCCCCTTTATAACACTGATCATGACTTTTGTGAATCTGTAACCTTACCTAATGATTATTGTCGTAACCAACACGAGAAGCTTCGATGTCATCTAATGAGTTCAGGGATCCATTTCCACCAGAATCCAAACTGGTTGGACTCTCATGCACGTTATCCCAAACCAACCCTGACTCATTTCTTTCTGAATGCATAAAATACTATTAGATGCGTCTAATTCATCACTGTCAGATGTAACAAAGGCTTTTTTCTGTCTGTGTTGCTGTTTTCCCAGCATGCTCCTCTCTGATAAAACCGTGACTCACTACTAAAGATCTAATAGGTGCATTTATCCACCTCTCAGGTAATCTTGTTCACACACTGAACGTAGTGTTGCACCCAGTCTGGACATGAAGCACCGTTTCCCAGAGACCCGGACTTAGTCTCACTTTCCTTTCGCCTCCCGCAGACGCTTGTTGTTCGGCGTTTTTGCTGATCCGTTGGTATACGAGGAGCCTTTTCCTCGCTGCTTTTCTGATGTGGCAGAAATAGCAGCTGCACAGGCCCGATCGCTGTTAGCTTTATGGGTTATGAGGAATTAGAAAAGCTCATAAAACGAGCATTTTGCGTTTGCCTTCTCAGCTCCGAAGCAGCATTATTGTTTCATTTGGAAGTAAATTAGGAAAAAGCGGTGATTTCTTCCTGTAATCTGTCGGTGGATGTGAATAAAGATGGATGGAGCCACGCGCAGTCATTGCGAGGTAGAATCGTTTCTCTTTACAGCCTTTGCTTCGTAGGAGGAACCCCTGGCTCGTTTAGGGCTCAAACAATTAAAAAATGACACTAAAACTAATTGAAAATCATTTCTGTCCTACAGCGAGTTAATACGAAATGACTACTTAGCTGAAAATTGCTTTCGTTTTTTTTTTTTCTGGCTCTGATCACACCCTTGAAATCCACTTGATACAAACCACAGCAAGTCATTAGAGGTATTGATGCTTTAATGAGCCGAGGGGATAAATTTTCACCGATGCTTGGGTTAGAAATCATCCAAAACCTCAGCAAGCGGATGTGAGAAGTACACGAGTTAAACATATGACTATTATGGACTCGTTAATGTTAAATATGCACGCTTCCTGCAGCGGGAACCAGTCCACAACCAGTAATGTCCCAGTTACTTTAATCTCACAATTAATCGTGATATTAAAACACAAAAGTTGATTAATCACAAATAAAAAATAAACCGTTTCCTTAAAGAATTATGTGTGAAAAGTTAAATACCATCTACATGCTGTTAGATTAGATTTTTATTCTGCTTTGGGTGATCCGAAGAGCTTTCACAAGTCAAAATCAAAATGAGTAAACCTGCTGTCTGGTCTGTTTTTCTAGTGTCCAAGAATTTAAATCCACTCTCACCCTTCATCTGCCAGCATAATGTAACAGCTCTGATCCGTAAACACCCCCTCCCTCACCTCTTTGCTTTCCTAAATGTATAAAACCTGGAGATAAACATGGAAATGTATTCAGATCTGTAAACATGCTCTCACCATGTTAAATACTTTGAACCAACTCTGCAGTTTGTTGCATTTATTCCTGAATGTAGAGGAGCAAACATACGAGCATTTAGTGCAGGATCAGCCCCTGTCCTGCCGGTTTTAGATGATTCCCTGCCCCAACACACTTTATCCAAATTACAGCTTGTCAAGTTCTGCACAACACTCTTAATAATTAATAACTAATATGACTCAAGTGCATGACAGCAGATAAACGGGTGGAAACAGTTTGATTTCTGCACTAGTGCATGTTTATTTAAATGGATTTTAATAACTGAGATTAACACAGAAATGTAAACTTTTTAAATAAGAATAAATATAACTGAAGATTTTAAATAATTTATATCCACTAATTGGAAGCTAAATATATTTCCTTACAACCCCAAATGAGCAACAGCTGTAGCTGATAAACAGACCCAGTAAAACTGTGTTTGATCCCAGTTTGATCCCAGTTTAACATCATCATGGCAAAGTCACAGTTAATGGAAACTGTGTTTAGTAAACGTCTCATTCTTCTACTGAACACATTCAGTGAAGCCAATCGGATCTTAGTACAGATGTTGTGGACATACCAGCTTATTCTTTAGCATTTTGAGTTAAGTAGGATGTTTGTCCCCCTAGGCTTGCCGTAGAATAAACAGACTGTTGCCCATGTTGGTGGAATTTCACATTGACTGTAAAGATGGCTGTCTTCTCAGGATGAAACACTGGATGTTTATTGTTTCATTAAACTGTACCCCAGTAAGGCTGGTTACCATAGTAACAAGCTAATATTTACACCGCTGTGGTTAACATAGATGCTAACATTTAGCTTTCATATCACAATAACCAACCACTCCAGGTGTGTTTTAAAGGTGGATGTAGTCGCCCTGGAATCTTATACCTCAGATGTTTGTTTGCCGATACGAATTTTATTCGTCTTTATTACGTTTTTATTACCCAGTTGCAGCAGCGATGTTGTGTTGGTGGCGTTTCCGTTTATGTACAGGTGCCGCTGTGTTTGTGTGAAGTTACGTCAGCGTCCCATGAAAAGAAAAGACAGAAAGCAACACAGGAGACGGGAGATTAAAAAAAATATCAACGTGTCTCAAATCATAAGTCCAAGTTTGTGTCTCGAGTCCTTATCCCTGCAACAGGAATTTATTTATTTATTTATTTATTTATTTATTTGCCTCCTGGTGGGAAAAACTGAGAGGGATCTTTACCAAACAGAAACTTGCTGGAAATTTTAATTATTTTAGCCATTTTTTAAGTTGCATTTGGCCAAGAAAAGCAACAACACAAGTCTTTAAACACACTGGTAAAATAAAGACAAACTAAAAACCAATGAAACAGAAATAAAAACCCACCAATATGAAAGCAAACTAAAATGCTGACAGGTCAGTCAGTAATTGTATTTTCTGTCTTTCAACAGAGATTAAAAAAGCATGAATCCAGGTACCTGCAGCTTTTTGCATCTGTTTTATCTAAGATAAATTATATTTTATCTGATTTTACTTTTTTATTCTGTTGTGAAATCATGTACAATAATCATAAATGTAATATGATCATTTAAAAAAATCTTTAAAGGAGCTAAACCTGATTTTGCATTTTTTTGCACCATGAGACAGGAGTTCGAACTATAAGCCCCGCCCCTAACTGTTTTCCACAGGAAGGGACAGTCCGA
>JBAMHX010000021.1:2912278-2934915 GCA_037177515.1 Pseudomugil tenellus
CGTGACCGCTGTGTGGAACATGCTGAAGTAACTTATAATGTTTATGTTGTTTCAGCAGAAGAAGAGCTGTCCCCGAGTCCGACTACAGCCCTTTCAGCCCCCCCACAGCCCCCCCCCCCACTGCTCTGCAGTTTGGAAGCACAAGACCAGTTTCATCTGATTTGCTCCATTTCTTTGAGTTCTTCTGCAAAGGCCAAAGCTGTTTTAACCCTTTAATGCCCAGCCTAAGAACAACTAGAGTCACATTTTAAAAAGTAAAGTATTTGACCAGGTAATAAAATCTGAAAAAAACTAACATTATTTTTGTTATTTTTATCATTTATTACCTTGTGACAGGTCAAAATTATTGTAGTGTAATCTGCTTTCTGGTGTTCACTAGGAGTATTTTATGTTTCACAAACTGGATTATAAATAAAGTTTTGCCATAAAGTGATGCAAAATGTCTCAGAAGCTGCTTTATATGGTTAGGATGTAATGCTGGATGTCTTCAGGTTGTTTTCTGCCATTTTGCTTTGCAAACAGGAGCTGCCAATGTTTCACCAGGAGGGAAGGAGAACCGTGTTCTGCGAGGAGAGCGGAGGCGATGAGGTGCATGAACAAGCGGTTGGACTAGCTGATAAACACGCAGCTGGAGATCAGGTGCATGACATCATGCATACTTTGATGTTTTTACACCTCTTGTCCTTCACATAGTCATTCTTTATTTCCTGCAACACAGAAATGATAAATTTCTCCTTATTGCTACTTTAAAGTTAGTATATATGTAAAAATATCTCAACTTTATCTTCACGCCTTGTTTTTGCTGCCCCCAAGTGGCCAAAAAATCTTTAGAACAAACTTATCAGCCACTGTGCTGATTTATCTCGCAGATTGATGAGTTGTCCTGCATCGGTGCTTTTGTAGACATGAAACCATGAGCGCAGAGTTCCGCTGTCGCTCATTGGGACCTGAATCCGTAGGATCCTGTCCTCTAAGATTACATCTCACATCCTCACTGCTTCATCCAGCAGAAATCCTGTATATTGAGCCTGATTGTCCTCGCTGGTAATTACTGTATGATTTACAGAAATAGCCCTGCATAGCAGTGCTGGTGTTCCTCTCTTTCTGACGCGTCTCACATTCACTCCTGCGATCGAACCTGCTGTCAGCTCTTAACGACTCCAGTTAAATCCTGTTTATGTTCCCTCGGCTCTCTTAATGAAACTGATGAGGGAAGGCAAATAAAATTAAAATCAAGCAGTTAATAATTGATGTGTCTTCTGAAAGCGTCAGCGGTGTGTTTGTGTGAGTCGCAGTCGGGTTTTTGTGTGTTATCTGGCTGCTGCAGGCCGGTGTAGTCAAATGTCTTGTTAGAGAATCTTAACAATAGAGGAGCAGAACAGGTTCTCCACTTTAGCAAATCTTCACCGCCTCGGGGTGTCTCATGCTGAGAGCAGCAGTCGCACACCACAGCTTGTGCATGTGTGTGTGATTGTGTGGGAAGGAGGTTGTCTGTGTGAGAAAAATAGATACATTGTGTTTTGGTTTAATAAAAGGTGGTTCAGTTTGTCCCAGACGAGCCCAGTGTGTAAACTGTCCTGCTCAGTGACCTAAAACATTGTCCCGAGCTGCTTTTGTGAGCATAGCGTTCTGCAGAACACGATCCAGTCGAAGGGATGTTTATGTGCTCGTAGAAATAATGGAGCATTTTTTTCCTGTTGTCTGCCTTTATTGTGTTTCCCTTCTCATCTGTTAACCTCGGATCTCTTTATTTTCTCCTTATTTGTTCATAAAAGTACTTTTGCTGTGCATTGAAAACGAGATGTGCGTTGTGCCCTCGAAGATGCAGTTTTTTATTTTTCCATATTTGATGTATTGAGCTTTTTTTTTTTTTTAGAGTTGAATTGTTTAACTCATAAGCTCTATAAGCAAAGGTAAATTAATTTTCACAGGGTGATTCAAAGTACTTTATAGAACATTAAAACAATACAACAAGAAATAAATAATAAAGAAAATGACAATTAAAAATGATTAAAATCATGTAGATTAAAAGAGATAACAATTAAAAATAATTAAAATCATGTAGATTAAAAGACATAACAATTAAAAATAATTAAAAATTATTCAAATCATTAATTTAAGATTATAAAGGCATAAAAAGTTAAGGTAATATACATTTTTTGTAATTGATATTTTTATTTTCTTTTAACTTTTAACATTTTAAACATACAAACAGCAAAACTATTTCACATTTTCTTATTTAGGCCCAAGGTCAAACTTTTTAGAAAAAAAGGAAAATATACATACATACATACCCACATGAACAAATATGATACACAAATATTTCAAAATAAAAGTACCAAAAAATTGCCTATAAACAGAAAAAATAAATAATTAAATTTACAAACATCCTTGCCTTCGATTCATTATAAATTTAAGAAGCAATTCTGTTGGTCAACAGAATTATGATTTTTTTCCCATCCCCTCCACTCCCCTCTAGCAATAGGGCTCCCAAGTCACTTAGATGTCTCAATTTATAGAGACATCTAACTTCCATATGGAGGAAGTCTTGTCCAGGTCTTGTCTGTTCTTGTGTAAATAAAAAATAAAGTTTTGCCAAACAGTAGCCTTCAAACCCAAAGAGTTAATCTCTCGCTTTGTAACAGTAGCTTCAAGGCTAGCTCCTGTTAGCTAGCTGTTAGCTTCCTGCTATCTCTGATGCATGTAATCTGCTGTCTTACGCGATTTAATGTTTTCTCTCGACAGTTCAACAATGTTCTCAAGCACCGAAAAATCCACATTTATATTTAGCGTGAATTTAATTTGTTTGATTATAAGCAAGAATATTAGAGAAAAATCTGACTAGCTCATCGCTGTCGTCCATCAGTCTGGGAAGAGTTATGCGGTCATTTCCAAACGGTCCATCATGTGACAGAGGTCTTTCACTAGTGGAAAACATTAAAGAGACAACTCCTGAATTTCACTGCAAGTTCAGCACAAGATGTGAGAAACTCAGAAGAACTGGATCTCAGACTCTCCAGTCCTCAACGAGCATGCTAAATGTTAGCGTTTCTGACAATAAAATGTGAAAAATACTGGTTTGCAAATTGCAAATACAACAAAATCTGTGACCCCCAAGGAACCCTAGTTTACATTTCGCGTCATATTATACGTTTTACAAGACGAGCGAGGACTTGAAGACACTTAGGCCTATAAGATGAATGAGAAAACTTTTATTAGTTAGTTTATTAGGAAAATTGTTATCTGAGTCAATTTTAATGAAGGTAAAGTAAAATTACACATTTAAAACTGGTGACTTTTCTGTCACAATAGTGACAAACGTAATGAATGCAGATTTAAGTTCAGTTTTTATTTTGAATTCTCATTATTTCTAAACCAGTGTTTTAAAAACTTTGGTCATCTTTTAAGACATATGTGTAGAAAAATATATAAATTTGTTGTAACACTGACATGTAAACAAACCACAACATGTCTGGAGTAACTTCCTTTTGACCAGGGGTGCCCAGCTCCAGTTTTTCTATGTGTCCCTGCTCCAACACTCATAACTCACTTAACTGGTCATTGTGAAGAACTTTATTGGCTGTTGGATATATTTATTGGAAGGTAGGTGTGTTGAAACGGGGATACGTTAAAAACCTGCAGAACAGCGGTCGTCGGGGACCGACTTTGGACACCCTTGCTTTAGACAGACCAGGCCGAAGATGCTGGCTTATAATGCTAATCACATGTTTGCATATCATCACAAAGATCTAAGAGCAACTGTCAAGCACGGTGGTGCAGGGATGATGATCTGGGCTTGTTAGAAAGAAAAATCTAAATTCCTCTACTGGTGTGAGAGACTGGTAATATCATAGGAAACAATCATTCTTACCCTGCTGTCGTATTTACCAAATTAAACGACTTATAAATAAACAAAACACTTTTTTATTATCTCTATTTTCATCGAGGGTGTACTTTATTAATTCTGTGCGCAGTCTCTGTTGCTTCAGCTGCACAAATCTTCCTGTTCAATACCGCGTGACCTCTACACCTGTGCTATGCAGTGAGAAGCAGAGATGCACTGTAGAAACACTGCAGAGACCCCCGCCTTTCCTCCTCACGTGAATCTGTAAAGAAAACACAACAGCGGTGTGAGAAACCAGAGAATTGGCTTTAAAGGAGATAAAAGAGATGAGATTGTGGGTAAGATGGAGGAGGAGGAAATCCAGGCAGAGATACAGAGAAGGGATGACAGCGAGCGAGACATGGAGGTGCAGGGAGGGAGCTGATCTCTCGCAGAAATAATGATATCTGTTTCCCTCGGAGGTCGTTGTCTAATCATTTTATTCGTTGCTTATGGAAGATGGAGGAGACAATGTTCTGCCATGTTGGCAGGCAGCCCCTCCTCTAACATGCAGCATCGCCTGCCTCAACACAGACCAGCCAGCATGAAGGAGTTGATTCCTGTTGACAATGATCCATTTTGGAGTGATGGGATAGTAAAGATGGCAGGATGTTAACAGAGGAGGAAAACAATGCGGACGTTAAAGTCAAGATGCCAAATTCACCCATATCTAATAGGGCTGCATGAAAATATCGATATATCGTTATATCACTATTTTTTAAGAGACCATACATCGATATGCAAAAGAATGATCAATCTCTTTATGAGCATATTTTTACTCATGAGGCAGATTTTAATTTCTTTATTCATCTTGTACACAAAGAGTGTTTTTTTTTTTTTTTATAAAATGGTTTTTTTTTTCTATTTTTAGAAAAAATACCCAGTTCTTTTTCAGTGAGTTGGGCATTTACTTGGCTGTGAATTTTCTTTCTATTCTACTACAATTAAATTCTAGTGAAGAATTTCTCGCCTTTATTCACTGGGGTTTCACCCAGCATGAGTTTGCTTTTATTGCTTGTATTGTTTTTATTGTTTTGTTAATTGGTTTTATTGTTTATATTGGTTTTTGTATCAATTTTTATTGTTTTATTGCTTAATTTATAATGTTTTTTTTTAATATTTAGTTATTTAATGTGTCAGCATTTGTCGTCAGAAAGTGCTTTATAAATAAAGTTGGTTTGGCTTGGCCCTGTTTATAGCATCACATTATATCGCAATATATTGTATCGCTACCTCTGTATTGTAACACACATCGTATTGGCAGATTCTTACTGATACACGCCCCGAATATTTCATCTCTAACATAAATAAATCCATTTCTGACACGTAATACCTCCAGCAGGTCTCTCTTTGCATGATCTGTCCTTCGTCTCGACAAAACATTTATAAAGATCCTATTTTCTCAATATAAATCTTCTAATACAAACTGGTTAAAAAGCTGGTTGCAGGATAAATTATTCCATATTTTCATGCTGAACTTTTAAAATTAAGTAGCAGCAGTTTTCATGTAGCGCTAGCTTGAGGCCCCTAGTCGACCTCCTCTCTGCCGCCGTGATCGAACCTGCAGCTTCAAGTACTGGTGTCGGTATTCATGTGGGACATCGGCAGACTCCAGTCTGAATCTGAGCGACACAGTGGGAAAAATGGAACCAGCATGCAGAAATGATCTCCATCCAGATGTTAGTCTGGTGGAGAATAACCACCAGCAGCTTGAGCTGTGCAGTTTTTACATCGAGAGCAAAAACTGGAAACAAGCAAAAATTTTGGTTTTGAAACAGAAGAGAATTTCTTTAAATTAAAATTTTTATTTTGACAGCAAAGAAAAATAATATTCAGGAAAATTTTTTTAAGAAAGACATTTTAAACAATGTCAAATATTTTTTCAGACAGAATACTTTATGTCCAAATTATTTTCACTCATAAATATTCTTATATATTATTATATATTATATATTTGCTATCAGTATGAAAAGAATTACTATCAGATATAGATTTAATTCATATTAAACATTTTTCCCCATCAGACTGTGTATTTTCTTGCATTAGATAAAAAGACAAATATAACTCCACAGCAGCTGAAATCCTTTAAATGTTTTTATGAAAAGCACTTTGAATTGCCCCGTACATGAAAAATAAACTCGCCTCCTCCAGTGATCCGTCAGTCACATGAGAGTCACCCGGGGTGTCCAATCAGACTTTAGAGGGGGTCAGAGCCCCTGGTCACTCTCTAACTTTGCTGCACATCTTACCTCACACAGAGGGAACGATTTTAGACTTTCAACCTACACAGACACAGAGTGTATGAACAAAGTACAGTAACTAGGAATAATTAGACCATTTTAATGGTCTGATGCATCTGCATGCGCTGTGGAAAGGAGAGCATGTACGCACTGATTCTTTGTTGTGCCTCCACCTAAACTAGATAAATAAACTAGATAAACTAGACTAGTTTATATTCCAATTTCCTTTTCTTTTGTGCTCACAGTATGATTGTCGCCTTAATCTTTTTCACATGTTCCAAGATGATGCTACTTACAAGTCCGGCGCTAGTTAAAAGTTAGCTTGAGCTGAAAAGTTGCTATTAAGAGATTTTACTGTAAATAGGATGAAAAGAAATCTATGAAGAAGTGTGATTTAAATGGAGAGCTGAAGAGTTTTAAAAGCAGATCAGATCTTTTTCAACTATGAGGAAGCTAAAGGACAAACAACAGCATCAACATGCTTGTGAGGCAGCAACGCAGATGGAGGAGCATGCTGGGAGCACTGGCAGCCCCCTGCTTATTCAGAGCAATGTTTTCTGAATGCGCTTGACATCGGTTGTTTCCATACGTGTGAACTGATTCACAACAAACTGCCCTCAGAAACCCATAATACTCTCCGCTGTGTCTCAGATGTGAATGAACTGACTCAGCGGTGATGATGCAAAGAGCCTGAAACCGAGCGCAGCCGAGTGGGAGGGAACACCTTCATGGTGAAAACAGGCGACTTCATAAAAGATCCGTTAAGTCTCTGCATTATTTGCAAATAATCGAATATAAAATCACTTTTCTGAAGTTGCGATGTGAATACTTTCAGTCTGCAGGTGGAACAACAGCTCATTTACTGAATCCAGAGAAAATAAATGGATCATGTGGTGAAAATTAGATTTGTAAATGCCGCACAATTCGTGGCGCATGTTACCAAAGCAGATATATTAGGATTTAATCAAACCATTTTTATCAGCTGTTTTTTTTTTCCATAAGATGCCCTTCGCACCAGTCCACAAATAACCAGTTAAATCCTTTTATCTGGTCTCACAATGAGAGTCCAAATCCTTTCCAGGACAGAGTTCATGCGAGCAAATCTCATGAAAATGTTGTGAAGTTGCTGTCAGGCATTTGTTTAGACACCATATTGTAATCCTAAATGCTCTGACGCTCTATTTTTTCTAAACTATGATGATGACTCACCCATTTCTAATCTTCATCAGCTGTTTAATATTTTTAGCCACTGCATGTAGGAAAAAGAAACATTTTAATGACTTTCTGAAAGGAAACCACATTTTACGATCAATAATAAAATTACATGTGACTCCAAGAGAGTAAAGAAGTCAGATGTGTGTCAGATCCTCCAACCTTTTCAATCCCAAATGCAGTTTTTTTTTTTAAACATTTTTAAACGTGACACAGTATAAACCTGACTGAACTAAATGGGTCATTGTGCAGAACCTAAGCAGGGAAACAACAAACATCTGCCGGACAGCAGCCCTCAAGGACCAGAGTTTAACACCCCCGAAACGGAAAGTGTGAGCAGTTAAATAATTACTGAAGGTGAAACAATATCTTGGTTCAATGTCAAAAAGCAGAAAGCATTGAACAAAACACGGATACAATAATCTGTAAGAAACGCTTTAGCATCAGTTTTGCTTTATGCTAACAACCAAAACAAGTCAGCTTGATTGTCCGTAACAAGGAAGCAGTCCCCCCCTCATCCACTAGGGGCTCCATAACAAAACAAATCTGCATAAACTCCCATGTTTAAAGATCAACCTCACAGCAGAAAAAAACGTGTATGTTTTTATAACTCATCCTTTTAGTTGTTATTTAATTGTTTAATTTATATTCAGGTTTGTGTCCTTTTGGTTGACAGGTATGCAATATCTGCGGTTAGAAGGTGAGTTTAGCACAAACACGTTTTTAGCCGGCTAACAGCTTGCCTTAGCTCTAGCCCACCTACCTCCATTAGCTGGTTAGATCCAAGTTAGCGCAGTTAGCACTTAGCTACAGGCAGCTTGACGTTTGATAGATATAAATCATCCACCTCCACGCTCTTATCGAGCATGCTCACAACGACTGGAATTAAGTTAAAGAGGAATGAACATTTACACGATAGAAGAATTAATCAGTTTGAATTTAAAATGTGAATAAATCATCCGCTTACTTCGGATGTAAGTTTAATTCCAAATTGTGTTTTGAATTCTGGATGAACTTTTTACGTGGTTGTATTTAATCAGTTTAAAGTGGGTTTAACTCTTTTTCTGAATTAAAACTCATGTAAATGTGGCCATTTGCTCTTAAAACAAAATATATGTCTATTTAACAGCATGAGGAAGAGAGAGAACCTGGCTGCAGTGCTAACCACCGTGCCTGGGATGCCACTGGGATGTTCTTCTGAAGCAACAAAAGCACAATTTTATTTTTATGTAAATAAAAAGATGTCGATCTGAATTTTATGTTGCATTTACCTCCAAATTCAACAATTATTTTCAACTATGTGGAGATTAATGGTCGAGCACATGGTCCTGTCTGAGAAGCTGTACTGTACCGAGGTATAAAGTTATTTCACTGCAACACGTCACACACCAGTAACCAGGTAGCGACATGCTAGCTGTTTTTAATGCACAACAGGGCTTAATCAAAGTCAAAAGACATTATCAGAGAAAATGAGGAAAATAAGAGAAAGCAATAAAGACATAAAACAAGATCAGACTGACTTTTACTGGCTGAGGAGGTCTCATAGAAGAGACAGGATGCAAGATGTGTGCTTGCTTTGCCGTTCAAGTGCAAACATCTGCCAGAGTTCTGCAGTCAGGCTTCAACATTATCACCCTAAGGATAATAAAGCACACTGTGTTTAATTTGTGGAGAATCTGATGTGGACGTCATGTTTATACATAAGCTGAGGCAACATTTCTATCATATTTGTACGTATCGGGTGGAATTAAAATGTTTTGCCCACAAACTCTGTGTGAACCTTTCATTTAGCCATCAGAGCAGGTCTGACCTCAGCTCTTCTCTGCTTCTCATCTTTATATTTTCACTCCCTGACAGCCTGTCTGGACGCATCAGCGGCTCTGAGTTAGTCGTGAAAAATCATCCAGCAGGACCGAGATGGTCGCAGATGCATTTAACGAGGAGTGTGTGCCACTGCTTGCTCACTGCCATGAATCCCAGGCGGATTCACAGACATCCCATGATTCCTTGTGTGTCCACAGAGCAGGGTTTTATAGCAATAACAGTAAAACATTAAGATTAATCCCATACATAAATTAGTGTGTTTTAGATTTGAATTCTAATTTATAATGATAGTTTTTTGTTTTTTTTTTTATTTCTAATTTTTTGCAGTTATGTGTTTACATATTTGGCTCATTCCTCTCTGGTACCCCTGCTGATTTAATCTTCCCTATGCTTTATGTTCATATTTAGATGTGATGGATGGTATAGTGTGTGTGGTCAGATTGTGGTGGTTTCTTTTTTTTGTATTATTTGCTTTTCTTTTCTTTTTCTGTCCACACCGGTCGGTCCAGCAAAATTCTAATAAGTATTTAGCTAAAATAAATAAAGAATTCAAACTATCAAGAGGGTCTCTGTATATACATATATACATGAAGCTCCTTTTGACAAATTTTCTCAGCACCAACACAGCAAGCAGGCTATCATTTTGCTTTAATGTTGGACAAGACAAAAAATATTATGATTTATTATAAGTTTCAGTTATAAATGGTGAGTCTCAGTCGGCTCAGACTTGTAAAGAAGACTATCATTATATCCCCAAACGCGGAGTATTTGAGATATTATGGTTTCATCCCGACCACCTCGTCCGTCGCCAGACATCCTTCATGTGAGAGCAATAACTGGAACAGTTTTCACAATTGGAATTTGACACTCAGTATATCTGTTTAGGTCCCAAAGGGGACGACTTATATCGAATTTCAGCATCTTTGACTTTATGGTTTCCTCACCAGGTGGCGCTTTATGCATAAAATATTTTGGGCTATATCTCTAGAACTATTTGTCTCATTGACCTCAAATCAAGTGCAAATAAAAGGTCATGACCTCAGGATGCATCCTGTCCTGATGTCATACTGGGCTGGTTCAAAGTTTCAACACCATGTGGAGGGTTGTGACTCAACATGTGTATCCTTGTATTATTGTATTGTGTCTATTTAAGGATTGGGGCGTTCAGGGATATACCGCTAGCTGTCACTTCAGGCGGCTTAGGCCTGGTTTTCAAAGGCAGCCATCAGTAATTATGTTTAAATCATGGATCAAACATGACAGCAGTGACCCAGAATAAGAAACTTTCAGAGAATCGTCACAAACTGCAGTTTTTAATTTCACATCTACATCTTCTCAGCATCTTTCAGCTGTTTTTAGCCTCCAGATTCTCTGTTTTAATCTGCTCTATATGCTTCCAGTTTGTAGTTTATGTCAAACAGAACATGTTGCGCAGTTTGGTCAGCCTGAAGCTGGAGAAAAAACGGGATCTTTAAGCAGCAAAGAGCCTCTGAAATTACTGCAACAAGCTCATCTAACATCAAAGAACAAGAGAAATGAAGTTTCTCTCAGACCTGCACATTTCTGTTGGCAGTTTGCTCACCTGTTCTGCACTCAGCATGCATGAGTCCTTCAGTCTGGTTTATTTAGGTCCCCAGTCTTATAAACTGGTCTTGCTCAGTAGTTCTGCGCCTTTCTAAAAGTTTTTATTTTTCTTTCTTATGAAGGAAAACAAACTGGAACAGTTTTAATTTAAGCGTTAAGCAGTCACTCACTTTTCTCATTTCATTGGTTGCTTCTACAAAAACTAAAGATAAGACAGTGTGACAGACAGAAAACAGGATTTTTGCAGCAATGAAGTGATTCCCTGATTCCCAAAGAGCTGCGAGCTGAAAGCTTCTCACCAACACTCTGCACTGTGTCTATAAAATATTTAAGAAAGCCGGACGAGGAGAGGACAAAGGAGAAGTTTCCAGACTGAACAACTGTCTGCAGCAGGTGAACAGGATGTCCTGAAGTAAACAAATCAGACAAAGACCCGAACCGGGACATGAGAGATGCATCTGGACCTTCGGCTGATTAATCGCCTCATCAGAAATGGTCTCCATGGAAACGTAGATGTTGTTCCTAAGCAAGGGGACCAGAGAGAAAAGGTAGAGGTGAGATGAGAAAGGAACTGGTCTGAAGTCAGTAGCAACAGTTCTGATGCAGAATTGGATCCTCCACAGATCCAGGAGCGCAGTTCAGGATCTTCAGAACCTTTGGAAAATTCTTCAAAATGTTTGGAGAAGTAAAACATCACTAGGAAGATTCAGGCGATGTTGAAGAATAAATGAGTCATTTTTCCTGGAAATAATAAAAAAAAATCGGACATTTTTACACAACTGGGAGTTCTTTTTGTAACCAGTTTACAAAAAAGGAAATAAAAAGCTTCTAAAGCCTGAAACAGCTTGACTTTAACATAAACCATTTTCATATTTTCCTGCATTATTCCCTCAAATCAAAGAAAAAACAAGAAAAAGTGACTTTCTGGATATACAACCAGAAGAAACTTGTGTCTAACAAGCACATTTGCTTTGAGACTCTTGTTTTGTTATTAAATGAATCACTTCAGAGCAGCTCTTGTTATTTTTGGTCATGTAAAAAATCCAGAGGTTTACTGTTTTATTACAGCGGCTCTGCATTTCCTGCCATAGCGCTGGTAATATCCGGCTCAAAGCAAAACGAACAATAACTACAGGGATTTTGGCCTGACCTCCCGTCCACCGACATGCACTTTTACGGATCATCCGTATGTCACATCAGGACACAAGAAAATGTCTTTTTTGCAAAAACTAGTGGAATATTTTTTTCTTTCTTTTATTTTTTTAGCTGCTGTGATTTTAGCTCCTCAAACAGCTTAGTGTGTCCCTGAAGCGTTGAGCCTGCAGTTATTGTGATCAGTATTTTGGTATTTTTGCTATTTATTATCATGTGATTACTTTCTGGTGTTCATCAGGGCGCAGGAGACCAGTATCACATGGTTTACAGCTGGGTTCTATATTTCTATCATTAGGTGATATAAAATGTCTCTATTAATAATGATATATTAAGCTTAAGTGTTAAGAAATAAAGGCTATATGTTGCAGATATAACTTATAATATACTTATAATACATTATTTATGATGAGAATCACACTTACAGCTAAAGCAAGCTTGGTTTCAGTGTGGGGTGGGGCAAAGGTTGGGAACCACAGCTGGAGAGGATTACAAACATTTGTCCA
This sequence comes from Pseudomugil tenellus, assembly GCA_037177515.1. Classification (NCBI taxonomy): domain Eukaryota; kingdom Metazoa; phylum Chordata; class Actinopteri; order Atheriniformes; family Pseudomugilidae; genus Pseudomugil; species Pseudomugil tenellus. Next base: position 2,924,680 of record JBAMHX010000021.1, read on the forward strand.
GTTTGAAACCTTTGGCAACAAACCACTTCTAAGATACTTTTCCATCTAGAAGCGACATTGTTTAGGTTTGAGTTGTGGAACTGCTATTTTACCTTAAAAAGATGAAATGAGAATCATGTTTTACGCGTGCAAATGTGAAAGCTGGTCTCAGACTGGTTGCCAGCACGTTGCAACAAAAAGCAGAGACATTAATAATAATATGTACTTACATGTAGTTGCATCACATAAGACATTTCTCCTGTAAAGCGATCAGTAAAGAGGGAATCTGCAGGACTTTAAGGTTCAGAAGCGTCCTGCTGTATTGTGCCAGTGGTCAGCAGTTATTACCCTGCAGACCCCCCCTACTCTTTAGCGTCAGATTGCATCACATTCACACAGTGAAATACAGCTACTTAAACAGATACGGCTCGTAAGTCAACCCCCCCGTAACCACCAGAAACACTAACCCTTATCCCACTCCCCCCTCAAACACACCATCCATCCCCTCCTCTTATGTAAATGTGTCCTGATCACACCGCACTCCAAACTGTCCCCCTCACACATCCTCACACACCCCAACAAAACTTTCATTACCATTAAGGTCAGTGTGTGTGAGCGCGCTCGCGCAGAGGGGTAGGCGGGTGAGAGAGAAACAAAGAGAGAGAGAGAGACTGCGTGTGACTAGGACAGCAGAGCACGCGGAGGAGAAAAGGAGGACAGATCGGAGGCAGGAAGCAGGAGGATGCTGCTCTGACATGTTATCGGCTCCGACCTGAGCGCAGATCAACCAGCAAACCCAGCAGGAGCTCATCTTTTTTTTTTCCCCCTCCCAGTTCCAGCCTCTCTCCTCTGGACCGGCTCCTGTCGCCATGCCGCCGGCTGCCTGCTCGGTCCGCCTGCGCAGCATCTTCCCCGCGCTGCTGTGGATCGGGCTAATGTGGAGCGGAGCCTCAGCAGGAGGTAAAGTCTCCTCTTTAAAAACACCCTGCGTGTGCTTTTCATTTCATTCTCCAACTCTTTGTTTTGGCTCGTCTTCAAGCAGAAAGCCAGCAGCTTGAGTTCAGCTGGCAACTCGTCTTTGTGGGCATCCCTGACTTGTTTGACATTTCGTAGGAGGGTGAGGGGAGAGTCTGTTGAATCATTTTAAGTCTTAATGAACGCCACAGAGAGAGAGGTATGGTGTGAGCTGCTCAACAGCAAGCACGCATACTGAGAAAGAGCACGTGCACCGGTGCCCACTCGTGTGCGTGGGAGCCTCGACCAGGCAAGCGTTAATGCAGAGGAAGAGCTCACCTGTCAACAGGCGCTGCGGTTAAACACGCGCGGAGTGGGAGGCTGAGCATCAGCAGGGAAATCAGAGGAGACTGGCAGAAAGTGAGGAGAGGGAAGTTGCTGCTGGTCAGGTGGAGGAGACGCAGTGGATGCTGGTGGAGGAGAAGAGCAGCTTCTTGTTTATTTGGTCCCACTTTGTGGGATAATAACATTATTCATGTCATGAAGTGTTTCTGTGGCTCATTAGAGGACGACCTTGGCGATGCCATCAGGGTTATGTGAAGACATGTAAAGAAAAACCTTCTCAGTTGTCAGAAATTCTGAGATTTATTTGGCTTTCTGAGTCATTTTTCTCATTTTCTGGTGGTACATTTCTTTGTATGAGGCTATAACATAAAACCAACACATTTTCTGCAACAACTCATGATTATTTTGCCGCTCTTTTAATACAGCCGCTCCACATCTTACAGGATGAAGGTGAGGAGAGATGATGAAGGAATGATACTTGCTGTATACACAGATTCAGATTTATGTGGATCTAAATGTGCTAGTGATGCTAATCTGATATCATGGAAAGCTGCTAATGACAACCAGGTGTTTACTGGTTTGACATGAATGAACCAGTACTGAGCAGCGTCACCACAGGGTGGCAGTGAAGGTTATGTCCACGTTATTCAGTCGGAAATCAACAACACTTCCGAACTTTTGGAGATATCTGCAGGTTAACGAAGGCTGATCGAGCTCTGTCTCGCTTCCTGTCTCTTCTCTGAGCTTCGTCCAGCCAGTAAAAGCCAGTTTGATGTTGACTCTCTACTTTAGAAAGCTTGCTGTATGATCTGGAAGCAATAGGTTGGTGGAAGCTGTTTTATAGTATCTTTACTCTAATTTACTTAAATATTTCACTGTGGTACTTCTTATTTGCAGTAGTTTTACTGTTTTTATTCAGTTTTTTTTGCTGTATTTTAGGAAACAATCACAGTTCGGGCTAAAATACATTCTTTTTACAATGAAAACCAGCTTTTAGATATCAGACTGTAGACCTAATCTTCCCTGAGGGGATTTTTTCTGCACAGACTGAGCCGTAGACTCCCATCACCATGCAGGCAATACAACATGACAATGCTGCACAGAACATAATATAACAAAACTAATCAATAGTGTCCTCAGCTCGGCCTGTTGTTTAGGGCAGTTGTGGCTGCAGGCATTAGGCTTTTTCTGCAATGAGCCTTCCTGCACAGCAACGTCCTGTCCCTACGCTCTAGGGGGGAATGGGGCGAGGTATTCATAGACTCGGGACTGCAATGTGAGATTTAGAGGCTAGAAAATATATCAGGCTGGTCTATATATAAAACATGTACTTTCTGATATTTGCTTGTATGGTTGCAACAACTGCCTAGACTGCGATTGCAGTTCCTGTTTGTACATTTTAAGGAAGAGACATGATGTTCCACATGCTGCTGTGCATTTGTGCTCTGTGTGTCAACGGCAAATCAAATGGACTTTTCCTGTCCTGGATGCTCCGTGTCGAGGCTAACGGCTGCAGTAAAAGAGCACATGAAGCGAGCAGTGTGATGGTGGAAGGTAATGAGAGGGAAATGTGGTTGCAGAAGGTCTCATGATTGAACAGAGCAGCACCTCGGACCAGCGGCTTGCTGGTTAGGTGACAGATGACGCGCCACTAACACAGGAAGTCAAATATGTGCAATACTGGAGACAACCACCAGGGAAAAATACAGCTATTGATGAGTCTGACAGATGTTTTGTGCCATTTTATGGCGTCTTCATATCAGTCCGAGTGTCCTCATACCTGCAGACATGAATAGCAGCATGATGGTTTACTGTGGTCTGAGCATCTTATCCGTTTTGCTGCTTTTCATGCTAGATGGACACCAATACATTATTGTAAACCGCATCTGAGAGAAACCCCATCCAAAGTGTAAAATAAAATACAAATTTCTTTAAAATTGATCAAAGTGGGTAAATAAACATATTTTATGACCAACTTTTAATTTCTTTCACAAGATATTCCTTCAAATTTTTGAAAGTTTGTCCATTTTCAGTGTAATGTCTTGTCTGTATAAGATCTGTTTGCTGACCAACTGATTTTATGAGGACGAAGAAAGAAATGCTTGAAATACAGCGTTAGCTACAACAAGGCTGCTAGCGTTATTACAACACAAGCTATTAAATTCAGCAGTTTTCTGCATGAAACTTTTGCGAGTGAAGCTTTGCATAAATAAAAAAATCAAAGCATCATAATTTTTTTTTATCCTAAATCGTGTTGTCACTGCAACTTTCGACACTTGCTGCTTTTCCTTCACAGCTTTTTCTCAAATAAAAGCGATATTTGTAAGATTTCAACTAGCACTTGTGCCAGGTAGCCTCATTGCCAGATAGCTAATCTAGGTTGCTAGGTAGCCAGTTTGCTAGACTGCCAGGTTCCCAGATAGCCAGTCCAGGATGCCAAGTACCTAGTTTGTCAGGTTGCCAGGTAGCCAGCTTGCTGAGTAGCTAGTTTGCCACGTTGCTAGGTTACCAGGTAGCCATGTAGTCAGGGAGCCCTGTCGCGAGGTTACCAGGTAGCCAATCTAGTTTGCTTGGTAACCATTTTGCTAGTCTGCCAGGTTCCCAGATAGCCAGTCCAGGTTGCCGAGTAGCTAGTTTGTCAGGTTGCCAGGTTACCAGGTAGCCATGTAGTCAGGGAGCCCTGTCGCGAGGTTACCAGGTAGCCAATCTAGTTTGCTAGTCTGCCAGGTTCCCAGATAGCCAGTCCAGGTTGTCGAGTAGCTACTTTGCCAGGTTACCAGGTAGCCATGTAGTCAGGGAGCCCTGTCGCGAGGTTACCAGGTAGCCAATCTAGGTTGCTAGATAACAAAGCTGCTGGTTCCCAGACAGCCAGTCCAAGTTGCTGAGGAGCTAGTTAGCCAGGTTGCTAGGTAACCAGGTTGCCAAGAAGCCATTTTTTCCAGTTTCCCAGATAACCAGGTTGCTGGCTTGCCAGGTAGCGTTGTTTCAGGGTTTTCTACTTACTGCAGATTAGTAGCCTCTTCTAAACCCATTACCCTTATTTTCCTTTCTAATAAGCTAGTTAAACCCCATTTTGCTGTTGTTTGTTATTATAGATGGTGGTTATATTACATATTATATTATACTACGCCATCTTTACTTGAAATTAACCACATGAGATGTAAATGCAAAAAAATGTTTCCGATACACTTTTGTGATAAATTTTGATATTAGTAAGAACAACCTCATGAGTGTATGAATATTTAACGATCTTCTAACTGGGGGTGTTTCCATTGCCAGGTTTGTTTCACCACATTTAGGTTTTGAAACGTTTATCGGGATGATGGAAACAGTTAGCGCTGTCGCTTTTTGCATGTTTTCATGATTTCATGCGAATCTGATGCAAACTGTCACCGTAACAAATGCTACTTTTTTTTAAAACCATTAGTGTTGCTTTTACTTGCAAAAAATATACCTTTAATTACTGTCAGTGTGTGCAAATCAAACCTTGTTTCACTGCTTCTTAATATGCATATTGATTTCTGTTCTGTTCTGATTTCTGTGTATCTTATTTAACAGTTTGTGTGTGTGATGCTTATTGTAGTTATACAGCTTGTGACTAGAATGGTCAGAATTAATGTAGCTACAACTCTTAATTACCAAATGTTTCATAATGGGCTTCAAGCTGTTACAAGATCATTTTGCATGAGTGTATAATTGATGCTCTGCAGAAACTTGTCACACGCATTTAACAAGTTGCACGTATGACTCAACATGGCATTACTGGTGTGTTTTAAAGTTTCAGAGTCAGTTGTATCCTCATCTAAACAAGCTGAAGTGCTGAAAGCAACGGTGACTGAATGCATTCAGCATTCATGCCGTGCGTCTGGAGAAAGCTGCTGCAAGAATGTGCTTGTGCTACCGGCTGGGATGAAATTGCTGCGCTGATGCTATTTAATTGACAATCTGGCAACTTAAGCAGACAAAAATGCAAAACTCTTAGATCCCAAATACTCATAATAAAATTTGAGGGAAATGCCCATTTTCAGATTTTGTATGGAGGGGCAATAAAATATGAAGCAATATTGGAGTAAATGATCCTCCAGAATAGGAAAAAAAACCATTTAGTGTTTGCAGTTATTGTTCAGCACGTACAACACTCATCCCTCCATTACAAGATGAAAGGTTCAGTCTGCAGTGCTGAACACTCAAGATGATAAATTGGTATTTTACAGGTTGGTTTGTGGAGCTTGTGGGTTTTCCCATTTCACCAGACACTTCAATTAAACTGTTTTAGAATAACCAGCTTTCCTGCTGGTTTTGCACTGTCAGGTGAGGAAGGTTACAGCGTCTTCTTCACTCCACACAGATCTGATGTTGTCATGTTTAGTGGAAGCCATTATTTATTCAACAGGTCTGTTTTTGCTGCACCTTGTTGCAGCTGTCGCTCAGCATGTTTGACTGTAAGAGCATCAGATTTTTTGTGTAATACAACACTTAAATGTCACAACATTCCTGTTTCTATCTAGAATATATGCAGAAATTATGATCTAGATCAGTGATAGATGTTCTTGTGTGCTGTAATCACAACCTCCTGCCTGAACTATTTGCTAATGCTCTAATTCTCCTTCTAGTTTACTGTTGGGCTTAGAGAGAGTTCACAAATGCCGGCTTTCAAATCTTGAAAATTTTAATTTAAAGAAAACATTTGATTTTATACTTGTGGATTTACATGGTTGTTATGATCTGAGCTGGTCTGGAACCAGTTTAGAGGGCAGAAATCTGATTTAAGGCTGTGAAAGTCATGAAGAACTGTGATAGATTCAGGCCTCTGGGTCTGACTGGGTAACAAAGAGGTACAAAAGCTCAGGAACGTGGTTTCAGTTCCCACGTCATCCTTCCTGCACATGCACATCTACATAAAATACCTTCTGAGCTGAATGTTACTATTCAGGCTCGTCAGTTTGAAGCTGAACTATCTGTCAGCCGATGCAGAAAATGCTACAGTACCACTGGAAGTCAAGGGGAGCAGCGCTGAGTTAGCCGACACGCCACAGAAGAACAGGAAGATATGGGTTGTGTGTCTCTCAATTCAGGGTTTGCAAAGTACGAAGTACACAGACTACATATGCTACGAGTATTCTACATAGTCTGTGTACTCCAAAATGTTCTTCCATCTGAAATGAGACACCCACAGATGTGGTCCAGACCTCTGTTGCCTAGCAACTTCATATGTTGTTTATCCAATTAATGATCTCAATATTTCACAAAACCCAAAGATATAAAATAATACAGAAAATGTCCTCACTACTTTGAATTGTATTTATTTTTATTTACATGTGTGTCTAAATTAAAACGTCAGTGAAAAATCATCCCGGTCCGATGTAATAAAATTAATTTGTAGTTACGGTACACAGTGCTGCTGCGGTCACAGCTTGTCTGCTGGACCAAATATGTGCTTATAGGGAGAAAATAATCCTCTCCAGCATTCGACTGCTGCTAATTCTTTTCAATCTGGCGTACAATGACTTCTGGGCGATTGGAGACCGCAAAGGATACATACCATAAACACTTCGTTTTAAGCTAATTCAGCCCCAAACAAAGTGCGCATTAGAAGTGTGAACCCTAAGTACAATTGGATTTGGGACATTACTTGATGCGCCAGTATCACTTCAGCGCACTTCGAAGCCACACTTAGAAGTGTGCTGACCCTGAATTGAGATACAGCCACGGGCTTTGTCTATAGGTGGACCCTGTGCGCTACATCAAAGGTATCAAACTCCAGTCCTCGAGGGCCGGTATCTGGCAGGCTTTTGTTGTCTCCATGTTCCCAACACACCTAACAATACAAGTATATAATATTAACTAGAGCAGCAAACGTACAACAAACGAAGAATAGCATAATAAAAATACATCCGATCTAATATCTTGTCATTCAAAAGGTTTGTCCAGATATTCATACATTCAAACCTTATATAACAATTTTTTTTTTAAAGCTTCCAAAATTGGGCATATTTTTTAAAAATCTGCATTTGTGAATGAAGAATTTTGCCAATAAAATCAAATTATTATTTCCAAATTCCATTATTTCATTTTACATTTGCAGACCAAATCTGACCAGTTGAAAAGTTAACAGAGGACAGTCAATATTTTTATAGGCCAACCAATGCTAAAAACCAGTCCATATGTCTGTTGAATTTTCACGATTAAAAAAGGTGTTCTGCCAATATGAAACCAATATTAATATCAATATTATACCAATATTAAATTTATTGTTTAAAAACTAATTGGATAGATAAATGTCTTTAAATATTTTGAAATGGTTTTCTTTTGGTTTAGGTGGAATTAAAAAATACTAAATACTCAAATACCAAATTCCTTTATCATCCAGTCTTTATAGAAAACATTTATTAAAATACCCTTATTGTTCCAAATTGTGTGCGGGGAAAAGTTGTGTTTATATATTTGTAATTTAAAGATTTCATAATTGCATTTTAATAAGAATTTAATCCCTCCAAATTTTCTCAAAATTTTATTGGGGACATAAAACCAAAAGTCCTTCAGGTTCCTACAGAATAGTTGCAAACATTTTAGTTTGAAGCAGCCATTCATTTACATAAAATCAATCATGCATCTTGAAAAGTAGCGAGGATCAATAGTCATTAGACTGGTCAATTTGGACCACAGCCCGTAGCTTACAATGGCGAAAATAATACAAATATCAAAAACGTTTAACAAAAAAACTATAGAGCCTCATTTTTCTTTTATCCCTTTTATATTTAATTAATAGGATGAAAAAGAGAAAATAATAAAGTAAATAAAACATTTTCACACGAAATTTGATTGGATTTGCAACTACACCTTCAAGTCCATTGTGGTTACCATAGTTACAACTGGTAGTCACGTGATGTGTGACAGCGGGAAAGTGGTGAGCTTCGTGTCCGAATCGCCAACAGATTGATGGCGATATCTAGTGGATGAAGGGTTTTGGGCAAAGGGTGCACATCCAGACACAGCAAACAGCCCAGAAACCGCCAAATTAAAAGCACCCAAGAAGAGAACAGCGAGTGGTTTTATTCTTTTACGTCTGGTGTTTTTGGATGGTTTAACATTTCCTGCACCAACAACACGGAGAAGCTAACTGTGAACTCAGCACTGCCCACTAGTGGATGAACTGAGGCATATATGGAAGTATGAGGACAATGTCCCCATTTAGGTACGTAAAGTAGCTTAAGAAAACCCACAGTCCTTCTGTCCTCCTTTCTCTTTATAATCATTTACTGCCATTTAATGATTGTGCGATGTTTGAGTGTCTGCGTCACCATGTGATGAGAGGAAATCTGTGTTTCTGGTTGCAGAGCTAGAAAAGCTCAACTATTAACTCATTTTAACACAAATTTATTTACAAACTAGAGCTGCTTCGAGGGGAGTGTTGAACACAAAAAGGGCTAAAATGGCCATTTGGGGAGCTTTCTGAAGTAAAACCTCCATTTTTTTTTACTATAATGTTCAGATATACTATGATCTGAGCTTGTTTTCTGAAAGAGTTTTTTTAAATACATTTTATTCAAGGCAAGACTGAAATATTTTTATGGTGCCATCTCTTCAGTTAAAGTTCACCAGAAGCACATTTACTGATATTTCTGAAGCACTCCTCTTACTGTGACTCCAGCAGTATTCAACTAGACCCTCGTGGTTATTATGGGTCTGCAATTTCTGAGCAGCGGCTTAAAAACTCATCACAGAGCTCAAAGGGTGAAGAACGAAAATGAATTTGTCTTTTTCTGTCACATGCTCCTCTTCATAAAGAGTCATTACTGTCATCGGCATGTAAAAAGCTCCTGTGTTGGTCTCACACACCTCCCGCTGAATGCTTTCTTCCAGAAGATTTCATCACATTCAGGCTTTGATTCTGCTTTGAACATCCGAGGCGACCGACCCGTCACCCGTCTGTCAGCAAGGACTCCTCTCCAGTCTTTCACTAATCCACCCATCATCCTCATCGTCACATAAGTGTGGATCTCTGTGCACTTGTGAGGTCTTAAACTTGCTCCTCAAACAATCCTTTGTAGTTGTGAAGTGTAGAAATGTTCCTCACACACACACACACACATGCTCAAACATACTCATGTTCGCTCATCAATAATTTCTCAGCAGGCTCCTGTCTTCCTGTTAATCCCTGCCGCTCCTGTGTTAATGCACAACCTTTTCGATCTGTAACACACACACACACACACACACACACACACACACACACACACACACACAGAGCGTATCATGTGCTGCATCACTGGTTTCATCTCACCACCAGAGTTGTGTTTAATGAGCTCCTCCAGCAGAGAGCATGTGTGTTTATGAGTGTCTCTCGTGATTGTGGCTTTGTGCGTTGTTCCCTGTGTGCTCTGATTTCTCAGTGTGAGAACGATAATCTGGTAAAAAGACAGCTTGACAAGCGACTAGAGAATCAGGAGCTCCAGCTGAGGAGCAAAGCCAAGAGCCTGTTGGATCCGGAGAGCGCCATGTGGTCCTCTTATCGACCAACACGGCCACTGTTGTTGTACAAATATCAATACAGCATGTCCGCCCAGTTAAAAACATATAGATCCTCTTCTCAAAAACTCAACTATTTTGTAATCCGCTCTTCTCCTCCCAGCTCTTCAGCTTCCTCTCGTCGCCTCCCTCCATCCTCCCTCCTCATCTTTTTATTTTCGCTCCTATTACTTGTGAGTGAGCGGAGAGAAAAATGGAACTGAGGGGAAGACAGAGGAGATTGTTTCTTCTGCTTGAATAAGCCGAGCCTTATTACACAACCAGATCCTCAGGCTTCAAACTTTTCAGAGTATTGTGCCAAGTTAGCATCAGAGAGAGAACAGCGAGGGGGGGGGGGGGGGGGGGACAAAGGAAAAAGGAAGGGAAGTTTGAAAAACAGGGGAAACAATTTCTGCTTTATCCCTTCCCTTTATCTCTTCCCCTTTCCTT
>JBAMHX010000021.1:2961948-2981053 GCA_037177515.1 Pseudomugil tenellus
CGGTTTGAACTGCAGGAGATTGTCTTGACCATGAAACATGCCTAAATGTACTGAGTTGCCGCCATGTGATTGGCTGAATGGAAATTAAGTGTTAATGAGCAGTTGGGCAGGTGTACCTAATAAAGTGGCCGGTGAGTGTATATCTCGTTTGGGTAAATCAGGTAAATCCGAACCTGCAGAGAAATTTGTGTTGACAAAAGTATCTGTCTGAACCAAAGGAAATCCAGGAAGGGACAGCAACTGTAAATATTACAAAAATATTCAATTACATTTAAAAGTAAAAAAAAAAAAAACTGCATAAATACCAGATTAGCAGCTTTGTTTCAGCAATAGTGACAAAGTCTGCATATGTATCTTATGTTTAATGTAAAGCCTGGCAAAAGCAGGTTTTCTTACCAGTCTTGTTTGTTTTCTGACCAATCAGAACAAAGTGGGCTCATGACGACTAATAACTTCCTCTGTGCAGGAAATACGAAACAGTTTATGAAAACAAAAACATTTGTTTCAGCTAGTTTAAAATCCAAAGTAATAGAAGCACACACCCTCCTGTTTTAGAGTTTCTTCCATCAGTGTGGCTTCTAGCATAACTTTTATCCTCAAAGTGCCCATCCAGACAGTAAAGCAGTGAAGCTGCTCTCTGTTGCGGCTGTCACCACAGATTGGACAGTTTGGAACTCATGAAAATCAATAGATGCGTCTAGATACCCTATTGATGTCCTAAAATAGTCATAGCTGCCCTGGTTGCTGTAATGTGCAGTACATGCTCCTATTTTCTACTAAGCTCCTGACAAGAACCAGCTTTTCATCTCATTGCTGTGATGGTGGAGGTCAGCAGGTACCGCTGCACCCCTGGGAGTCCCCACACAACCATCCTATATGCCTTTGAAACCGCAGACATCAAGGCTCTTGCAGACAGAAGCCCTCTTACCTCCTACTGCCTGGGGATGGATGGAGCATTTACCTGTCATGTGTACACCTGCAGTTCACATCAAACCAACATGCAAACAGATGAAGACATACTGAAAAATGTTGCTTCTGTTTGTTCCACTTTACTGTAACGGAAAACTATAACAACCTACTTTTAATTCATTCAAATTACATGACATTTTTATCCATTCAACCATTAGTACTGCTTATTCCAATAAACGTCATATTTATCCTTTTCATGTAAATAAACTTCATTTATCCAGTTATCATAGTTATTTGAACTTTTCATGGCAGCAGAAAGATTTAGCTGCCCTGTTAAGGTCCTGTGTTTTCAAAGAGGCTCCCCTTAAATCTTTAATATTATAAATTAAAAAACAAAATTCATTTATGTTATATAAAACTAAATTTAAATAAATAAATTGAATTTAAATTAAAATAAATGATTTTTTTTTACATTTATTTACTCTTAAAAAAATTAAATCTGTTGAACTTGAAGACTAATAAAAGAGAGTGAACAGAGAAGAGAGAGAATATAGGAGAATGATAGAAAACCACAACTGAGTCATCAAACCTGAAGTGAAACAAGTAAAGAAATCGTAAAAATCCTAAGGTCTCTTAGGTCATGCACACATGTAGCCGGGTTTCTGGAAAGCCTGATTTCCTTCCGTCTATAGTCAACAGCACCCTGTTTTTAGAAAGAAATCCATCACCGACCCACATAAGTACGGAAGCACATTCACATCCTGTTTCTGAGTTTAAACACAAGTCCAGGGTTAGGGTTAGGGTTAGTCCAGTCTGTGCATTTTTTGTTGCAGCCAGTAACGTTTCAAAGCAAAACCTTGGTTATGTATGTTCACATGCAGATGCACTAAAACATGTACATCACTGTACTGGTGTACTGGTAAACTAAAGGTGCTGCAAATTTATCATTACAGGAACAAGTCAGCACCTTCTTAGCAACACAAAATCTAATCTTATGATGCAGAACAGAGATGCGTCTGTAGCTAACAGGCTACACCGCTTAACCTAGCATAAATGTTTTTAATGTAGCGAAAACACACATGAGCACTAATAAAAAAAAAACACAAGGGGTCAAAAGACTTACCCTTTAAAAACCCAAGGTCGCCTATCTGAGGGATTTAGAGATGGTCAAACAGGACCAAAAGGGTCAAAAGTAAAGACATTTAGCACTTTCACATGTAGTTCTGTTATTTGATAAAGTTGTAGCAGTACAACTGCATCATTCCACATTAGTTATGACCATGAAAGTATTTTTTTTTTTTTTATTTTATTTGTGCTGTGTGGCATCATTTAATCTTCACCGGTAGCACATTTACATAAGTGCTCTTTTAACGACTCAAAAAATATTTAAATACACTTTGTCAGAGTGAGTATTTAAGGCAATAAAAGCTAATCTTTCCTCTGATGCTGTCGCAATAAAAATAGACCTGCTTCAGTGCCTCCTGTGAGCCGACCGGGCTATTTAGCTGCATATCTTGCTACCAGCTAGCTAAATGCTTTTCCTGAATCCTCCCTAGTGGCCAGAGTTTGCAGAAATTGTGCTGTCTGCTGAAACGCAGAGAAACTGTGACATGAAAGAGCAGAGTAATGTTTAGTTTGATGTTAAGAAGTTGGAGGCGATGCACCTGATCTGTTTTCTGTCACTTGCTCAGCATTTCAGTTTAGCTTTCTGCCAGCATGTAGCAACTCTACAGCTCCGGTTGTGGCAACATTTCCACTTAAAACGTTCATCTTCTCAGTGGATCTTTGACCTTACCAGCTCAGCGATCACATTACTGCTGAGTTATTCAGCATGATTTCTGATTTCTCTTTGACTGCCGACTTGGCTGTTTGCTTTGCTGCGAGGCGTTTCATTCAGCAGACACATAAACCTGCTGGAAAACAGGCAGCAGCTGATTTCACTGATTTATTCATTTTGTGTGATTGAAAGTGTGAATCACTGAATTCTCCACTGTTGTTCCTTGAAGTTAAATCTTCAAGCTCTTGGAATGAAGTTTTGTATATGACCATTATTTCTGTCAAAGATGAGGAGACTGGTTTGTTTAGATTGAGAAGAATATAAATTTAATAATGAAGAATAAATTAAGTTGAACATACATTAAGCATTTAAACATGAAGGGACAAAACATTAAGACATACAGACATGGTACGGGGTCATAACCCGGGGAGAATCTCTCCAGAGATCTGTCGTCACACAGAAGTCTGGAACTATTCTGCCCTAGTCAGATAGGGGAGCTTTGTTTAAAGACTTTGGTCACGTGCATCAATCTGAGGCCGGTTCTTTGGCTACGACAACAAGACCAAGGTCTCCTAAACATTTCCCTGATGGAAGGACGCCGGCCTTGCAGATGGTTTACTAAGGTCAGAATGACATCAGTTTAGGAGCCTTATGGTCAGACCTTTCAGCTAGACATTAATTAAGAGCAAGGTAATAAAGCTAATACATGAAATTCCTCTACAGTCTGAAGATCCTAAACCGCACAAAGTTTGACGAATGAAGATCTCTGCAGTAATTGCTGAGATCCGGCAGTATTCAACAAGTGACAAGCTGTTTAAAAAGCCGAATGCCCCCATCAAACCCTACTTGTCATATCAACGCATGTCACTGCTCATTTCCATCAAGCAAACCTCAAAACCGCCACCAGTCTGTCATCCATCATCAGCATCTGTTGTCTTCTACCTGCAGCTAACGCTACGCATTAATCTCTGGAAACCTGAACACAATCTGCGCTTTAATGAACTTCACAACATCTGGAGTTTAATTATTCATCTGACGACTGAACCTAATTACTCAGGTAGCAGCACGGCTAAGGACCGCCAGCACATTCCTCTGATACATGACAGGAAATTGATTTCACAATATGCTCATAAAGTGTTGACTTTACAAGTCATTATCAATACCTATTGATTTAACAGTAAAAATGATTTCTGTTGCAGGATAATGAAGGACAGATGTCCTGATTTGTGATGATGGTGGGATTCTTTTTCACCCTGGATTGTCTCCCTGTTTTGGTGTTTGGTGTGGCTTGAGCTTGTTCATTTTGTGTCCATTTGTCTGAAAAGCTGGCAAAGATGCGACGCTCGAGTTGTCTGTCCGGATCTTCTCCCTCAGCGGGCTCGCATTTATTAGCAGTTCAGGTTGGAAATGACCCATTATGTTTTTACTGTGTGCAGACAAACAGCCAAGTATGTGATCACTGATAGAGGTTGGACAAAACACAGAGTATCAAAACTGCCAGGCAGCTTGTCTTTGCTGCTGCTGGAAAAAACACAGCCCCCTCTTCTGCAGACACCGGCTTGAAGAGGCCTGCAGACAGGTAGAGAACACATGCTGCCTTCATGTGCTATGGGAATTATGGAAAATACTACTTGCCAAGGTGAAATTTGCACATGAACACCCTCTTTCGGCGTAATTTCTACTGGAGAACTCAAAAATTATTTCGATACCCAAGCTTCTAACCCCTGTTAGAAGCTCCATCATCCATTGGTTCGCCCCACAGCACCTCCTCCTAATCGACCAATCAGGACTCTTCCAGGAAGTATAAAGTGGAAAAGGAGTCAGGCATTCCGGGCAGCTGTGATTTGGTTCATAGTCTGCTCTGGGATTGTAGATTCTGGCTGTAAAGTGATTTGGTGATTTATTAGGATATTGGATTGAGAAAACATTGAGTAGAATACCCTTGTTGTCATGGCCTGCTTATATCAGACCAATCACCATCACCTGCCACCAGACTCGTTATCCCCGATCACCTGCACCTGTTCCTGATTCCCCTCACAGCTGTATCCCTCAGCTCACCAGTCATTCCTGCGTCGGACATTGAATGAATGTATGAATGTGTCAACACCCCTGCTTACTCATGTTGCTCCTGCCTCCCCCACAGCCTGCCTTCCTGCTCCGCATTCTTGCATCCCTCCTGGACTCCTCCACCTTCCTACAGGTTTTTGTTCATCCCTCCTTATTCTCCTAATAAATCCTGTTTATTCCCTTTGGCTCCAGCTCTCCATGGTTACACTTGTGGTTTGTTTCAATTTAGATTCTTCCTTTGTTGTAGTTTTGAGTATGATTGTACATTTCTTAAGTTTTGATTGAAGAAAGAAGATCTCATCTTGTTTAAAGTAAATGCAGTTTGATTTAAGTTGTGTTTTAGTTTGTTCTTAATGGTTGTGGATTTTTGGTTTGGTTGTTATTGAGAGTATTTTGAATTCTTTGTACATATTGGTAAATAGCAGTAATAGTTGATAAATTGTGAATTATAGTTAATTTGTTAACTTTAACCTTTTTGTGTATATTTCTTTTCGTTGACTGAAGATAATACCGACCTTTGGACACCTTTGGTTGTTTTTGCAAACCTGGGCAATTTCGTTTAAAAAAATGATTGGATGTATCGTTTAAGTTGATCCAGTTTGTTTGGTTATTGACCCCTTTAGAACCCTTAGACCCACTTCGTGTTACGAAGGTGTTAATATGGTCACCTTCGACCATATTATTTATAGTCCATATAAAATACTGCACATCTATGTTTTGAGTTTTAATACATCTTGTTCTTGATGTAGCAGATGAATAAATTAGTCCAGGACGGTTTTATCCGTGTAGCAGCTTATCATAAAGTTTATCTCCTATTTTTTATTATATTATGACGACAACAGCACTTGAACAGAACAACTTGTGATTTCCTATTTACAAGTGGAAAATATCACCTGTCCCACAGCACATGAAGGCAGCAACACTCCTGACCCAATCAGAGAAGGATAAACTCAACATACTCCAGTAAAACCAGATGCTGCAGGTTCTGCCCAGCAGTGAGACCTGCAAAGCAGAACCAGATGCTGCAGGTTCTGCCCAGCAGTGAGACCTGCAAAGCAGAACCAGATGCTGCAGGTTCTGCCCAGCAGTGAGACCTGCAAAGCAGAACAAGATGCTGCAGGTCGAGTTCCCTGAAAACTTCCATAATCCGTGTGAACAAAACGTTGTCGTTGCCGGGCTTAATGGCTAGCAGCTTCCGGTCCTCGTGGAACGTCATGGCTCATATCCCACCTGGCTTTGACCAACACCATATTGCTGAAAGTCCCAGTAGATCCATAAATGATGTCATCTCCATTTTCACGCAGCTGCATTCATCAGGAATTTCTGGTTGACTTCAGACGAACTCCACCAGCCCCGGCCGGCTAAGCCCCGCTCTTCCACCTTCTCCACCATCATTCTCAACACCGGTGCTCCTCAGGGCTGCGTCCAGAGCCCCATCCTCTTCACGCCTTTTCATTTGCAGACACCGTATGGCGTCTCCAAATGAGGACCACACAGAGAAGACGTCCAGAAGACAGAGAGCTGGTGCAAAGACAACCATCTCACCAGGAAAACAAAGGTCACGCAGGTTCCTCTGAGATCTGAGCTGGACCATGGACACCATCCACATCATGAAAACACTTCTTTCCTTCTCTTTTTCTCTATTTTAAGCTATAACTAACTTGTCGCATCATGTGTCTCTGGCAAATAGAGTTGGACATCTGCACTGCTGCAGCGTTCACTCTGAATCCATTCTGGTGAAATTAAAAGCTCTTCTTGAATCTTGTCATCAACCCTTCCATCCTGTCCTGTTTGTATATTTATGCATCCTTCTCATTAAACATCATTATTCAAATGGTTCAAAGTCAGATGATGACCCTTGTGCTATAAATAAGGTCATTAAAATGAAAGAGCATCAACAAAACAGAAGCACACAGTATGCAAATGCACTCAACTGGAGACCAATTAGGGACAAAGGATTGTCAGACACCAATGGCCTTCTAGCCAAGTCTGTTGACAATATAAAGCCAACAAAACTGCAATCATTCAGCTCTGTGGAGCGCAGTCTGTCTGGGAGGAAGATTTCCTTCACATGCCTCAAACTAAATGCAGGAACTGGTCATCACGTTTCGTGTTTAGGGAACTGCAGACAAGAAATTAAATCAGTGTTAGAGCTCAGACTGACTGGAAAGAGCTCCGATTAGTTGTTTCACACGCAGAAAAGGCTTTTGGAATTTAGGAACAAGACTCCAGGACAGGAAACAAGCAGGCGGGGAACAATTTGCAGACCTGGCTGGCAAAAGAGAAAGCAAAGGGAGGGAAACAGAATGAAGAGGAACAAAACAGATGAGGAGGGAAAAATCTGCTGTCAAAGGAAAAGGAGACAAACACGAAGCGCCTCAGTTCGCTCTCATTTGTGCTTCCTGTTCCGTCCTCCTGCTTGTGACCTGGAAATCAATTTCAGCTAAACATTTGGAAGCATGTCTGGAGTCTGTTGATGCACCAGCAGGAGAGGATGCTACAGGAGCTTTTTCACCAGGGTTTTCTCTGCTTTCAGCATCTGAAGGAGGAATGGCCCGCCATCCAGCAAGCCTATCCCAGTAAGCACTGGGCGAGAGGCAGGGGACACTAGAACTGGTTGTCAGTCCAGACACGCCGTTGCAAAACCATAAAAATAACAAGACCTATGGTGTCGGAAGCGACGGCTAGGGGCATATCCCTGAACGCCCCGATCCTCTAATTCCCCAATCCTCTAACAGACACGATACAATAATATAAAGATGCACATGTTCAGTCCCAAAGCTCCACCTGGTGTGGAAACTTTGAACCAGTCCGGTATGACGTCAAGACAGAATGCATGCTGAGGTCATTACCTTTTATTTGCACTTTATTTGAGGTCAATGAGACAAATAGTTCCAGAGATATAGCCAAAAATCTGATTTTTCGTGCATAAAGCGCCACCTGGTGGTGAAACCAACAGATGTCGTGATAAAACATTGTATCCCAACACTCTGTGTTCGTGGATATAATCACAAGTAAACGTGCAATTTAAAACCCCCTTTTATTTATAAAAATGACCTGAAAAAGTACAATGTGATGTTTGATTCTCTGAAGCAAAGATGTTTCCTCTGCTTTAATGGCTTCCACATGACTGGGTCTCTTCAGATGAAATTTGGCTCCAGTCTTACTTATGAACTTATTACGGAGACTTGCATCCACTAAAATCCTAAAATGCTGGATTTGTTCTCATGTAAGAGCGCATCCCATAAACACGCAATACTCATCCGAATCTTTCAGCTCCAATGTTTTTAAACTAAATCAGCATTTGCATTGTTTTCTTTTACTCAGCTCATTAAAATACAGCAATAAAAAACAGTAACATAGTTTTTTACATTACCACAAACTGTCCAACATGATCGTTTCTCCCAGTCCAGCTTGGAAATGTCCAAACCTCCTCCGAGTCTCAGATCTACCTGCTAAACCTGAGCAGCTTCCAGACTCACCTGGAGCTTTTCTTCATCGGATCCATCACATATTATCTAGTTCACTTCATTTCCACCTCTATGTCTCTGTACTTTTATTCACCATTTCACATTTTTATGGCCATTTACCTGCCAACCGCCTGCTCATTTAACTGTAAGGAAAGATTGATGTTTGCCAATCTAAAAGTAAAAGGACAAATAATTTAGCAGTTTACAAACACGTTGATAAATCTGATGGAGAACAGCTGTAAATAAAACTTCTTAAGAACAACATAAAACATATTTAAGAAGTTCTGTATAGAAGTATTGATGAATATGGCCTAATTAAGGATTTACAAATGAATAAATAAGCTAAGATGGAAGAGAAAAATTACATTAGGACACCTGTTCACCTTAACTTCAATATGTTGGAATAATTCCCACAAGCAGATATTAGTGGCGTGTTTAGCTCTTAATTATGATCTCACAATTATTAAAAACAAGCTGTCCATCAAATGATCAAAGAAGCCAGTATTTCTAATGTCTCCGTAAGAGAAACAGCTCCTCAACGTCCCCATCTCATCATGAATCCCATCTTCACAGATGCTAAATTCATTCCTACTAAATGTTCATCAGGCTGTGCTGATATGTCCAAACTCTTCCTATGTAGGTTAAACACACCAAAAGTCTGAGATTTCCTCTAAAAATAAAGATGTGCGATACCAAGAGATTACTTGTAGTGCAAAAAATGGAGATCAAAAGTTTCCCAGTGTCTTTAGAAGTGTGTGTGTGTGTGCGCTGACATCTGCTGCAGCCTAAATAATTGCAAGCTGTGATGGCTGAAATGAGTTTCCTGATGATGGGTGGGTTGCTCCGAGCTCGCTGCATGTAAATCCAGAATTTAAATGAAAGAAAAGGGCTATTTCACTTCCATCTGCGGATAAAAAGCAGTAAAATGGGAAGGAAGCGGTTGTACTTTTGAGAGATTTCCGCTCACGCTTATATCCCTCTTGGAAACAATGAGAATGGCGGCGCTCCTCCAGTCCCTCGTGGTTCAGCTCGAGGAGTTTGTAAATGACACTTGAATGCAGAGCAAAGTGAGGCAGCAGGACAAGCTCCTTGCAGCAGGGGGTACGGCTGCTTGTTGTTGTTTTGAAGCTGGTGGGGGGAGGCAGGGGGTGCATGTGGATGTGTGCGCCTGGGTTGTGTGTAAATGCTGCTGTGTGCTGTTTTGGAACTAAGCTGCTGGAGATAGCGTTTTAGCATGCATGGCAGAGCAGTTTGCCTGTCTATGCATTTCTCCCGCCCTCTCCTGTCATGCTGAAGTGTTCTCTCTCTCCACTCTGCTGTGTGTGTTTGTGTGTGTGTTTACGTGTGCATGATCAGTGTTTTGTGTGTCAGCTCAACCGGGCTTTGGCTGTGCAGGCCAGATAACCTCGATCCTGATAAGACCAGTAGTACGGAAACAGAACCCCCCTGAGTGGACTTCCACAGCATTTGCAGACATTTTTTCTAATAATTCTTCCTTTCTTTCCCAGACAAAGATGTCCCAACGGCTTCACCTTCCACCCAGTCTCTGATGGGGCCGCCAGGCAGCACGAAAGGCAGAAACGTCTCAGCAGGAGGTTTGCTACACTCTGTGTTGGCCCAGAAAAGACGACCGTTGTCCCAGAAAGGGGACATCATCCCCTCCACTCTGCCCCAGAATCTGCTCCCTCTTCTGGGCAGAGGACTCAGTGCCGGCTCCCTCCCTGGAAGTCATCCCCTGGAGCATCAAAGCGGGGGATTACCAAAGAGGGTGAAGCCCCCACCACCAACTGCAGTGTCAAGCCAAGGCAGTCATCCAACTCCATCCTCATCCACAAGCACACACTCTCAGCCAGCACACACACAGACACACACTCCTGGCACCCCCACGCCGGGCACCATGCCGGATGTGGACACAGATACAGACATGCAGTTATCAGGTGAGTGGTTCAACAAAAATAAATCTGTTTTTTTCCGTTTCTGCACAGAAATCAAGCAAAACTTTAGTCATAAAGCACTTTTACAGACCTGAAGGGAACCAAAGTGACATAAAATGATAAAAACAAAACAACTAAATAAACAAAGAGAAGAAGATGATACTGGTTTACTCCTCGTGTTCTCTAGAGTTAAATAGATGAGTTATCAAAAGAGATTTTAAATCATTAAGCGTCCTGGCGAAGCTCACAGAGCGCAAGAGATTGTTCCAGAGTTGAGAGTCCGTAGCGGAAAACTCTTCCTTCCCGAGTCACAAGTCACACAGCATCACATTTTCTATGAATGAGATGTTTCCATGAGCTGCTTGTTTTAGTTATTCCTCCTGC
This sequence comes from Pseudomugil tenellus, assembly GCA_037177515.1. NCBI lineage: Eukaryota > Metazoa > Chordata > Actinopteri > Atheriniformes > Pseudomugilidae > Pseudomugil > Pseudomugil tenellus. The sequence continues at coordinate 2,972,490 of JBAMHX010000021.1, forward strand.
TTTTACTTCCTATTCCTCCCCTAAAGTCAAATAAAGACACAATTATGCTGAACAAACATCTTCATTCTGAAGTTCTGACACAAACAATCATAATGAGCATCATTTTGCTTCCTTTCCAAGAGATGTGAAGTTTCCCTCAGATGTTTTAGGAATTATAGAGTTTGTATGTTGATAAATATTTCTTTGCTTGTTTATTTCAGTAAAAGCTGTATTTTTTAACAATTTTTGTTGAAGAAAATACAATTACTCTAAAAATTTACTTAAAAAGACAGTATGTATCCCTTAGAAAAATATTAAACATTATTTAATTCAAACAACTAAACACAGAACCACAGTGAACAAAATAAATAAACAAAAACTAGAGTTTGAACAATCCAACACCCAGTCCGCTTGAGAACCGGCGGTCTCCTCCTGCACTGGGTGCAGTTACATGATGGTTTTTAAATTCTGATTTAATGATGACAAATAATTCTAATTAAATTCTTCTTCGCGTTTACATGAAAATAATAATTCCAAAATAAAGTTTACATGAGAACACATTTTTTTTCCAACATGACGGTGAATGTGACACACTATAGCAGAAATACACAAACCACTTCCTGTTTTTAGCCTTATCAGCTACGTGGAAAACAACCTAATAAAACCTGTTTTTTTTTACTTCAACTTTGATTGCACTTTTAAGTAGTATAGGAGAAATAAGATTACCGGTATACTACACTTTTTTAAACACCTGAGGAGAAGAAAAATAGATGGGATTGAATAAATGAAAGACATGAGGCGAACCTTTTTCTTTTCATAAACATTATATTTAGAAAACAAGAAAACGGGAGGCAGAAGACTGCGCATGTTGCGTCACTGCAGCGGGAGAAGGTAAACATGCGCAGAACAATCAGAATTAACCACGAGAGGAATTAAGAGTTTACATGATACATTTGAAATGAGAATAAACCAGCAGATTATTCAGAATTAAGTTTCTGAATTCTGAATTCCACTCGGAAGTAGTTGTTTACGTGGTTAACATCTGTTTAAAGTGGAATTAACTTTTATTTGGAATTAAAAGTCTCATGTAAATGATAACCCAGGATGCACCACAGTCCAACGTAACGGATAACTCACTGCTTCTCCCTCTGCAGAACCAAACCACATCAGGTAGTAAAACCAGTAACCAGTAACCAGTAAAACCAGAAAGTATCATGCATAAATTCATCAGCGCATCGTCGTTTCATTGTTTTTCTCCTCCTTCTTCTTGGTTAGCTGTGGTATCTGGGAGCGCTGCCCCCTAGAGACCAGTTGTTGTACCTGCGGGACATTCTGGCAGTTTGGTCCATTTCAGCAAAATGCAGCGTGAAATAAACCGAAACCAACAGAAAGTGTGAAGATCTCCTGGTTTCCCTTCACAAAGCCCAGAGCTTACCCTGATGGTGTGAATGCACAACGACTCATCGCAGTCTGTTTGTGTTGCCAGGTTCACTTTTTAGCCCAGTTAGCGTAACGTTTTATTCAGAATAAAATATTATCTGTGAAACTATTAGAAGTCGGCAGTTTTTGTAAGAATGTTTAATAAAGTTTTCATGGAGTAATTTATCCTGCAGCATGTGAGATGTGTGTTATTAAATTTTCCTTCTTTGCTTGTTAGTTTGACGTTATCTGCTAAAGAAGATGCTCTAAAAATCGGCGTGTGTTAGTGTGGGGCGGGGCCACCATGTGATTGACAGGCTGCCGTCATATTCAGTGTTGCGCCAGTTCATACTTAAAGAGAACTAGCTCAGAGTTCAGTTCACACAGATAAAAATGAACTAGATCATGTTTATAGTTCTATTTTAAAAAAATGAGCTAAGTTCACATGTCTAAAAAAGAACTAGTTCACATTCATTTGTTACATTTTGTTAGTACTCAATAAAACCTTCTTTTAACCATCCATTAAGTCACTGCCACTCCAAAACTAAACAAATAAACCAATAAAGAATAAAGAAGAGACAATTATTACATCCAGCGAAAAATAATGTTGAATATTAGATAATTTTACCCCTTAAATAATGTGTGATCATAATATGTAGAAAATACAAGGTGCAGTCAAACTATGATGTATACAACACCTGCGCCTGACTACAGCAGTTCGGCTGCACTTATCTACGATGTCTCTACTGTTTGATTTAGTTCTTGTGTTGTTCTTATTCTCAGATGTAAGTCAGAGAGAAGAAAAGCGTCTGATAAATGACTGTAATGTAATGTTTAATTAAACCTTTATTTAGCCAGCATGAACCCAAATATGCAGGACTTCAAATTCTTTATAAGCCATTTTCAGACATGGCAACCGGGTAATATTCAGACATTCACCACCTGCACTTTACCCAGAGAGGCCTATTCAGACATGCAACAACATTACCGGAGATTACACAGTAAATAGCATTTAGACATAGCTGGTAAATGTACGGGTAAGACTGTCATCCTGGAAACAGGATATCATGTATTATTGTGCGACAGTGACAACAATAAAACATATTAGATCAGCATATAATTTACCTGTTGAGGACGACTCGTTTACTGTTGCGATGTCTGGTTCCACGTTTATCTATTATGGTCGCTGACATGGTGGTAATGCTGTTTCATAGTTCAGAGCTTGTTAATCACTTGCTATTTGGTTTTATTTATCTGGTTTTCCTCCAACTTGGCTTTGATGCGGTTATAAACGTCAGAATCGCGTGCTGTTCCCTGCACACATTGTCATTGTCATCAGCTGCAAGAAGTTCTTTCACTTCTTGTCTCGCCAGTTTCTTGCTATTTTCTTATCTCTCGGTTATTCACGTTAGGTTCTATTCTTCTGTGTTTACTTTTTGAGGGAAACAACATCATCGCTTCACGCGGTAGCATCTGCCATGCTGGCTTTAGCGTTGTCTTAATCGCGGGGGACCTGTCCGGGTTCTACCCCGCCTCTCGCCTCAATGTCAGCTGGGATTGGATCCAGCCCCCCCATCCCGCGACCTCGATCAGGAAATAAGCAGTAGTTAATTGATGGATGATGAATCGCAGGAATTAGAACGTTAGTTACGTATAGGCTTCGCCCTTTAAGGCTATCGCTAGTGGGTTTATCCCCACGCGCATGAGCGCAGCACTGAAAACTTTTAGTCCACGCCCACCTACTGTGTGGCATTATATAACGGGCCCTGCCCATCATTCGGCTCCCCTTTTAATTTCAGCATTGAAAGCTTTAGCTGCGGCGTCGGTCCTGTCTTCTACCAGCGGTCTCCGGCTAGTCATGCTTGACTTAAACAGTGTTGTAAAAGCGGACTTTTCAAATGAGCGTGAACTCCGTACGCCGCTCATTCTCGCCAAAGTGAGCGTCGCTTTCGTTCACGTTCACTGAATGAAAACTGAATCTTTAAGTTCACAGTTCACCGTAAATATGAATGTTTAGTTAATGCCGTTCATTGAACGCGTTCAGGCACAACACTGGTCATATTAATGTGATATTTTTTTTCTGTGATGTGATTTGAATGAAAACAATCATTCAAATAATTATGCGCATAACGACGTCGAAGATTTGCCTGAAATGAAGTTGCAGACCTTCCTTGGAGGAAATGAGAATGTGATTATTTATTCCAACGCCCATGAGTCCTGGCGGTGCCTTCTGCTGTGTACCAGTTAAGATCCCTGTAATTTCCATCATTAATTATATGCAGCAGGGATTTCCAGCGAGTTTCCACTCCGGCTCATTAAAGGGATTACAAGGCAGGGCAGAAAAAAAAAACAGGCCAAGGCTAAATAACCTCCTCTGCTCCGTCCTCAGCTGCTTCCAGCTGCATGGTGAATTTTTCTGACCCAGAGGGATACATAGACTCCTCCGACGACCCCCCTCTGCCCGACGGCACTGTCCTGCACTGCACCTACACGGTGACCGTGTACACCGGCTACGGAGTGGAGCTGCAGGTACACACACACACACACCTCCGCTATAGTCTGTTATCAGGATGGGCATCTCTTTCATTTGGAGGAGGATGCTGCAGTGTTTATGCCCGTCACCATGTGCAACTCAGGTAAAACTCTGCCTCCTACTGGTTGCTGTTGGTACTGATCTGCCACACACATAACAGCACATCTGCACTCATTCAGGATTTAATTGTAGTGTTTGAAGTTAAACCCTCTCTGAACTGTCAGAAGCTTGGGAAGGTTTTGGACCCAAATGGATGGGAGCAGGACAACCAGGATGAAGATGACTTGATTTATTAAAACAAGAAAACCGCAGAGTAAGAAAACCACAGACTAAACGCATACCTCAAAAACACAATGAACCAGCAATCAGAACAGAAACCAACACACTTCAATACAACTGAACTAGAAAGGAAACAGGTGAACACAATAACCAATCAAACCCACGTTAAACCCAGACATGAAGCAAAAAACAGAAACGTAGGGCAAATGTGAAGAGGTATCAGATTTAAAGGAAAAGTCAGTTAACCATAGATGATAATAATAAAAATTACTATTATTATAATATTATTACTTATTATTATTATTAATAATATTAATATTAATATTAATATTAATATTAATATTAATATTAATATTAATATTAATATTAATATTAATATTAATAAAAATTGTAAAAAAATAATAATCATTATTTTTGATTATGGTAATGATGAGGATAATCATTTAAAATTTGACCTGGTTTATCCATCCAGCTATTTGTTTTCTTTATCTATGTTGCAGATGTCTGATATAATCAGCATATTGATATTATTGGCCTTAAAATGTGATATTGGAAAATATCAGTCTCGGTTTTTACTTTTTTCTATGACAACTTTTACACAACATGTACATATTATATATCAAACTCTTAAGCTGTGTCCACTCTAATTCAAAATGACAAAATATAAGAGATAAATCGCCCACAATTAATCCTGTGGGCTGAGCGGAGCGTGGAAGTGGACTCGCCTACATGTTTTGGAATTATTTCAGTGTCTGCAGACAAAGCAGAAGTTACCTCTGGTTTGCCTGAAATAATTTACTTTTACTATTTTTTCTGGAGTTGAGTGGAGGGGTTTGTCAAAATATATTGATACTGGTTAATATCGGAAATTAGGAAAATTAGGAGTTGGACAAAACTGGTCCGGTATCGGTTAAAAAGTCAATATCAATTATGTCTAATTTTTATAAATACTTTTTTTCATTTAATAATAATAATAAACAATAAACATCTTAAACATAGTTTAATATTTCCAAATAAAATGACGGAAATGGCCAAAAGACATTTAAAAAGATGAGCCCTGTTTCCAGTTTCATCAGAGGTTCCCAGAACAGAGGTCGCGTTAACCGAATATTTCCCATCGTTTTTTTTAAAGTGGTGACGGAAAAATCGGAAGGTTGTCCGTCATTTTGACTGATTGCAATTCAAACTCCTGACTACTAGGCAGCAGGTGAACAGATGTAACGGGAGACCGCAGCGCGTCTGTAACGCGTCGCAAACCGGCGCAGCTCGTGCCGAAGAAGCGCATGCTGTGGAATTTCTCCCACTAAAGCCAGTGCTTTATTGGAAGAAGTGGGAGATTTATGCTATTTCCCATGCTAACCCTACATTTTTACTTCTTTTAGAGAAGGTTGTCTGTCTGAGCTGCTGACTGTTTGGATTCTCAGACGATCATTACTCCTTCATTCCCATCCAATCAGTAATAATGACTAATCGGAGCGGTTGGGTCAGTTTAACAGGGTTTAGTCATTAAACCATCCAGCACACAGAGCTCCTCGGTAATTACGACCTCTGCAAACAATAAAAACATCCAGTTTGTTTTGACAGAAACGTCTCCCAAACCTTTCAAAAGTTACAGCCTGCAGATTACTGCAGAAGTTGATGATTCAAACAATGACTTCTAATAAGGAAATAAACTCTCAACTACTTCTGCTTCATAAAAATGTTCCTAACAGTGATCGTTATTAATGCGATTTTTTTCCTGTCATAAGACAAATGGGACAATTTTGGAAAATGTTTTTCTTATAAATACATTTAAATGAAATATCTGGAAGGAGTGTCGATACAAATGAACGCTGAGGGCTTCTTACTGCTGGGTTTCTACAACTGTGGTGCAATTCTACACAGAGGGGGGCAACTTGGAACTGGACCTTTAATTACCTTAATGGTTTATACTTGTGAATGTGTGGAAAAGAGGCAAAACTGTGGAGGTTTATCACTCTATAGCAGGGATGGGCAACTCCGGTCCTCGAGGGCCGCAGTTCTACAAATATTAGGACTTTCCCTCCAATAAAACATCTGACACATAATGATAATCAAATCATTGGGTAATTAGCAGCTTTGCTCAGAGTTTAATGTGAAGCTCTGCACACGACTTCTAATTAAGTCTGATGTGTGTCAGATGTTTTATTGCAGGAAAAGTCCTAATATTTGTAGGACTGCGGCCCTCGAGGACCGGAGTTGCCCATCCCTGCTCTGTAGCAAGGGAAGGCAACTCTGGACTCCTGCAAGTGTTTATCTGCTGCAACGCACCTCACACACACATCAGAGTTAATGGCAGACTTGTGCAAAGCTTGACAAACTCTCTCGGACCAGAGTTGGCTTCCCCTGCTCTACAGCCTTCCATCCATGCTGCATCCCTTAAGAATTTATCACTAGCACCTTTTTCACTTAAATAAAACTCGTACTCTTTGTAACTCTGGCGCCAGAGCCCTTCTATGTTGTCGACCAAAAAGCCGGTTCGTTTTTAGCCGCTTGGTTTTCCAGATTTTGGAACAAACATGTTTCAGTTACACATTTATGTTTAAACTGAAGTAATAAATGAGAACAACGACACCATCTGGTACATTTGACTTTGATTTGACTTTTAACCATCTGATCAATATAAGGCTGGTGTTGAACAAGTCATTTTTGATCCTTCAGAAGTGTGTGTGTGTGTGTGTGTTTGTGCGGTTTGGGGCGGCATTGTTTAGGTGTAAATGGTGGTAAAAAAACATTTTTAAAAAGAATAAATTGATTAATTAAATATTTGAATAAAATTTAAGATGATTACAGTAAATAAATGCATGTTCAGGTTCATTCTACTTAAAAAACGCACTAAATGTCTCCTGAAACAAGAAAATCAAAGCTAAGATGCTTCCTGCAAGCCATCTGTTTGTGCCATTAACATCCTGCGTTGCAGGTGAAGAGCGTGAACCTGTCGGACAGCGAGCAGCTGTCCATCAGAGGTGTGGATGAGCGAGGCGTCCTGCTGGTTCTGGCCAACCACACGCTGCTGGTGGAAGGTCAGGTGATCCGCAGTCCCACCAACACTCTGTCCGTCCACTACCGCTCTGCGCCCGACGGGAGCATGGGCATCTTCCAGCTGCACTACCAGAGTGAGTCTGCACACACACACAGAGAAGTGTAAACACACTCCATTCATTTAGGAAAAAGCAAAACGCATCAAAAGATTGTAGAAATTCAATAAGCGCAAGTCCTTTCATTAGAAGCTAAGAGGCTGTTAGCACTCTGCATGCATCAGAAATCTTCACATCGAATCGTTTCGCATGGTGATTGAATCTGTCGTGTGAATTAGCTGATCAGAGCTCTGATTAATTGCCTTTCATTTCATTAAGAGACTGAGAATATGGAAGCTGGTGTGGAGGCTGTGGGGCCCCTTGGTGTACGCTTCTGTGTGCGAGGTCGGGGCGTGCCGGTGCATAATGGATATGACAAGGACTGGAAAGGAGGAGGCATCCAAGTGTTACCATCCACCTGTGCCATTAATCACAGCTATCTAATCCTTTTACATCACTGTCAGGCAGAAGAATGGTGCTGATTGAGTGCAGATTATGTGTACAGAAAGATGTGGGTGCGATTAAAAATGAAAAATAAATAAATGCAATCAACATAAAGAGGTGAGGATTATTATCCCACACAGCTTCCAAAGCTTATTAAGATTATTCAATTAAAATGTACCCGCAGCTGCTTGATTTCTCAAGTGAGCATCCAAATAAATTACAAACAAAAACATTGCGCTTAAGTGCTAATTTAGCAAATCCCTGAAACGACTGAGAATAATCATCTGAGACGGTTTTACATGAGGGAGCATGTCCAGCTCTGTCTCCGACCAAATCAAGCTAAACTGTCTGCTAAACACTTTTCACGTCTTTATCGATGGCAGAATATTTAAAAGCTGAAGACAAAGTTTACTTTTACTTTTTATGTTCATGTTTATTAGACTAAAGGAATTCTGGGCCTATCAAGATAAAACTATTTTATTTCTTTGTTTTGTTCCTGGAACAACAGTTCCTGCTTCAGAGTCTGAAGAGGTTTTTGGGAATAATCCGCCAGGGAAATGTTTGCATATTATAGCTCATAAAATACTTTTTTTCACGTTTCATAAAATCCATGTTATAATTGTCTCAAATGAGCGTAAAAAAGCTGTTTACTAATAAAGAAAAAGATCAATCCAAAATAAATTTCACATCTATTTATGCAAAAAAACAAACAAAACAGAAACTAATGAACGTTTTGGACATTTTAAAAATGTATACAAATGTCTTTGGGATAATGGGTTAAAAATGAAGATCCTTAATAATATACATATCTACTG
>JBAMHX010000021.1:3120523-3130870 GCA_037177515.1 Pseudomugil tenellus
CACACACACACACACACACACACACACACACACACACACACACACACACACACACACACACACACACACACAGTCAGACTTAGCTGTGCATCTGCGATCTGACCAGGTCGGATTTTTTCTTTCAAACAATAAAAACAATAAAAGTTGAATGTTTTCCTTCTCACATGTTTGTGATCCATAATCTCGGTTCCGTCTGTCATATAAAAGCTCGTTGTTTTCCAAAAAACCTTCAGCTTTCTTTGATTTCGCCATCAGGGTGAAACTCGCAAAGCTTCCGTCAGTATCTTGATCATGACACAAAGTCTACACGTTACCATGAAAACGAGCTTCTGAGCGCCAAGCTGTAAAAGTCGGGATGCATCTAAACATTTTGCTGCTGGACCCAGATTAAAAACTTAGACGTACCAGTGCAACCAGTTAGTCTGGAGCCCTGAGAGGATACGCCATCCTGAGCAAAAACAGACAAATGTCCCATGTGGAGGCTCAGCTCTGTGGATTTGACTGTTTAAGTGATCATGTGACCTTCGGTTGTACACCGCTGAAAATAAATTAATTCATTTGAATTTCATAGTGAAATATGTTAATCAGAGTAAAGCTCTAAGATGATACTAACACACTACTTTTTGTCTCTTTTGTCCCACCAACAATAAAGAGAATAAGACTATAGAGAGTGTCACATCTAGACCTGCCAGGATATACTGCTGTGCAATTACTTTTCTCAGAAATAATGCGATAAACGATAATATTACGCCAAACGATTAATGCAATTTTTAAACAATTTTTAAATCAACTAATAAAATAATAATGCTGTAATAATAGTAAGTACACCTTTTCAAAGAATAAACATTCATTTATAAGAATATTTAGCTTGATGTGCAGACTAGTTTATGGTCATGCAGGGTTTCGGTTTCTGGTTATCTGGAACATATTCGGTACTTTAAACACTGCAGTTCATCCTCCAGTCAGCAGTTACACGTATCTGCACATATAGAGGCTTATAAGGGTCATGTTTTAAATAGACTACATATAAAAAGGTGCCAGATTAAAACTGAATGCATGTCTGATCTTAAGTTTGTCATTTTGTAGGCAACGTTGCAGTCAAAGGCTGCTATTTTACACTATGATGCACCGTAGTGAAACATTTTGCAATCTTTGGTAAAAAGAGAGAAAAACCATCTAAAATGACTGCATCCAGTAAACTTATTGCGTCCAATTAATGTACTTAATGCTTATTTGCGACAGGCCTAATCACTCACGGTGCCACGAAGCACACAGACACACAAACATAGTGAAAGCAGGTTATTAGGTTAACATGGGGACACAGCAGGCACAAAAAGGCAGGAATTAGTCTGTGTGGCATTTTCCAAACACTTTCAGCCTCCCGTGATGCCTCTTCACAGTCACACAGCAAATAACGCTAAAGAGCCAGAAGGGTTACTGCTCTAATCATCGTCATCGTCTTCCAGATCAATGCTGCCATATAAAAAGCAGACTATAACAGTCTAGTTCAGGTCTGGTCACACACATGGATTATAAATACACATATCAGCATTTACTTACCCAGTAGCATGTAGAGAGATTTAACCGGGAATCTTGACAATTTTAAAAAGATTTAATCAGAAAATATAAGTATCTTCTGGAGATTATTAAGATATTACTTTGAAGCATAGTATTTATGATTAAAATGAGAAAAATTAATGATCTAAAAGCAGATTTTGTAGGGCGTAACCATAGAGACTCAGGCTTTGCAGTGAAAGGAAGAGGATGAGGCTAATTAGCATTGGGCTAAAGCCAACAGCAGAGCTGGAATGGCACTGCGCTCTCCCCGGCGAGGGTACCGTGTCATGTCAGCCAGGAGATTCTGTTAGCAGCAAGCCAGAGACGAGGAAGGCATGTTCACCAGTAGGAGGGGCTTTCTGAGAGGGGGGGGGGGCACCGAACAGAAGCAGAGAGCAGACAGGGATCATAAAACAGGATGAAGTTGCCCAAAAGATGCTCGTTCCGAATCAGTTTGGTTTGGTTTGAGCTGGGGGAGATTGGAGGGGGGGCAAACTGGTGGTGTGATTACAACCTCAGGGCCAACTTCCATCCAGAGGGAGGGGGGTACAAGACAAAAACACACTCATCCGCTCCAGATGCCAAAATACCACATATTCACCTGAGAAAGAAGATCCACCTGGAAAACAGTGCAAACAATCACTATGGTGACCACATTCCACTCTTCCTCTGCGTGTGGGAAGCGGATTCATCATCACGTAAGGTGTTTCCACACGCGGTACGTTTGGTTAATAACGTAGGTTTTACCTGCTGTGTCAGGCCAAATGAGAACCAGTTCAAATAACAACCGGCTTCTTATTTAACCTGGTTTTACGGATGAAATAAATATAAAAAAAGGAATTTATGAACCAGTGTGTAAAAATAACATCTAGCGGTAAAACTCTGTAAAAAACGGTCGTTTTAAGGTATTACTCATCCTAAACACTTCATTTACATCAATAACCATCAAACAAAGCGGAAATGTCAGATCGAATACGGTCATGCAGCTTTTAGGCCATTGGGAGCCCAGGAGTTATCGCGATCGCGATACTCTCACGATATTTTTCCAATATAAATATTTATTAGACAAATCACCAGCACATAAACTTAAACAACAGCTGACAAAACAATAAATGTCAATTTTCTTTTACCAACACACACTTTGAATAATTTTCCGCTGTTTATTTGTTAAGAGAAAGAGGCAGCGCTTGTTGTTATGCGAATGATGTCCCTGATCAAAATGCGGTAGAATTGTGTTTTTTTTTTCTTTTTTTAAAAAAAATTTGTTGTCATTTGGAAATAAGATTGAAGTGTGAAATTAATTGTGCAGCCCCAGTTATTTATCTGTAATAGGCGGGTTGTTGTTAACATTGTAGAGAATTTAATGATTCTCTTTTGCATTTGCAGAGTGAAAAGTATGAACGAGTCCATCTTATTGAAACATTCTGGATGCTGTGTGTCTGTGGAACATCCACACAGTGACAGAGGGAGGAAATAAGCTGCACATCTACGCTGCTCATAGCAAACAAGAAAAACTGGGTTTGTTGTTGAAGGTTCCATATTTTGCTTAATTTGTCTATCCTAACCACATCTATATTATGCATTCTGCAACATGCACCAAGCTATAGTTTTGCCATAACACCATCTTGTTGCTGAGAGATTTCTAGCTGGAACTGTGAACGTCTGGGTCTGTCCTGCTTTGTGTCTCTGCTCACCTGCCCCGCCTGCACTGAGCAGACAGAGGCGCTGTGTGTAGTCAGTGTGCAGTTACATGTGTGTCTGTTCACGAGAGCGCAGCAGCAGCCACATGCACACTTCCTGGAGTAGATGGTGTGCTAAAGTTTTCAGGTAGGGGAGGGGGGAGTCTCCGTGCCGACGCTGCATGGTGGTCTCAGCCGTTTGTTCTGCTTAAGCTTCTTTTTAAAGCGAGAAAACTACAAAAATGAATGAATGAAGAATGAAACCCCTACTGGGATCGTTTTAAGGTAAACTTAACACTTATAGAAAGTTAAAAACTCATAAAAGTCCATTTTGCATAAAATGGGACATTTAAACAGTCAGAAATATTTTATTTTAGTTTCGTTCAGACTAGAAGAACCAAACACCAGGTGTGGAAACATCTTCCAACATCTCCCACTGTTGCTCCAAACTGTCCCACAGTGCAGCACTAATCCGATTATTTAGTCCCAATTTATGTTCCTACCATTCAGCCCACCGGCTGTGGGAGTCCCAGTGGTCTGTTTCTGTGTGTCATATGAGGGTCCGATATTTCCCAGGTCCTGCAGACCAAACAGAAACCAAACCTTTATCACACATTTACTTTGTGCAGGGAAAGCAGCTGCTGCTCAGTGTCACACAGAGGGACATACCTGGTCCAAAAGGCCAAATTTAGGATACTCCTCGTCCGTGTCTTTACTACCAGGATCAGGGTGCTCCTTCACAAGGAAAACATCCCGCTCTTTGCTCTGAAACATTTACAAATTATAAAAAAAACAGTATCAGTAAATAATCAGAGCTGAGTTCACACACAGATCCCCGCTGCGTCCTGAAGGCCGTAACATGGAGGCTGTAACACACAGGATATCATTACCATGGTCTTCACAATGTTGTTGGGCCACGTCAACTTCCCAGGTCTCTGACGGGTCGTCATGCACTCCCAGTACTGGTCGATGAATGGTATGATGTCCTGAAACACAAAAGGTAAAACACTCTGAGGTCCAAGTATACGCCGATGAACACCAGGTGTTTCTGGGAAAAGTGTCCATGACATGTAACCCAGGTGACAGGCGCGGCAACGAGGCAGAAAGGAAGACTCTTTCACATGAAAAGAGGAAGAACTTGTCTGCGTCAGGTCGGGTCTGCGTAGCAGACACACAAGCAGTGTGTGTACTATATGCAAATGACATGTAGTGATCCATCTTTATGGGATTAAAAAACACAGCGGAGTAGCAAAACCCGCTTGTTCTGTTTTTGCTTCTTCATGTATTTTAAGCAGCAAATCTGCAACGTGCCTGCAGAATTAAATATCCGGAAAACAGCATTTAAAATGGGATCAATCACAAGGTTCCACATGGCTACGTTCATGTAGGTCAGGTCTGAAGAGCTGCACGTGGAGCCTCTGCGGACTCACAGTGAGTATAAACCGGCCTTTAGCAGGAGCAGAGAAAGGATGTGGATCCGGGACACATTGAGGTGTGTGACTCTCAAACGGAGCTAAGTTTCTGTAAGGTTCGCTACAGGCTGAGATATACGTGCACGCCAACATCCAGCTGCATCTGTGTACATACCAGGCGGAAATCTCTGGCTGCCGATTGTGAGACTAATAAGGAAGTCGGATTAATTGCAGTTCCCCGCTCCACCACTAGAGGCTGCAATAGAGAGAAATGCCCATAGACTCCCATGTTAATTATTTCACAGCTGAAATAAACATGTTTACAGAGTTTTATTATTATTTACAGAAATTTAGAGGCGTGTCCTTTTGATTGATGTGTGTTAGAGCACTATCACTGGTTACAGCTGCGTACTTCCTGTTGGCTCCACCATGACGGAGCCTCTCAGCTCTACCTTTTAGTCCATTTTGGGATTTTCCGATAATGACGAAACATCAAGATGGCGACGGTAGGACCCGCCTACTGGCTTCAAATCTGCTCTGCAGAAACCTATGGGTACCGTGACGTACGTGCTGTCCAGTAACTTATACAGTCACTGGTAAATACATGCTGCATACAATACAAGCATGCTGAGGGCAAAACGTTCAGTACTGGAGGTCACCGCTAGGGGGCGGTACGCAGCACTGGGACGGAGTGAGAATCCAGCTGGTTGCAGTAAACAGTTTAGCAATCTGTTGCTAACTAAGCACGACTATTTGTCACTAAGCAACAGGGAGAATTCATTATAAAGTATTAATAAATAATCCCAGCAGTAAACCTATCACCGTAACAGTCGAGACGCTTGGTAAAATAAAAGGACGTAAGTGCGAGTGGCTGCTGCTGCAAACAGGACAAACCCACCTTGTCTTTGGAGAACATGGTTTTTGGATGCTCGTCTTTTGTTCTGGACCTCCATGTGAGATTTGCCAGAGCCGTGAGACACATTTCCTTCAGGTCTGACACACAAAGTGCAGCAAAGTCACTTAACTGCGTTAAACAGGAGAAGACAACGTTACTTTGCAGAAGACTTACTTGCTTGCTTCCTGAGGAAGTACGTGTTGCCGCTGTGATGGCACACGTTGCAGTGAAACACGTAATTGGTCATGAAGGGGAGACAGGTCCTGCGATGGGGGAGGACAGTTAAAGACTGCCGCGTAGTTCACTCTACATGTTCTGAATCTGTTTATGTGTTGAATGTACGTACGCGGTGTCGATGCCGAACGTTTCTGCGGTGAACCACTTCATACACAAGGCGCACTGCAGCTCGTACTCCCCCAGCTGCCTCCCACTGTCCTCGTCTCCAGATGCAGGGAGAGCGTCGGCAGCCTCCGAGCCTTCACCTGCAGGGTCCTGCAACACAGAACACATGAAGACAATCTGGCCAACGTGTGTCAAAGGAAGCTAAACGTTCTGCTGCTCGTTAATAAATCCTGTTTTAATTAGATTCCTAATATCTCGTGGAAATAATTCAGTACAAATGAATTACATTCAGAATTCTGATATTGACAAGACAACGTATTTTCGGATGTTCTCCCAGAAAGTTCTTCGTTCTCAAGGACTTTAATCTAAATGTAAAAGCTCTCCTTACATCATCTCCGTGCAACTGCATCCCAGGATGTCGGAAATGTTCGTATTCATACCACATTTATCTACAAAGGTTTTTTTTTAAATGAACTCATTTTCATACAGAATTGAAGCTGATGAGTTTTTCTCATTTTCCCTGGAAAATACTCAAACTGATCAGCTTATTAATTTGCACAAACGCAACCACCTGCAAACCAAGATGGTTTTGTCGGAGTCTCCTTCAGCTCTACAATGAATATTACAGCTTAACAACGACGTTACCATTCCCTCTTTGCCATTTGATGACTCGGTATCCATGTTGGTTGGTAGTTCCCCAAAGGCAGCATCCCTAAAGATAAGGACATAAATAAGTGTTTGGGTTTTTTTTTTTAATTATTATTATCATTTTCTAAGTGGTTTAATAAATACATCATATGAAAATTGGGCTCATTTCCAGTAGGTGAACGTTTGTCAGCATTTTCATGTCATCATAAAGCAGAAGCAATGCTTCCGTAATGCAACTCTCACATTTATTCTCTTTTAAAACTAGTTTATATGATCTCTTTCTGCTGGTTTATGGAAAAGTTACAAAAATGCACATAAATATGCACACATGACATCCTCACAGGATTTACCAATGTAATGCTGAGCTACACATAAAAACAGGTACAGTCTTAAATTTCATTTTAGTTTTGACAACAGATAACGTTTTCTTCAACGGTCTGGTCATTTGGATGCATATTAGGTTTGTTTTGTTTACAGAGGAAGCTCTAACGTTTTGTTAGCTTATAGTCTGTTGAAGGCTAATGTTAGTTAGCTAGCCGGTTTGCTAACAATACTCCTGACAAAACCAGACAGCACATCCATGTCATAATTTACACACATTAGAAGAGTTGCAGTTTAAACCTTTTAAATATTTCAAAACACTTTCAATGAGCGCACATACCCCTCTCCCGACTCTGGTTCTGTTGCAGCAGCGCTGCCCGCCTCTACTTCAGACGCCATGTTTTGAAATCAATGGAAGGATGAAACATGGAAACATCGCGAGACTCTGACTTCCGGTTATTGCTTTAATCTGACTTCGCAGGTTGACTAGTGAACTGCTTTAGTTCCACTAATCACTCATTTCTAACGATTGGTAAATTTGTATGGTTATTTTATAGTATCTTTCAGGAAAAGTTCGAAGCAAATTAGGATATATTAACCAAAAAGATATAAATATTTTAAGAGCGAATCACATAAATACGCATTTATGTGACCATAAGTTCATTCTGTTAGTTAAATTTTGGAAAAATATAACCGTGCAATTTTTTTGTGAAAAATGTTCAAACATATAATATTGAATAGATAGTGAATTAGAAATAGATTTTGTTTTATTTTGAATTCATTAACCGGAAGTAGTACGAATTAGTTTCGTCTAACTTTACATAATTGTAGTTACGTTGTTTGGCCGCTAGATGGCAGTACAGATTTTCCATCGGGACTCTAAGGAGGACTCCTCAATCTATTAGCTAAAAGCTTCCTCTTAACACATATTGACAAAACTGCTGAGAGTAACTTACTAAAAAAACTGAGAGAACTTGCAGACTAAGAGACAATCTGGGGTCACATCTGAAAATGGTCATAATTCCTCGTTTGTGGTTGTATGTCAACACTGGATGGTGTTGGCATCCCTTCTTCTTTGTTGATTTTGATCTAAATATCAATAACTACAGCAACTGATTAGGTGATTTTTAAAAATATATCATTATGTCAATGTTTTATATTATTATTATTATTATTATTATTATTAATAAAGAATATATTGAATTTACAATAGAAAGAAATATAGTTAAAATTGTGAATCAAAATGGGTTTTTGTTTGTACATATGTAATTTCTAGTTTAGGTCTAAAGTGTTACGACTACCAACTTTATGAAATTTTAGTCCGTTCAGTCGTACCAAAAAACTGAGTTTAGTGTCTGAAAAGCTTCATTTTGCAGGTGTCCACTGGTTTTCCATTTTAGTTATTGTTGTTCTTATTTCAGGCGACTAGAGGGCAGTCATGTTCATTTATATTGCCAATGGGTTTCGCTATTGCCCTCTAGCGACGTCTAGATGTAATTACAACAATTATCGTTGTAAAGTTAACTAAATTGCGTATCAGCAATACTTCCGGTGTGGATTTCCAAAACTAATTGTCTCTAATAGAAAATGTATGAATTTACCACTCATTGAGTGTTTTGAAATATTTGAAAGGTTTGAACCGCAACTATGCTCAAGTGTGTATTATATTATATTATATTATATTATATTATATTATATTATATTATATTATATTATATTATATTATATTATTATATTAGTATGTATATGGTATGTATGATTGTTTTGTTGAAAAAATTGTTTTGTTGAAATAAAACACCCAAAGAAGCAAGAAAGTATGAATTATTTAACTTTTTTATTCTTCTTAATATTACAATATTGTATTACAATGACAAGTAATACAAATAATAATAATAAAACGCTTTACAAGAAGATTTGGTTAATTAAACACGCCATGAAGACAGGGTTTATGATCTTCTGCCCATTTAAACCTGCTAGTAACTAAAACTATTTCTTTATTTTTAAAAACGTATTTTTATTAAAAAAAAATGTAAAAAAAAGAAGAAATGGGAACGAAGAGCGACTCTTTGCAGGTTGCAAAGAGCCAAAAAAAAACCTGTCTGGATAAAAAAAAGTTTTTTTTAAAAAAAGAGTTTTAAATCCTGAATATCTTGTTGCCAGCCAGCAAGATAATAAGATTAATTCCTCAGAAGTTGGGTGTTGCACCATATTTATTTGTGCTTCATGGAGAAATAATGGTTTCCTTTGTGGAAGTTTGTGACTTCTGAGGTTCGTCTGCAAATCCATCCTGGATGGATGGATTTAATACTGGTTTGGAGACCAGTTCCCAAACATCCTATTGCATCCTAATGGTTTGTGCACTTATATCCACACATCACATCACACCGGAAAACAGAAGCAGAAAACAGAAAACAACAATAAAAGCTTTTCATGGGTTTGTTGACAAAAATGTGTCCGTTAACGAATCTGTGATTTGTTGCTATGGGATACGGAAACACATCTCAGCATATTAAATGTCCATTTGAGTGCAATCAGGAAGTGTTGCGACGGCCTTTGCTTGACACCGGATTTGCCAGACAAATGACGTGTTTTTACAGAATCGACTCCACATTTACATCCAGTGTCTGATTTTCAGATGTGCAAATGTCCTCTTTTCTGCTGGACGTTTGTCTTTCCTGCGTTAACGTAAAGCAGCAGCAGAATAAAGCTTTGTGTGGACACAGACCACCCCGCGCACTCAGAGTTATTAAAACATTTAAGGCTCCTTCCAGGACCAGTAAAAAGACATCAAGCACAAAGACAAGTGTGCCAGCAGCCACTGTAACAAAGCAGAATGGGAATACTGTGAGCCCCCCCGGGTGCCGCAGTGAACTCCTTTCAGCCATTGTTGGAGACATAATGGTCTCGTGTTCTCCTCCTCTTTCCTTTTCAGTGGAGACACATCTGTGATGTCAGGAAAGCGAGAGGATCTTTCTCATACTTCACATTTCCTGACATGAATTTGCTGTTTTCACTGTGTGTAAATGTAATAAAACACATTAAAGTTTTTTTTTTAACAGATTTACCTGAAATCTTTTGGTTCTGCTTTCCTGCTGCTTGTCACAGATACATTATTTCTTCTGCTGAATTGGTGAAAAATAGAAAAACAGACAGTTTGAGAGGAAATAAAACTATTTTAGGTGCAACAAGGAGATTCCCGCAGAGCAGTTAAACAAAAACCTGGTTCTGAATGGATCTGATACGTTTCTGAAACCTTTTTATAGTAAAAAGAAAACCTGTTGTTCACAATCAGATATTTGTCTTCTGGAGGCAGAAGATTGTTCTAGACTACTAAACTTTCTTCAGCTAAACAAAAACCAAACTGAGGTGAGTATTTATGGAGACAAAAAGAAACGATTAGTTTGTCACAGACTTTTACTCTAAACACCTAAAAACCACCAATCAGGACAGAAATCTGGGTGTAGTGATGGACTCAGACCTACATTTAGACAAA
>JBAMHX010000021.1:3130970-3143524 GCA_037177515.1 Pseudomugil tenellus
TTGGGTGTGTGAGAGTGATGCAGTACAGTGTTGTGGAGTCTTTAACTGCAGTAAAAAAGTAATTTCAGGTAGTTTTTTTACAGTTGCAAAAGATCCTGGAAAGCAGTATGAAATACTTGCAAAGTCGAAGTAACAAGAAGAAGATGCAGCATCCCATCATGTAGCACTAATCTGATAAACCACCTTCCAGAAGTTCACTAACAATAACAGGAAGTGGCTGCTGATAATTTTAACTTTTAATTTGTACAGAATTTAATAATGTTCAACTTTATAAAATAAAATATTATTATCGGTCATGAAAAAGATATTTATATTAGATATGGGTATGGGCCAAAATGCTGATATCGGTGCATCTCTGGGTGGAATCTCACAGTGTTGCTTTGTGTCTTATAAAAGACACTTTAAACTTTTTTCCCTGATTCGTTTACAATCCTTCATGCATTTGTAAGGATGTGCAGATGTTTTTATGTTGCAGATGTTTTCAGTCAAATCTAAGCTTGTTTATAATCCTTTTTTCCTGTTCAGCCATTAATTGGTCAGACGTTTAAGTGTAAAGTTTTTTGTTGTCTATAAACAGCTGAAAAAGTCTCTACTAAACTCCTTTGTTCAGTTCTCTCCTCCTCTTTCACAGGAATGTCATAAGGCAGATGCTCCTCCCCTCTGCTCATAGATGGGTGAGGGGAAAAAGGGGGTGAAGGGCCATAAGGGAGAGATGTGAGTGAGGAGTATGTGAAAGAAGAGGAGGAGGGCGGGAGGTGTGTTGCTGCTGCTCCAGACAGATGCATTTCCTCCACTTCAGCACAACCACCAGGCTGCATTGAAACGACCAGAACATTTTCCTCCTCCCTCATTACTGGCCCTTAGAGAAGGAGACCTCCACCAAATCATCCCTTTCATCATCTAGAAGTGTCTTAGAGACGGGAGACTGCCACCCCTCCGCATCTGCTGGTCAGATGGTGACATACTTTCACAACCAGCTTTAGATTCGGGGCTTTTCCTGCAGTGGATTTGGTCCATTTCCTTCTTGCTTTTTATTGTAGAAATGAGGGCTGAGGTGCTGGTTGTCTGTGTCGGAGTGACCCTCTGTTGTGCCCTGGTCTGTGCTAAAGAAGACTGGGAAGAAAAGCCGCTCTCCAGGGATCCGGCTCAGGTGAGAGAAGCCCGAGGACTGATCGAACACAGGAGACGACGAGATGAAGAGGATGTTGCGATGTCTGATGAGCCAGCTGCAGGGGTAGAGGAGCAGGCAAAGCCCAAAAAGAAGAAAACACCTGAGGAAATTGAGGCAGGTAAGCAGACGGATCCAGCAAAAAGCAGTTTTGAGCAAAAAAAAAAAAAATGCAATTTGGATGAGTGATTAGTGACCTTTCCTGGCCTCTGCTGCACGGTGCGCTCCCACTCAAGTCAAAACACGGAGGAGACATGAACAGGAAAGGCTGCAATCAATCTCTGAGGCAGTAAAACCATTTAGTTTGAATTGAAGGAAAAATGAGTGCTGCTTCTCCAGCTTCAGCTCTAAAATGTGCTCAGAAATTAACTTTTCTTATCTCTACGATAAAACCAAAACAGCAGAATCTGTGATTCAGACGATGGAGCCGCTACATGCAGTGGTGCAGCTGGTGGTCTGACATTTTCTTGGCAGGCTCGCCACACCGCTGCTTTCCCAGCCACAAACACAACCTGCATGTGAATACTTATAAAAGTTTTAGGAGCTTGTTTTGCAAAGTTTTGTCATGAGAGAGTTCACAATGAAAGCACGTCTGTGGAAAACAGAAAGCATGAGCGACTTAAAGTTTCCACTACGGTTTTCCATCAGCGGGCAGAGAGGATTTATGAGTGGGCCCACTTTCAGTAGCACTGATGTAAAAACACTCATGTTCAACTTTCCACTGCATGAAGCAAAACCACAAATCAGGCAGGCTGTGGTTTTCATCTGGACTTAAACAGGTTCCATAAAAAAACACAAAACAATTTTTCACTGAAACTTGATTTGTAGAATTAACAATTGCGATGAGGCAAAATCATCATCAGCAGCTCGACATTTACACTCAGTTATGAAGGTGGAGGAAGCATTCAGTTAAACATTTTGCTGGAAAGGATAGTACTTCAATTAATTCCTCTTTATTCTGATAGTATTTACTGTCAAAAAGTAATTAAGCCTTCAGAACTCCAAAGCAAAGTAAAGCTTAGTTTAGATAAATGCACAGATTAGTTTATATAAATATAAACGTACAGCTTATTCTACTTTTAGGAGCACTTTGATATTTTTAATTTGATATTTTAGTCACGTAGACATATTGTTACATTTTTGCTCAGAACACTTTTTGTTCTTTTACTTCTACTTTTTCAGACATTAAATTTTTACCATTTCAAGATTTTTCAACCTAGTTTTCCCATCAAACTGAATATGAATTACTGTAAATACAGCGTAAGTATCATTTATGCAAGATAATAAAATTACAGATACAAGATCAGCCTGCGTCTACTGGACTTAATGTAAAACTTAGACACAAGAATAAAAACGTTAAAAGCTTTTTTAACTTAAGAACTCAAACATTAACAATAATTCAAACAAAACGTGCAGTGATGACTAAAAGCAGCAGCAGATGAATGAAAGACATTAAACAGTCATGTTGACTGTGAGGGACTGTGGAGAAGAGCTGGTGGAACATTAGGAACAACAAACAGCCTCTGTGTCTGAAGATGACTATGATGAAGCTCGATTAAAACACTACACTACAAATACTTTTGATGGTCTCCTCTCTGTTATTATCTGCAAGTCAGCTTTTAAAACCTCCAGTTTTTCAGGTTTATAAGCAGTTTGTCATCAGACTCATGCGCGGGTGGAAATGAGCCCTCTCTGCATCACTTAACTCCAACACAGCCCAGTTTCAGTTTTAGGTCTCTGAAATGGCCCATCATTCCATCTTTTCATCCCTAAATATAAAAAATCTGGATATTTTCACCACACATTGAAACTTTTTTTCACTACTCCACAAAGAACTAACACTTCGAGCCCTCTGCGTACTAGGGTTCAACTCAAAAACTGCATACTTAAGAATGAAACTTGTATATTTTTGCAATTAAAGGTTTAATTGTATATTTAAAAAGAGAACACTTGTACATATTGGTACATGTGCTTCTGGAGGAGAGTAAATGAATATGAAGAAGAAATAAAGAAAAAAAGGAAAATATGAATAACGACTATGGAATGATGCCTCTGTAGATCTAAAACTGTAGCAATCGCCATTACAAACATTATCTCTGCAAAGGCCAAGTCTGATAATGTAAAGAAAAACTACATCAGGGAGCTTTTTCTGGTCATTGTGGCCCCATTTGGCATGTCTGTTCTCAGCACCTTCCAGTTGGGAAACATCTTTCAGAAAGTTAAAAAGGCTGTTGTGTTAGATTTCTACTAACTTTGTAGCAGCATCACAGCTTAGTCTGAAAACGTGGAAATTTTTCACCTTTCAGGATGAAAAAAAACTTGCACAAATTCTGGTTTCCTGTTCAAACTGTAACATCATACAAAAGGTCTGAAAATCAGACATGAGGAATTCACACAAGCTGTCACAGGGTTCAAGAGATGGAAAAATCTCCCTGTTACATCATCAGTCTGAGTGCTGCACTGTAAACTCATTTAAAGAGGTAACTCACCCTGTGCAGTTTCAGCATGTTTTATTAGAGCAGATTGACGACGGCTGTAAAACATCTGACATGCAGACTAAAAGAAAAAAACATTCAGGAGTTAAAGCACAACAATACAAACAACACATCTGTCTCTTTTATATGTTTACATGATATGGTGAATATTCTGTCCTGGTTTTAGTTCACTGAATGTTTCTTTCTGAAGCCAAGGCAAAGAAAGCTGCAGAGAAAGAGGCCAAGGCAAAGAAGCAGAAGGCCCCTAAACCCACCAAAAAGCCAAAACCCCCCAAACCCACCAAGAAGCCAAAAACCACAAAGAAGCCAAAGTTGCCAAAACCCACCAAGAAACCAAAGAGGACGACAACAGCTCCGCCGGTTATCCGACGTCCTTCTCCTGAGGAGGAGGAGGAGGAGAAACTGCTGATTGAGTTGGGGTTAGAAACACGTAGGTGTCTTATTGATTCATGGTTTTACTGGACAGAGTTCAGCACTTTTAAACTTTCATCTTGGTCTTTGCAGCCGTTCAGCCTGTGACTCCAAAGGAGCCTGTGGAGCCAGACCTAGGTAAGAGTCCCACATTTCATCAGCTAGCAATAAAATCGCTGCGACTAGTCGCTAATTACATAAATAGTGAATTATTAATATTCAACTTTCTAAGAAATGCTGCTGATAAAGTAACAATAGCTTTAGCGGTATGCTGTGTAACTTTTGGCCACTAAATCTGTAACTTCTCACAAGCCAAACAACACTGATGCAAAATTAAATTTGTGTTCTGGAATCAGGTCTGAAGACCCCTTTGACCAGTGAAGTGATTCAGATGCAGGGAATCAGGAAGATTTTTAAAGGATTTTTTACCATTTAAGGATAGATACTTTGGTACAATCATGTCAGTAACTTCGGCATTACCACGATGCTAATGGGACATTACAGCAGCACATATTAAACCATAAATCCAGGCCAGTTGCTCATCGTTCTGGTACTCTGATATTTACATGAAGAGGAGGACACAGTAGCACAAAGAAGAGCCTCTCTGTTCATGGTGGGGGAGGGAGGTGCATAAAGCAAAGCACTCTAGGTCACATGATCTCATGAGAGACGGATCTGTTCCTGCAGACTTACGATGTCTGGTTCCTGAAGAGAGCAGCCCCCTCGGACCGCCGACACACGTTAAGCACTGAAACGATCTATTAATACTCACATTAGGCTGATGATTGGCTCAAACCTTACACCGTAACGACGAGTGGACAAAGATCCAACAGTTTTATGGAACATTTTAGGAACTTTCAGCTCATGTGTTATTTATACTTTTTACACCCCACATCGTTATGTTAACAGACTGATCTGAATCAGTTTTAATTCCCAGTTTCTCCTAAAAATAACAAAATAAATAAATAATAATAATAAGACACCAACCAAAAACAATCAGCCAATTAACTTAATTGGAACATTTAGATTAATTCATATTGTTATATATGAATAAGTTATAAGTTATAGAGTAAATCATCATGATTCTGAGGCACAAAGTTTGGTTTTAATGCTCATGTTTAATTTAGGTTTTTATGATATCTGTCAGAGTTCATGAAACCATCTCTAACAAAGCTCTGAGGTTTCAGTGGGTTATGATGCTTTGAACATGTAAGTTTATATGCAGAGAAACAAGCAGGAAGATAAAAGTTGTTACATTAACCTGTTTAATTATTTTCATGTGTTTAACAAGAAAATAAAGACAGAAACACTTTCACTCTACGAGACTTGAAAAACATTTACTTTATACATGAGATTAAACTCCTTCTGAACCTTTTTTAATGTCAGAAACACTTGTCTACTGGAGAGTGAATTACAACCTCACAGCTCATTAAAGTATAAAATAGCTGATATATACAGAATTTTTTGGCAATAAATGGTCCAAGCTGTTCAGCACAAAGTCGATCTTACGTCCCATAACAGACCGTCATCATGAATCCAATTTTATTTGCATGCAAATATTACTGATCAATATTGGGAGTAAAATATAATATTGGATCAGTTTTATCAGTTATCAGTTTTAACGATTTTTTATTAAAACCTTTACACGTACATATTATATATCAAACTGTCTTCTAACGCAAAATGACAAACAACTATAAGATATGTTGATTTTCCTAATTTGTTTGTTTGTTTGACACAACTCGTAATAAGTACTGTGGCTGTGACATCATCAAACCACAACTTCCCCTGCAGCCTAAGGAGCTTGGAGCACTCTTCTATCACAGCATTTATACACATTATCATTTATCATAGACAATAACATTAGAAGTTAGTTAGAAAAATGTGTTTTTGTTAAAGTGGAGACTTTTTCTTTAAGCTGTCCTGCCTGGTGGATCCCCTGATGACAAGAATGAAGCTACAACTACAGAGGTCATCATGTACATACCAGGTACAACATGGTTTCAAACATTTTTGCATTAAATGCAAAAAACATTTCGGCTACATGCTGCTTGTGGTTTTGCATTGTATTACAAAGACTGAAGTTAAGCCTTTCGGTTCAGCTACATACATGTATAATTATCCCGTTTGCCTTGTTGAAGAGTCACAATGAAATAAAAATATTTCCTTCCGTTTCAGAGGAAACCACAACCATCCCATATGTTGGTCCCTGGTATGAAGAATATGATTACGCTGACTGTATGTTTCCCATCATTATCAATAATGATCCAAACGTTGTTGCTTTTGTGTGCTGTTAGTCTTGACTGTGTCGTGTTTTTGGGACCACAGTGGCAGCTAAGAAACAACAGGAAGAGGAGGAGAGAGCTCGAAAGGAAAAGGCAGAAAAAGGTTTTTATAACTTTTATGGAAAATATTGTAACTTGCTGGTGAGAAGAAAAGAAAGACGGCTAATATAATTATAACCCACAATGAAAATAGACATTTAATGGATTTACATCAACTACTGTAAACAATAGTAACATATTATTAATATAAAAATGAATTATAATAATGAAAATAATATTAATATTATTAACACTACATGTCTATTGGTACTTTATGAGTTAAAATAACCCCATTATGGCAACTTTTAACCGCAACATATATATGGATGTTATAATGGAAAGCAGAAGCTTATGAAACAAAATGCTGGAGATTTTCTGATCTATGTTCATGACACACTAAACTTATCAATACAGTAAAAATATTGATCTATGTTTAATAAAGACATTAATTATTACTGTGTTGAACTGGCAGGAAACACCTAAAAAATGGACATAATCTGTGGGATTTATGGCCGGAAATGATTCAAGTTGCTTTCATGGTCCATGTAAGTTCAGCTAGGAATGGATAATACTTGGGGGCTATGTGAACTTTTATAAAGCCCTTTTATGGCATCCACATCAGCCACTAGGATCACTTCCTTTACTTCCTGTAAGTTGTGGTCTTTATGCACCCAAAATGCTTTTACTAAAATAGGGAGTGTTTGGAGAATAAGTAAAGTGTTTATATTTTTTTTAACCTCTCTGAGCATAATAATACACATAAGCGGCTGAATGCACCAGATAATACTGTCATAAGTTTCACCGTCCTTAACAGGAAATATTTAAAGTCATCTGTCCCAGATGTGTGAACCAGAGGGTCAAAGAGCTTCAAACCACAGCGTGTATGAACAAACAAAAGTAAAACTCAATACCAAGCAGAACATTTAATTTTCTCTACTGGTTTGCCCAAATCTGGCTAAAAGCAGCCACATACACCTGATCGGATTATTTAGACCAGCCCTTAAACCACTCCTATCCTGGTTAAAATACACTGATAATAGTAAAGTACTGCAAGGTTTTTAATGGGAATTGTGTGGAATGACCCAGACTAATCCATCATCTCTTCTCTGTCTATTTTATTCATGTCAAACATAAATCAGATGTGAGGAAGGAGAACAATAAGCGACTGCTTGTGAAATGACATAAATCAGACCAGATGTGTGATTGCAGAGAGGGAGGTGACTGAAAACGTAGATCAGAGTCTTCAGTGTTTAAGAGTAACGAATAAAAATTGCCCATAAAAGCAAATATCAGAGAATTACATAATCCATATCTCTGTTACGGAAAACAAAGAGACGTATGAGTGAAAAAGTCTGTTTACACTGGATGGAGGACAAAGGTCCCTATGAAAACCTTTTCTTGTTATCTGAAAGCTGAGCGGCTGAGGAAGAAGTGGGAGGAGGAGGAGGAGGAGAGATTGAAGCAAGCTGCAGTTCCTGTTGAACTAAAAAGTAAGAATTACACGTCTGAACTTCTGATCAGAGGAAATAAAGTTTTATTTCTGAGTTCAAGTTTGTTTTAACTAAATATCTTTAGAAAAGACATCACTATGTTTTCATCCTAAACACATTATTGAACCGGTTTTACAGTCACTGGTTTTCAGGGTCATTAGAGGACATTTGGCAAAGAGATCCTGTTTATGTTTGTATGTGTGTGTGTGTGTGTGTGTGTGTGTTTCCCGCTCAGAGTGTCCTCCTCTGGGTTTGGAGTCTCACCGGGTTGAATATGACCAGCTGCTGGCGTCCTCGCAGTCTCATCATGGCTTTGTGGCACAGAGGGGGCGCCTTAACATGCAGGTATACTCTTTAAGCTGGGGGTGGGGGTGGGACGTCCAAACCTGTCCTAGAGGTTTTCCATTTATCCCAGTTGTCTTACTGATCCAACAGCCAATCAAGTTCTGCAAAATGACTGATTGATTTGAGCGGTGTTTCATAAATGGAAAACCTGCAGGACCGGAGCTGGACACCCCTGCTTTAAGCATCTTAACGCATATTGGAGCCACATGGATACATATAAAATGAACAAAAACAAAAGAGCTTCACCACAATCCTCAAAGACTCCTCTGAACATCTGGATAATGACGTTCCATGTGGAGCTCAGTTAAACAGAAAGCTTGTAAACATAGTTCAAACTGCTAAATTTTAGTTTGGACATGAAAGAAATCCATAATTGTGTTTTCTTCCATGGAGCACAACTTTCCCACCGTTTCAGATTCAGAACATCCAGATGTGCTACTGAGCTGCACCCATCTCCCAGTCTATCAGCACCGCTAACTTTTACTCACTGGGCCAGAATTGTCTTTTTCACAGCAGCTGAATGTACTAAATGGAACCAGTTCACCATCTCTACGATATCCATCACATGCAAACATGAAAAGTTATCGCGTTAACACAAAGGATCTGCAGCAGAAACCATAATATCTCCAACTTAAGGACTTATTTCCAGCCACATGACATAAAATCTGCCTGCAGGGCTCCGATAACGATGACGACATGTATGGTGGAGCATGGTGTGCCGAACCAGAGGACAAAGAGCACTGGTTTCAGGTGGATGCTCGCCGAGAGGTGGAGTTTACTGGTGTCATCACGCAGGGAAGAAACTCCGAGCAATAGTAAGTTACTTCACATCATAACAACAATACTGCTGCGTTTAAGTTCAATGGATCTGATGAGTCTCGTCACTCTGCATTAAACACTAATCTTAATTTAGAGATGGGACAAATGACACCATGCATGATTTTTACAGTTGTACAGTTGTTTCTATTTCAGAGTATTTTCCTTTTTTTAAAAAAGTTAAGTTAAAATTTCATAATGAAGAATTTTATCCACAACTAAAAACCTAAATTAACAACCAGAAATGTCTGATATTATCGGTTGATATCTGCGGTAAAATGTGATATCAGAAAAGTTGGTATTGCTTTTTACTTTTTTATGATAACATGTTATATATCAGCTACATTTCAGGGATGTCATGTACAGTTTTACACATTTGTTAGCTATGACATCATCAAACCGCGCCTCCACTTGCAGCATAAGGAGCTTGGAAGTGGACTTGTCCACAGGTTTTGGAATTATTTCAAAATGTCTGCAGACCAAACACATCTGTGGCATAAATTAAGAGTTGGATAAAATCTTTTGAACAAATATTGATAAAGAAGCAAATATCAAACATCCAGGAGTAATAATCATATTTAGGGCTTGCTGGTGCAGGAATCACCTGGGTAACTGGTAAATGACTAACATGCAATGCAATCCCATGTGATTTTGTTGCTGCTGTTGTGTCTTTATTAACACAACCTGACTGCATCTGTGTTAATGGATCACATGCAGAACCGGAAACTTCCATTGCAACTTTTCCTGGATTAGGCTCTCAAGGAATCTGTCCTGACTAAAGACCGTTCCAATATTTAATCTTTTTTTTAATGCGTTTATTTTAGGCAAATACAGATTTACATATATATAAAATGGAACATAAAACATAAGTGTAATCATAATAAAAATAAAAATAGCTATTTAACTATTATGATTACTATTTAGCCCAAAAACGAGTGGGAAGAAGAAAACCTATTTAATCCCACCCCTACTCTTTATAACCATGATGAGTGTCTTTCAGACATTTAGGACCAAGTTAAATGAATTATTTACGAATGCAGACAAAGACTCACTCTTATAGCTTGGTGGTTTAACACAATCATACTAATCTTTGTGGACAAGTTCTCATTTACATGTAAGAAAATAAATTAAACTAATGCCTTCCTTTCAGTGAGGACTTCATGTCGTCCTACTTTGTGGCCTTCAGTAATGACAGCCGTGACTGGACGGTGCTGCAAGACGGCTACGCTGAATGGGTGAGCGGGAAACAAAGAAAACACCAAAAACTCATGGATTGACGTGGATCGATCTCAGCTGTGCATTTCCTCCTCTGCAGCTGTTTTATGGGAACGTGGATAAGGATACGCCAGTGATGAACCAGTTTACTGTGCCAGTGGTAGCGCGTTACATCCGCATCCTGCCGCAGAGCTGGAACGGCAGTCTCTGTCTGAGAGCTGAGATCCTGGCCTGCCAACTGCCCAGTCAGTGTCACAACCTCTTCAGCGTGGCTCTTTCTCACACTAAACATTTGTTTCTGCTGATGTGGAGATCATTAAGCGCTGAGGAAATTCTTTTAACATCTTGTACACTATAGCAGAACCACTTACACCAGACCAGACCCATGAGATCAACAAGCATAACAGTTTTGTATACTCTAGTGGATTTCTTTGGAATTTCTTCACATTGTGATTCATCCGATTACACTGGATAACATTAAAGATGTAAAATTACATTTCAAAGTTCCAAATGAGCTGGAAAATTAGCCTTGCTCGAAAGTTTCACCCAGCAAATCATTAGACATTGTAGCTTCATGGCCTCATTAGTCACAACTTTCTCATTCATCCAGAGAGCAAAACATCTCTGCTGGATTCAGATATTTCTTTATCTACACGGAAGGGTGAAACTAATCTTTTCCACAACATGAACCTCACAACCTCAGAGCTACAAAGTGTTAAACAACTGCAGAGTTTCCACCATGGTCCAGACAAAAATATTTATATTTACATCCCAGTACACTATTTAATGGCTAAAAAAGTCTGCAAAGCTGAGAAGTTAAGTGTTTTAAAGAAAATCTTGCGTTGCTTCTTTCAGGCAGCTACCACAGCGAAAATGAGGTCAACTCATCAGATGACCTGGACTTCAGACACCACAACTATAAGGAGATGAGACAGGTCTCCACATAAAACGCTAAGCTTAAACAAAAACTTCTATTCACAACAAAACTGCACCATTTCATCTCCAATCGCTACGTTTCAGATGATGAAGGTGATTAATGAAGAGTGCCCAAACATCACAAGAATCTACAACATCGGTAAAAGCTCCCAGGGTCTGAAGATGTATGCCATGGAGGTGTCGGACAACCCCGGCGAGCATGAGACAGGTGATGAAGCTGGTTTTGCTGTAGAATGATGGATAATGGAAACATTTGATGTGTTTTTTTAATCTATTTTTGTTTGCTAATTTGGTTTTGGGGTTATTTCTATTTATTTCAGACATATTTTCACCAAACTGATAAACTAAAGCTAAATACTACCCCCAACAAGGACCCATCTTGCTTCCTGTCTCTTTTCTGAGCTCTTCAGTCAGTCTGTTTTTCTTTTCTTTGCTTCTTCCAATCGTGTCCTCTTGTATTTCTTTTCTGAATCAGCTATGATGCACATTTACAAATGTCTGTTGTGACTTTATCTTGTCGCTTGTATGTGATGCTGTGATGTAAAGCAAAATGCAGTCGTTATGTGATGGCCAACACTAAAAAAAAAGGTTATGTGCGATTTCTCAGACTCAGAAGGCGTCAAGGCAAAAACAGCTTCAATAATGTGCTGAATGAATGTAGACAGACCATAAAAACTAGCAAAAATCAGAGTTTTGAAGGGGCAGCAAGCAAAATACTTAGGAAGCATAAATTACTTGCTGTGGGTAAGCAGACATTGCAGCTTCCATATTTGTGCCACCATCTATACCATGGTATCTCTGAATGGACAAACAATTCTGTATCAGAAGATTATCATGATAAATACAGTTTGTTTAATAGGTGCTTGAGTATTGTTTGGAACGAGTAATGCCCATAGTGTATAAAGATAGATGATGCCTCCCAGTAGGCTCCTGAAGAGGAAAAGTGAAGCTCAGTGAGTGGTTCCTATACTGTCGCCATCTTGGGACTGCAAGTTATAGAGTGTCTAGTGGATGAGGGGGGAACTGCAGGTTATAGAGTCTCTAATGGATGAGGGGCGGACTGCAGGTTATAGAGTCTCTAGTGAATGAGGGGGGGAACTGCAAGTTATAGAGTCTCTAGTGGATGAGGGGGGAACTGCAGGTTATGTAGCCTCTAGTGGATGAGGGGGGAACTGCAGGTTATGTAGCCTCTAGTGGATGAGGGGGGGGACTGCAGGTTATAGAGTCTCTAGTGAATGAGGGGGGAACTGCAGGTTATGGAGCCTCTAGTGGATGAGGGGGGGAACTGCAGGTTATAGAGTCTCTAGTGGATGAGGGGGGAACTGCAGGTTATAGAGTCTCTAGTGGATGAGGG
>JBAMHX010000021.1:3143624-3160550 GCA_037177515.1 Pseudomugil tenellus
GGGAACTGCAGGTTATAGAGTCTCTAGTGGATGAGGGGGGGACTGCAGGTTATGTAGCCTCTAGTGGATGAGGGGGGAACTGCAGGTTATGGAGCCTCTGGTGGATGAGGGGGGAACTGCAGGTTATGGAGCCTCTAGTGTTTGAGGGGGGGGGGGACGGCAGGTTATGGAGCCTCTAGTGGATGAGGGGGGAACTGCAAGTTATAGAGCCTCTATTGGATGATGGGGGGACTGCAGGTTATAGCACTTCCCCATGGGCTTCATTCTTTTTTCAAACGGAGGTTGATGCTTGATAACGCCCTCTAATGACTATAGAAGAAGACACCACATGTAAACACAGTGTTGTAGTAAACTGACATGTAGTCATCGCCCTAACCTGAGGCCACCAAATCCACTCACAGATGAAAAACGCTTGTTTGGAAGAGTTTGGGCCACTGACGCCCGCTGTCCGTTCACAACTGTGCTTGGCATTTAAGTGATTTATATACTCAACTTCACCACTAGATGTCAATAAAGCTCACACCCTGCATTTTTCATGTCAGAAAGTTGTAGCGTAGCTTTAATAACTGACTTTAAATTTAACTAAAACCTCTTCCTGTCATTACATCTGAATCAACATCTCATATTGTTTTGCAGGTGAACCTGAATTTCGTTACACAGCTGGTCTCCATGGTAACGAGGCCCTGGGACGGGAGCTTGTCCTGCTGCTGATGCAGTTCTTGTGCAAAGAATACAATGATGAAAACCCAAGAGTGCGCCGCCTGGTGGATGGAGTCAGAATTCACCTAGTGCCCTCACTGAACCCGGATGCTTACGAGCTGGCATATGAGATGGTACGGTCCAGCTGGAGGTCTCAACTTTTTATGTCGTTTCAGGAAAAGTTCCTTGCATGTTTGGTCACATGTCTAGTTGTCTCCATATGGGATTATGTTTTTGTTCAGTGTCTTCATTCAGAACTCCAGATTCTGAAATAGCCTTTGTTTCAAGGGAGACCACCTCAATCACACTCCACCCTCCACTCCCACAGGGTTCAGAGATGGGAAACTGGGCACTCGGGCACTGGACTGAAGAAGGGTACGACATATTTCAGAATTTTCCGGATCTCAACAGCATCTTATGGGGAGCAGAAGACAGAGGCTGGGTGCCTCGCATAGTGCCTAATCATCACATCCCCCTTCCAGAAAACTTCCTAAATGGCTCTGTGAGTACATCTTTAGGCATCAGGGACTAGTTTTTTTTTTTTTTTTTTTAACAAGTTAACTGTGTTCACTTTTAATTTTTCCATTTCCTGTTTACTTAGCTTGCAGTTGAGACAAAAGCTTTAATTTCTTGGATGGAGCGTAACCCATTTGTGCTGGGAGCTAATTTGCAAGGAGGGGAAAAACTGGTGACGTACCCTTTCGACATGCAGCATCCCCCAGTTTCTGTAAGTCCGTCGCACAAAGATGCAAGTTAATGTGCAGGTTGACCTCAGCTCTTCCACACTCATGTTTCCACACTGCCTCTATGTTCAAGTCAACCGACAGCCGACGTTGGAAAGTTAACGGCGAGATGAATGAGGAGACCTGGGCCCGCATTCAGCGGCAGAATGAAGGAGCTTTGAGAGAGACTCCTGACGACCAAATGTTTCGCTGGCTGGCGATGTCGTACGCCCACAGCCATCTGACCATGACCGAGACCTACAGAGGATCTTGTCATGGTGATGATGCTACAGGAGGGCAGGGCATCATCAACAGAGCCAGCTGGAAGCCAGTGGTGGGCAGTAAGTAAGCAAAGACAAAGATATAATCCCTGCAGCTGTAAATGACAAATAAAATTAGCTCTCAGACATTTCGATGGTTATTTTTTGCACATTTGACCATTTTTTTCTTCTGTGATCATTTTGGCTGTTTTAGTCCATGTCGCAATTTTTGTATTTTTTTTTTTTTACACAAAAGTTATTAATGCAACGAACTTAAAAGCTTGACATGATAATACATTAATATTTTGACTAATTCTTAACCTATTAAACATGAGTTTTAAAAATCTTCCAGCCATATAAAATTTGTTTATAGAAAATAACCTGTGAGTGTTTTTAATGGAAAATATTAGCACAGTGTAATAAACCTTTCATTTAAAGAGTTAAAATCCTAATTATACTCCAACTCTTTTCATTTTTCAGAAGTTGATATAAAGATTTAACCCAAAAAGCAAAATAAAAAAAAGTATTTGTGTAATTTGCATAGGGAAATTTAGAAGTGACTGAAATGGATGAAAATTCTCAAAAGGTTTGAATGTTTGGCAGGTTTGAGGACTGAGGTTGTTACAAGGATCTATCCAGAAACTAAATATATAAAATATGACAGAGTTTTCTGAAAGTGGACATTTTTGTCTCCAACAACCCAAAAGGGTATAAAATCTAAATGACACTTTTAGGTTTAAAGCACATCTGAATATGGTTTATTCATTTAGAAAATATATTCAGAAATCTACACAGACCTGCATCCATAGAAGATGCCTGAACTGAGTAAAATCATGTTTTCTCCTCTTCCACAGGCATGAACGACTTCAGCTATTTACACACAAACTGCTTTGAGCTTTCCATCTTCTTGGGCTGTGACAAGTTTCCCCACGAGAGCGAGCTGCCCCTCGAGTGGGAGAACAACCGTGAGGCTTTGCTGTCTTTCATCGAACAAGTGAGAACTGGATATCCAAGTCTTCTGAAATATTTCCACTAATCTCAGCTCTGCATCAGCTGGGAATTTAGAAATATGCTCAAAATAAGTAGGTCAAACCTTGCTTTTCTTCTGTGGTCAAATTGGGTCAGTAAAGTTTATTTTAATAGCATTTTTACAGGTTGAGAACCACAATGTGCTTCACAATACTCAAATAATCCATCTGTCCGTCCCTTATTCGGCTCTACTTTGAGTCCCTCCTGGATAAGCGAGCTTCCCACCCTATCACCACCCACAGCTCGTACACATAGGTGAGGGTAGGAATGGAGATCGACCAGTAAATCGAGAGCTTCGTCTTCTGACTCAGATCCTTCGTCAGTAATCTAATGAAATCAAATAATAAGAGCAGGTACAACAGGTACATAAAAATAAATATACAGGGGATAAAGGATCAACAGGAGGAGCGATACGAGCAAACATATACTGCAGCATCAAACAAAAACACACAGGCATGAGAATTAAAGGGGTCTTTAGCTGCGTTATAAAGACCCCGACACTGTGTGCACCGTCTGAGGACCAAAAATGTAAAACGCATGTCCCCTTTAGACTTAAAGGAGGTTTTATGTGAATATTTAAGATGCTAAAATGAGCTCATGTATGTAACTTTTCACATTTTCTTTATCAGGTCCTGCAGGAAGTGTAAATATGCTTCTTT
Organism: Pseudomugil tenellus; assembly: GCA_037177515.1. Taxonomy (NCBI): domain Eukaryota; kingdom Metazoa; phylum Chordata; class Actinopteri; order Atheriniformes; family Pseudomugilidae; genus Pseudomugil; species Pseudomugil tenellus. The sequence goes on from JBAMHX010000021.1 coordinate 3,146,994, forward strand.
CTTGTGCAGGTACATCGAGGGATAAAGGGTGTAGTGAGAGACGTAGAAGGAAATCTGTTGCCTAATGCCACCATATCTGTAGAGGGAATAAGACATGATGTCAGAACTGGTACGATCCAGAAAACAAGATACACTGATGCCATTTTCTGCTCAGAACTTCCACATGTTTTGTTTCGACATGTCCAGATTCTGACTCCAACATTTCCTTATAGCTGCAGGTGGTGATTACTGGCGGCTGCTGAATCCAGGCGAGTACAGAGTGACAGCCAAAGCCGATGGCTACACCCCCCAGACTCGGCTGTGCATGGTGGGCTACGACTCTGGAGCCACCCCCTGCAGCTTTGCCTTGGCCAAATCCAACTGGGACCGCATCAAAAAGATCATGGCGCTTAATGGTAACCGACCCATTCGGCTCGTCAACAGATCGAACCCGGTGAAAACGACAGCGGCCAGCATCCTGGCAGCCCCCGGGACCACCACAGGGACAGAAACCCACGCCAACTCCCAGAATGCAGAGCGACTGAGGCGGCTCAGACTCAGGCGGCTGAAACTCCTGAAAATCCAGAGGCTGCGTCAACAGAGATTACAGGGCAGAGTTAGAACCACCCCACCTACAACCACCACCACCACCACCACCACCACCACCACCACATCACCACCACCAGAAACAGAGGAAACCACTTCCTGGTATGACTCGTGGCTTCCTGTGGACAGCTGGTCCACAGAGAATCCGTTTGACAGCATCGTCTTTGACTCTGCGCCCACACAGGACTATCCTTTTGAATACACAATCGATTGATTATCTACACAGTCATTACTAACCAGTTTTTAAATTGTGTACATTTCCAGATTGATTTGGTTAAGTTGTTTTGTGTTTTTAAGCGTACATGTAGAAGATCCATCCTTTTGCAGCCATCAGGACGGAAATGTTTCTGCTGAGCAGAGACAGCAGCACACATTAAGCCGGTTCAGTGTGATGCGATGAGGAATGTCTATGTAAGAAACCTGTCCTTTTCTTTCTTTCATGGCATTACAAGATTGCTGGCCTCAGTTAAACTGATCTATTGTATGCTGAATGCATTCAATAAAATTAAGTCATTTTCTACAACATCGCTTGTGTATTGATTCAAGGTTAAAAATCTACTGTAATAACAGCACAAAGCCATTTCTTCACCATGTGTCCATCATTACTAAATATTTTAGTAGGTTCTTGACTTTTTGGTTTATTTGGTGAAAGTATCAGAGGCTTTTTATGCTCGCATATTAAATTCCATTAAATTCCATCAAACCTTCAATATCAGGTGTCAGAGATTCACAAAAGCCAGAAGATTTTTTTTTGGAACAAAGCCTTTGCAGAACGGCCCCAATCCTTTAATAGAACCAACACAATATAAAACTGCACATGTTCAGTCACCAGCCCGGTATGACATCAGGACAGGATGCATCCTGAGGTCATGACCTTTTATTTGCACTTGATTTGAGGCCTCATTCTTCAGTTAGAAGCCACTTAAACAGTCAAATACATTGCAGCCTTTAGCGCCCCCTGCAGGTCACAATGAGCCACTAGTTTTTTTTTTTTATTCCAACCAAGACGATGGAAACAAATTATAATTAATTATATCCCCGAACGCGAGAGTGGGGGATATAATGGTTTCATCACCACCGCTGGATTTACTTCGTGTGAGCGCGATAACAGTTTTAACAATATGATTTTGATACTCTGTGTACCTGTTAAGTTCCCCAAGCGGATGATCAGATTTATAGTTTCCCCACCAGGTGGCACTTTATAGACAAAGAAATAATATTTTGGGCTAATCTCTGGAACTATTTGTCTCATTGACCTCAAACACCAGGCGAAGCTTTGGGACTGAACATGTGCAGCTTTATGTTGATGTATTGTGTCTATACGAGGATTGGGGTGTTTGGGATATCAACCTGGCAGTCGCTTCTAACCGCAGAGGTCTCGTTTATTAAAAGATCAAACACCTTCATTTCATGACTTAACACAGATTTTTAAATACGATATGATGTCTAGATGTTCAACATATTAAATCTACTGCACAGTTACTCAGGGATTATTTTATTCATATAAACATATCAGATTACGCAAAATGTCCCTTAAAATGAGATTTGCATAAGAAAGCAGATGTGTCTTCTGATCTACCAAAAGGTTTAGTATAATTGGAAAATTCAGATCCAATTTGTCATTTTGTTTCAGATTCCTTATGATCCAGTCTTTACAGTTCACATTGTTTCAGCTTGAGACGTGCTCCAGGTGAACGCTGTCCTCCAGGTGAACGCTGTCCTCATGGTGGACTTTGTCCTCATGGTGGACGCCTACCTGGTTCTCAACGTCTCTGCACCGTTACAACATCCAGATGTTCTCCAGCAGCTACGACTTGCTGCCTCTTTTGTTTCTCCTGTCGGTGTACCGAAAGCTCCTCAGTGGGTTACTCTGGGTTTTCTTCTACAGACCACAAAATAAATCAGTTAATTATGTCAAATATGATTGAGTATAATATTATATTATAATTCTGATTTGAGTAAGATCCTTTTTTTTTTTTTTTTGTTGCTTTTGGGGTGAAACGTGTTAAAGTGGGCAGGGAAAACATGCAGAAAAGAGAAGAAACAGCATTTTTAAAAACCAGATCTGGACTGTTTTTAGACACAAAAAGCTTCAAATCTGCTGTTAAATGATTAACTATTAACTATTTTCTAATTCCAAAAATATTTTAAATAATCACAAGGCAAAAACAACTAAATAATATCAAAAACATTTTTTTATGCTCTTTTATATATAAAAAAATGTACCTACGACATACATTTTGCATCTTGACATAATATCAACATGTTGATTTTATTGTGGGAAAATACACCTAAATCCCACTAAACAGGGTGATATGGGTTGAAAATTCTATGCCAACATCAGAGTTTTCCAGTTTTAAAACCTAGAAGAGACGCCCAATTCTCATCTATGTAAACTTGTCTTTCAGTTCATTGGACAAATTTAAAACTATATGTATATATTAAAAACATGGCTGTGCCAAATGCAGAGCAGGAAACGTTGCTACAGTTAAATAAACCAGAACACAATAAATTACAAACTCGTTGACTATTTAAGTTACGTTTCAAATTGAACTTTATTTACAAAATATACCAAGAAGACAGCTTAGACGTGCCTTTGCTATTTTTACACGTGTAGCAGCCGAAACCAGTAGATGCACGAACATCCCAGTGGAGACGACGCTGTACGGTCATTCAGGAAGCCCATGTGACACTCTGATCTAGTTTATACATTTTCTATGTATATTGTTTATTTTGATGCTCTTGGTAATAAAAAATTGTGCGATTTTAGCTGGTAAACATGCATGAATCCTGCCACCTCATTCTTAGCAAAAGGCTCTTTCATGAGCTCTAACTTATAAAAGGAATGTCCGTCTTGTGTTTCTATAAATGTGTTTGTGTGTGTGTGTGCGTGTGTGTGTGTGTGTATGTACATTTAAAAAAGGATTTATATATTGAATGTTTTTATGAGTTAGTGTCCCAACATTTTTAACTCTGTAAAGGGGAGGGGGGGGGGGGTCTTGATAATCGTATTTTTATCATGACTGTAATTTTATTTTGAAAGGGTGTTGTGGAGTCCCACTGAAATGAAGTTTATTTAATATTATGCAGCTTCATAGTTAGGGTTAAAGTTAATGTGAAACCAAGTCTTACCTTAAAGCTGCTCTTGATGACACCCTCTGGTTGGGATTTCATCCTCCTCTTCCTCTTCTTGCCACTCAGCGGGTTAAACACACCCTTCAGAGTCTCGGGAACTGCAGGAAATTAACCAAATTAAATCAGCGTATTCCCCACAATGATGGCATAATAAACAGAATAATAACTTAAAGTTGGGCAATATGACCTAATATTCCTTCACGGTAAAAACACACATCCCGATATCAAGTTAAGCTTGAAAATTAAAATGGAAAGCACTGACATAATTTAATTTTGGATTTTTTTTATTGTACAGAAAAACTTTATGGTGCTAAATAGTACAAATAAACAGAAATAAAATATTTTATTTCTTGCAAAACAGCTTCAACAGCAGGCAGCATGTAAAGGGTATGATTAACATTTTGAAAGGTGACTTACTAAGATAGTCGGGTATGTTCTTCATGTGAGGCTTGACGACAGCAGGATGAAGGTCTTTGTCATGTCTGAGGAGCTGCAGATCTCTGGGGTTGTCTTCAAAATAAGTCTTTAAAACATCAGAAGCCAAGAATCAGCTCATCAGCTGATGATTTCAGTTGGTTTAGGACACACGGAAACACCTCTTACCTTGAGTTTCTCTGAGTTGAGCAGCTCCTGTTTAATTTCTTTCAAGCGAGCCTCCCTGACCGCCTGCTTGGTCACAGCACGCATCGCATCCTACAAACAAAAACCGCCCTGCGTGAAACTTCCAGCTCTTTCAGGCCCATGCGGGTACGTAAACAGCTACACGTGATAAAATTTATCAAACATCTCCTGTGCATGCTTCTTCATAGTCATATTAATCCAGATATTAGGGTTTGTAGATGGAAGTGTTTCATGTGATTTACTTGTGTGTGTGCGTGTGAAGGAGAATGACTGGATCTGAGTCTTTGTACTTTACTTTGGTAAGCTATGTTTTATATGTGAAGTATTTGGTTGATTTTATCTTATTGATATTTAGCTTTTATTTGTGCTGTTCTCTGTATAGAAAACCTTAGATTGATTTGACAGATATGAGCGTGGGTGCTACATCCACTAAAGGGGAGTGCAGCAGACATCCCGGTTCTGGTCCCCGAGGGCCAGTGTCCTGTAGGCTTTCCAAGTGTCCCTGCTGGGACACATCTGACTCAGACTGATAAGCTTTGCACGCATCTGCTGAATCCACATTCATCTGAATCAGGTGTGTTCCATCAGGAACACTTGGAAAACAGTAAACCATAAACATAATATGATAAGTTGTGGTCTGACGTGAGGTCCATTTAGATGACTGACAGAGATACTCACCCTGCACCTGTACCTGAAGCCTTCAATCTCCTCCATTTTAAACTGGTATGGTTTTAAAACAGCATCTGTATTATCTGAAAACAAGAAACAATATTTTTATTTATATAATAACTTTATTCAGTGGACAGGCTAACTGAAGACTTGTTGGCTTGAATATGAAAAGAAATCATTTAAAATTTAAACTGTTTCATGCTGTAAGGCCAAACTCCACCTCCAACAAGCGCGTCCTCCACCTCGGCCAGCAAAGACAGCTCAGTGTGAGAGATAAAGGACAAAGCGGTGCCGGGATTGTCTGCCCTCGCCGTCCTGCAGGCAAAATATATTATTATAGGAGATAAAATCCTCTCGGAGCAGGGAAGCTGCTTTCACTCTACTGACCTTCCAACTCGATGAATGTAGGATTCCACGGATGATGGGAAATCAAAGTTGATGACATTGGCAACATTTTGGAAGTCAACACCTCTGGAGACTCCGTACTCCTTATCTTTAGCTCTTCAAAAGACCAGAAAAAATAATGATGTATTGGCTCATCAACTAAAGAGCGTTCACATTCCAGTTCTTTTCCAGGCTTTTTTTTTTAAACATACGTGACCCATTTCTGTTCTAGGACAAATCATCTTACATCCATAATCACAAGTTAGCATCAGAGAAAACAGGATGTAGCAATATTACATGTGAAAATGGAAAAATTTGCATATCAGATCGGAAGGTAGCAGAAAAGGTTTGGAAAGAAAAACATATTTCATAGTAATTTTTTTACACTGATAGCAAAAAATAATATTTGGGAGTAAAAAATATGTTTTCAGATAAAATATTCAGTCACAGCATATATAAAAATTATTTGACTTTTTAAAATATATATTTATTTAAATAAGAATCTCAAAAACATTTTTTTCATCTCAATTATTTTTTTTTTCGCTGGCAAATTGAAAATTTCACTTCAAATACAATTTCTTCTCTCTCAGTTTTTTGCTCTTGCTCTCAAAGTTTTTTCTATCGTCTCAAGTTTTTTTTACTTTCGAAGTGAAAAGTGTGCAGGGCGAGTTCATGCTGTTCATGGGGGGGGGGGGGGGTTTCTCCGCCTTTTATTATTCCACCAACCAGTGGAGATAAAATATTCTGTCAAAGAATATTTTATCTCAAAACTAAATTTTTACTCATAATCATTTTTTTCTAAAATATGGAGAAAAAAAATACTATCAAAAACATATTTTCCCTTCTAAAACTTTTCCCCCTCTCAGATTGTATATTTTCTTGCATTCAATAAAAAGACAAATTTAGCTCTGTAGCAGCGCTGGAGCTCAGAATCCCAGTCCATAGGAATTAAGAGGAACAGATAAGATTAAAAAAAATTAAAGCTAAGAACAAATATAAGAGACGTGTTTCTGTCAGGAGTAAGTTTGTGGCATAGCTGTGAGGATGATCTAAAAAAGTAGGCTACACTTCATTCATTCAAAATTATGTTTATAAATAAAGTATTGGATAAATATATAAAGAATGTAGAGAATGAATTAATTACCATCAAAGTTTTATTATTTGTCTTTATTAATGTTATTAAGCTTATATTGAGTATTAATTATTCCCAAATTCGGGTTTGGATGTTTTTCTTTTCTTATAAAGTAGACCAGAGTTGTTTGCTGATGAGGTTTTTATAATTACGGCTCCCATAATAAGTGTAGTTAGCCTGACGATATGCATCATTATTTTGCGGTTTTTGTTTTTCACTCCCTTAAATGCTGATTAAACTAGAAATCCGACATCTGAGGCGACAGCTAGGGGCTTATCCCAAAACACCCCAAATATTCAAATACATATACAATATAGAAACATTCAGGTATAGTGTCATCATGTGACACATCTACAGGTCATGGAAATGAAGAAAGTCCAGATTTGGACTTAACTTTTAAACACTCACACTTTTAAACACTGTAGCATTTCCTGCATCTCCTGATAGACGGTTCAGACTGGAGCTGCTCAGTCTGAACTCTAGTCTATCCCAGACCAGACTGCTGGACCGCCTTGTCATTATGAAACGCAATATAGAATTCTCAAGGTGCCTTTTAAAGGGTCTTTTCATAAATATTTAGTGCAACTGGTGTTTTATGGTGGATGTGTAAGGAGGAGTGTTTACAGGTAGGGGTATGTTGCCTTGCATAAAAACTACATTTTAAGCTCCATTTACATTTATTTCATGTACGGCATATGAATCAAACCAACTTTTAAGGTCAAAATGAGACGTTTTGCCCGTTAACCGTTGTAAGAAGAACCCATGTTTACTTGTATCAGTCTGATGCTGCTGCTGTTAAACACAAGCAGCTGAAATATCAGCGCTAAGCTTCAGTAATCTGACTCACTCTCGTCCTCTCCCCGCGGCCTTTTTCTTCTTCTCTTTCTGTGAAGACACAGCAGGGTCGGCCAAACTCTGCTCATCTGTGGCGATGATGTAGTCGTAAAACCCTTGATTAAACTGGGTGATGATGTGACACCTACAGAAGCGCAGGAGGGCAAAAAAAACAGCACTGACCAGAGAGAAGAGCCAAAGCGTCCCGTGATTGGTGGAAAACGGCTGATACAAGCTCCTACCTTGACTGGACGGGGAGCTCTGAATTGAGAACACAAGAGGGGATGCTAAACTGTTCCAGGAACAGTTTGAGTCGGTAGCTGCGGTCCACCGTTCCCACAAACACCAGCGTCTTTCCCTGAACCAGGCGCAGTTTTAGCAGCGTGTAGATTAGCAGGAACTTGTCCTCTTCCTCACATTTGATGCTGTACTGCTGCAGCTGGCTGCTGTCTGGGAGCTGAGAGCCCTGAAGCTTCAGTGTAACCTGAAGACACACAGATCCAAAACTCAGACACATATTCTGCACATAAAAATACAATGTCTGCTGCAGGTGGATAATGTTGCAAACACACAGCAGCTGCAGGAGTCTGACTGCTACACCTCGGTGTTTAAGCTGTTTAATTCATGCAAAATAGGTTTTAACAAATATTTTGCTTTAGTTTAATGAGAGAGTATGAAAGTCTTACAGGATTGTGCAGAAGCAGCTCCTTCAAGGCCTGGACATCCTCAGTGAAGGTGGCAGACATGAGGAACGACTGGTAGATCTTTGGCAAATGGCTGTTAGAGCACCGATTCCAGAAAAACACATTAATGAATCACTAATAGTTTCCATTTAATATTAAGATCACATATAGAAACCAGAATGTGACAGTACTGGTGTCTCTACATCCATGACCCTAAAACAGAACCTAGCATAGCAGTGACGACAAGCTCTAACATGTACAGGAGAAATGGAACGGTTGCTTTTTGTTTATGGTTTTGCTTGTTCTGTAAAGTAACACTACATAACTCTTTGTGCTTGCGGCTTGTTTTGATGGGACACTGATATTTATTATGCACATTCTTGTAGCCATGGCTACCCTGCAGCATCCTGAGAACATCATCTTCCAGTTTAAAGCGTTGTAGAGGAATTTCATGTATTAACTTAATTACCTTGCTCTTAATTAACGTCTAGCTGAAAGGTCCGACCATAAGGCTTCTAAACTGATGTCATTCTGACCTTTACTAAACCATCTGCTAAGACCTTGGTTGTTGTAGCTGAAGCAAGGCTGGCGTCCTTCCATGAGGGAAATGTTTAGGAACAGGCCTCAGATTGACCCACGTGAACAAAGTGTTCCCCGATCTGACTGGGGCAGAATAGTTCCAGACTTCTGTGTGACCACAGATCTTTGGGGAGATTCTCGCAGGGTTATAACCTCATATCATGTCTGTATGTCTTAATGTTTTGTCCCTTCATGTTTTAATATTTAATGTATGTTCGACATCTTTCATTCTTCAATATTAAATTTATATTCTTCTCAATCCAAAGAAACCAGTGTCCTCGTCCTTGACAGGAATAACAATCATCTAAAGTGTCACCAGAGTCCTGTGCTTTGCTTTATAGCACTGTGTTGCTAACATCTGGTATCAGTAGGTTAAAGTTTACTATCAAATGATAGTAAACTTTTTTTTAGGGTTTTTTGTTTTGTTTCTTTTAACTACTATTTAAGGAGCTAGATTTGTCTTTTTATTGAATGCAAGAAAATATACTATTTGTGAGGGAAAAAAAGTTTTGGTAGGAAAAATATATTTTGATAGTAATTTTTTTCACATTGATAAGAAAAAATATTTGAGTAAAAAATAAGTTTGAGATCAAATATTCAATCACAGAATATTTAAAAATTATTTTTACATTTTATATATATATATATATATATATATATATATATATTTAAATAAATACATATAGTTTTAAAAAGAATCTCAAGGGGTTTTTTTTACTCTCTATTTATTTTCTTTGCTGTCAAAGTGAAATTTTTACTTTGAATACAATTTCTTCTCTCAAAACTTTTTTGCTCTTGCTTGATTGTGTTGAAGTGCTTCCTGAATTCATCTATTACTGCTCTTTGGATAGGGTGGAGTAGACTGACCAGAATGCTACACATGCTACTCAAAAGACCATTATGTTTCCTTGTGCATGTAAGAATTTGTGCATTTCTAGATATTTCTTATGTAAACTAAAATAGACAAGAAAACTCTGACTTTTTAAAATCTGGAGTCTTTATTAGGCCTTTTTAATATTTTAAGATAAATAAATAAAATAAATATGTAGGTATGCAACGTTTATAACCATGTTATATGTCAAAATTATTGTCATGCACAAGGGGGGCACCAGGGGCAGAAAACAAGCCTCCAGCTGTGCACAACAGGCTTGTGAGCGAGGTTTTAACCATAAAGCCAATTTCTCAAGATCGTTATGTATCAGTTATGTCATGCATGGTTTTAAAGGGTTAAATGTTGTTTTCAGGGTGCTTCCACACATGTTCAGGGTCTAAACAGCAGAAACTCGTATAAAAAAAATGTTATTTGAATCTCTTAACGATGAATCTGTTGATTTGCTCCTCAATAAATGTGGAAATGTTGTGGTGACAATAAGTGTGTGTTCTCACCACAACAAGTTCTTTAGGTCAGCCTCGAAGCCAAAAGAGAAGAGCAGGTCGGCCTCGTCTACAACCAGCATTTCCAGGGAATCGTGCAGGAGCAGGTTCTGTGCTTTGACGTGGGCAAGCACACGTGAAGGCGTTCCCACCACTACGTCAGGCTTCTCCATTAAGATGGGCCTGTCATGGACAATGTTGCACACGTGGTTTTATATCCTGACACAAGAGAAAACTCCAAAATGCTGAATATTTTAACTCCACAAAAAGTTCAGTTCATATGAAAATAGAATGTACATTTTTTGTCCCTTCAGATATTTATTTTCCCAAAAAGCGTTTTGCAGGCAGGGTGTTTGATGCATCAGAAGCTGCGTTTCCTTTACAACTTTTCACAAAATAAAAGTTTTCATGTGTTTCCATTGAACAGTATTCAGCAGATCAGCCACGTAGAGTTATTTTGGAGTTTTCTACTTGCTGTGGAAAATTTTACACAGCTTTTAGAAGCCCTTCCTTTTCTAATTGATTGTAAAACGCGTTTTCCTGCTGTTTGCTGCATTCCGCGCCATCTAAGTCGGTCACATGAGCAACCACGTCATGTCCAGGGACACGTAAATGAAGAAAATATGTTTCCACTAAAATTTTATAATAAACTTCTGTTTTAAAACACCTGAAAAACCACCTCATGAGAGCGTAAATTTTTTAGCGATAATTAAAAGGGGTTTTGTTTTATTAAACAAAGATTAAAGTTCAACCAAACCATTTGCTTATATGTCAATGTGAAAATTTACTGTATTAATCACAATTTACACTGCAAAACAAATTAACAGAGTGCTGACGCACATTTTAAGCATATAAACGCAGGAGTTATTTAACCCTTAAACTGATCATTTATTAGTGATCACTTCTGTTTTGGGGTGTTATTCAAATCGGACTTAAATTTTTTATATTCATTTTATAAGTCCAGTTTTCGTCTTAATTACACAATTATTGGGCTTTTACTGATGTCATGGAAACCCGCAGAGCTATGCAGCAGGTGGTGTGACCCTGAAGAGCCTTTATGTCCACACAGTGGCACAGATACATGCCTGCCAGGTGGAACACTTCAAAAGCTGTGTGCATGAAATAAAGTCTCTGGCATAAAATGTTAAATGTAATATATTTTACATTCCTAACTTATTAAAGAAAAGGCACGGACCTCTGTGTGGACACATCAGCTTTTCCCGAAATGTCCGCCACTCGAACGTCCCTTGAGCAGTAAGACGTTAACTGTCTCATCATGGTCTGAACCTGCTGACCCAGCTCTTTGGTTGGTACCAGGATAAGCGCTCTTACAGCCTGTTCACGAACGACCTGGAAACAGTACGTTCGACATAGACTTACAAAAACAAATAGAATTCTTCACAAAATGGCAAAGAAAACAGAAAATTAGCAGCAGAGCCATCATTCAGGTGCTTCATAAGATGCTTTTTTATTCGCAGCCATTTCTGCTACTTTCCCACCTGTTTGGAGGCCAGGATGCGCTGTATGATGGGTACAGCATAAGCAGCAGTCTTCCCAGATCCAGTTCGAGCTCGAGCCAGGAGATCTTTCCCCTCCAGAGCCAGAGGAATGGCCTTCTCCTGGATCAGAGTGGGCCGAGACCAACCCAGATCTGCAATCGCCTGAGCCAGGATGACAACAACAAAGATGAGCAATGAAGGAGGTAAATAAATCCTTTCTTCTTAGCAGGAAAGATTACGTCAACGAGCTGCTGCAAAATAAAGATAAATATATATATTCATTTTACCATTATATACAACTATAAACACAACTGTTAAGAATATATGACTTGTAGCTGATATAGTTCAGTATGTAATTATTTAATGGGCAACAAAATTCATATATCCGATTTACATCGTGAAATAACTACCATGGCTTAAATAGAACATGTCATTTCCTAAACTAAAGCAATAAAAAAAACTAAGATAGGCAGACAACACAGCTGTTTACATCATGTCTGAACTAGCTAACACGAGACAAGTTAGCACAGCCGGGAGATTTTAAGTTTTGGCGCAGTTTTCTTAACTCTCTGCTGACTGTCTTCCTTCATCTTAAGGCTTAAAATTTCACCAAGCTTGTTGAAAATATTCTGAAAACTTGAAGCGGTTTGCTACCTTTAACAGGCGGTCGTCCAAGCCCATTTCATGGAACTGCAAACCTTCAGCAGCCATCTCTGTTCCAATCTTCACTACACTCACACGTGTGTCGCAGGATAATGGCGTCATACACGTCATGTTGCCTTTCTGGTCCTCGGAAAAACGACGACTTTGAAGTTAAACGAAATATCATAAAGTATAAGTTATGCTTTTGGTAAGCGGGACTCTGACGGAAAAAACACATTGTGCTTTTATTTAGTGAAAAAAATATTTAATTAACTTTTATTTAGTGAAGCTTAATGTAACACATTTAGGGGGGTTATAACGATTTTTACATAATTAAGATTTGATTTTTTTAGGCGTTCTCTAAAAGAACTTCCCATGGTAGCCTAATAAATTTGTGTTACCTGGATATGATCACAAATTATTTTTAAATCTCATCTTTCTATTTTTAAATGTAGGTTCTTTGATTATCCAGTAGATGGAGACAAACACCAACTAATTCTTCCTCAAAAATATAATAATTAACGATAAATGTATAAATAATCTTCTGGGTTTCCGCCGAATTTACTGGAACGCATCATACACATAGGCAGAGAGGCTCTTTGTGCTGTTTAGGTGAACATTTCACGAACTGTCCTATTTAAAAAAAGCAGGATTTTGTGGTGGTTTGTGGAATAGCGTGATTTAACGAGGACTTGTTGAGAAGATAGAGATGCGGTGAAGATGTCCGGTGGATGCTGAGCAGCAGCTGTAGCATCGTCATCTCATCCTCCTCATCCTTCCACCCACAGCAAGTAAATGAGTCAACATGGCCGCAGCGCAGCTCTCCCTTCTCATTCACTGAGACACGGAATAAAACAATATCCAGGTAAATAAAAATATACTGAACACGGGGGAAAACAGCACCACTTCATTTTCTTTCTAATCTAAACACAAAGATAAACTTGACGAAGTTTTCACCAGAAATAAAGCTACAAGTCGCCAGAAAACAACCTGCTGGGAACATCTGGATTTTTAACCCACCATCCTTTCTCTGACTCATTGTTTTCATCTTTTCAGTGGGGTCGTTGTGCCATATTTTGATCTGTTTTCCAGCCTAAATGGCGTTCATGTCCCGGTTTTCTCGGTCGCGGAGCAGCTCCAGATCTCCGAACCGGAAAGACTCGGAGCGCTCCTCGCCCATCCTGAGCGTGTCGGAGCTGGAGAGGCTGCTGTGCACGGGCAAGACGGCCTGCAACCATGCGGACGAAGTGTGGCCACGACTCTACATCGGAGATCAGTGAGTTTGTGTTTCTCTGCTGGAATAAAAAATGCAACTTTAACTTAAACGGACTGACTGGATTATGCGGTCAGGAGACAAACATTTATAGGATTCCCACTGCTGTTTACCTTATCAATAAAACCTCCCTCCCATATATATATA
>JBAMHX010000021.1:3164508-3177655 GCA_037177515.1 Pseudomugil tenellus
ACAACCTGAACAGTGTGTTACTGCCTCCTGCTGCCACCAGTAAAAACCAGTCAGGCCACAACCTGAACAGTGTGTTAGTGCCAAGTGATTGGTTGTGTCTGACAGCTGGATTTTCTACCTACTTCATAAGGATCAGCTGTTTGAGTTCAGTTTGGATCTTCTTTATAAAGCAGTAAAACTAAAAACACGCAGGACGGAGATTTATTTACAACTCTCTCTCAAACACGACTTCATATCTGTCTATTTCATTTGTGAGGAAGACAATTCCTGATGCCCCCCCCCCACCACCACCACCACCAGTGCGGTGTTGCAGGTCTTCCCTTCATTCTGTGCCCTGAACTGGGTCTGAACCAGCACGACTATGTAGCCCGCAGCATTTCAGTATTCCGACAACATGAACACATCATGTGTGTACAATATGCTTTTAGTTTCATTGTGGTGTCGGTAAGTTGTGTATTTTTAAGCCAACACATCCAACAGTCACACAACCAGATGAGTATAATCTGCCATTTTCTGTCCAGTAGTATTGTACTGTATGAAACTCTAGTGTGTCTCTCTGCGTTAAAGTGACTGTTAGCTGTCCACAGTAGTAGAAATGAGAGAAATTCCACAGACGTGCCCTCTCGAAGCCATCAACTGCCTGGATGACGGAGTGAGAACGGCGCTTATGTCTGGGGTTCATATGCGGTCTGTGTTCATGCCAGACTCAAACAGTAGTTTCCTGACATTTAAACCAGCTTTTCAGAGATACTTGTTGGTGTTCTTAATGATTACCTCAAACAATGTGTTATTTTACTGACTCGTGTTGTCTGTCTGTGGTTTTTTATTGGAGTGTTGATGAGCAGCTTCACTGCAGAACATGTAAACAACACTCATGCAGGGATTTGTTCTGTCTGTGGCCCTTTAAGGTCCCGTTAAATGACTATTAGTGTAAAAACCACTTTTTCTCCAGAAGGGAAGTTTGGGGATTGTAAACCAAGCCAACAATAAGCCGTGAGGAGCAGCTGTCGACATGTGCTTCTCCTATTCTTCATCATTGTTTCAGGTCTTTTAGGTTCTTTTTCATCCAGTTTTAAGCACAGCTGCCGATAGATCGTAGTCAAAATGGTTGTTTGTAGCAAACGAGTGCATGAGAAGGGAGCCGGTCCAAAACTGATGGCTAAGTTCATTCTTCAAACACAATTTCTTCTTCTTTTTTCCTTTTTTCCACTACAATAAGTAGCAGTTTTGTATGCTGAATGAAGAAACTGGAAACCAAATCATGTTTAATGATGCAGAGCTGGTATGTGAGATTATTTTATCTCCATAAAGCAGATCTGCAAAAAACACAGATATATATTTAGCTGTGTTAACCTGTTAACCAGCTGTTGTGCTTAGCGGTAGCAACTTTTTATGTAAACATTATTGCGATGGAGCAGATCCAGCAGAAGAGCTTCTCATCACTGCTTTTTCTTTATGTTGGTTTGTTATATAAGAGCCCTTAAGGACGGCATAGCCAGAAAAAGACAACTCTGACCTGATTGGTCAGCCCTAGGAGCCTCATCAGGCTCCTCCCACTCTTTTATATCCATCTTAATAATATTTATAACTTGAAATAAAGCTTACATCATCACTAAATTAGCACATCTGTCAAGTGCAGGACAAGTTTGAATTGTTCTCCAGAAATTAAACTAAAATTTTAAGTTTTATTCTTTTTTAAGCCTGAATCTGATGCTGAAGTGTTTTATTGTACCTGGCAGATCACACACAGACACATAAACACAGACTTAAAAGGTTTTAAAAGGTTGGATGTATGCTAAAGGTTTGATGAGATCCATGTGCATCATATCTACTTTCTGTTTATTGTACCCTTCAAGTAGGAAGCAAAACGTTTTAACATCATTTTTCTACAACGTCAAATCAATTTGTCTTTAAAGCAGTTCAGTGTGTTTTGTTAGAGAGAAGGCAAATGGTTTGGAAAGCAAAGCAGATCAGCAAACTAAAAATACAGCACGTTTTATGAGAAATCTCTGCACCATTGCTGGTTGTTTGGGAATCAGTGGATTAGATGATAGATTGTAATATCTTTACACACAACTGTAAAGATGGACCAACGTTTACTCCCAGTAGCAACATCACCATCAAAGCAGAGAAACATTGTGAAAAAGGAGATTTGTAGGGGATATTGTGTGAATTTGCATATTCATGATACCGCTTTGCAGCATCTTTTAGCGTTTCCAAACTGTCTCTGCTTAATGGCATAAAAATATATTGGAAATAGTTTAATTCTTTCAGATCTGGACTCAACAGGAATAAAAAGTTACTCCTGTTCCTTCCCAATCATGATGTCAGGAAAATAGACTCGCATTAGGTTCATGAGCCAAAATTACCTGTTCTAAAGAAGCTTTTCTCAGTTCACTCAGTTAAAAGCAGCGACATGATGGTTAGATAACTCGTGGACCTTTACGATCTTTAACTTTGCTGTATTGGATGTGAATGTTTTATATTTGTGCTTTCATGGTGACATGCTGTGGTGTTGCTCTCGTTCTTTTTTCTATCTTTGTTTTCTTACAGAAACCTTTCTATGACTTAAATTCTTGTGAACTTATTTTTGTATCACTCTCTTTGAAGGTCATGAAGGAAAAACTGAAAAAGGAGATGTTGATGCCTTAACCTGTGTTCAAGTTGGTCTTTTGATTTTGGAAAAAATTCTGAAAAGTTGATATTTGTTTTGATAAATTCTGTACTTTATTGTAGAGTAAAACAAACAAAAACATGTTTTGTGTTTTGTATTTACTATTTTTAGTGCATGTAAGTACACTTTTACTCCATTAACAGTAGACATAACCAGTTTAGCCAGTCTAGAACATTCACACACAAAGCATCTTGTAATTCCACAACTATTTGTTTGCAAACATTTGCGAATTAGGCCTTTTCCATTATGTTTGTTTTATTCAATTATTCTCAAAATCAAGCACTAACTTCTGTTGGACAAAAGTGAAGCATGTGATCTGAGTTAGCTACAGGTAGCTCTGAGCTAACTGAGATCTAATGGAAGCTAACTGGCTAGCTAAAGCAGGTTGTTAGCCAGACTGCAAGTTATGGGGCTTCATTTTTACTGCCTGATGTCGCAGCTTGGGTCTAGTGAATGAGCAGGACAGCCCATAGCACAGATACCTTCGTCATGGTATCATGACGCTCATTAGACCAGTGGTTATGTCTTACTACGCTGGGAAAAAAACTGCAGAAGAGTTGCTTCATGGATAAAAATAAAGAAAACAAAAAAAAAAAAAAAAAACCCCGTTACACTAATTTCACTATCAGTTAACGTATGAACATGTAGATCATTTAGGATAAATTAATGTTGTAAAAGTTCAGAAGTTTTTGGATGACTCTGCTGTGGTTGGATGCATAATGTGTGGTAATGAGGGTGAATATAGGAAGGTGGTGGATATCTGTCACATGGACTGAGCAGAACCAGCTACTGTTCAATGTGACAAAGACAAAGGAACTGGTGGTGGACCTGAGGAAAAACAAGGACGCAGTGACCCTTATCAACATCAGAGGGGCCAGCGTGGAGGTGGTTGAGGACCATAAGTACTTAGGGGTGTACGTATATAAAAAACTGGACTGGAGCAAAAATGTTGACACTATATACAAAAAGGGCCAAAGTCATCTATTTCCTGAGGCAGCTGAGGTCCTTCAACATCTGCATGAGGATGCTCAGGATTTTTCACGAGTCTGTGGTGGCCAGCGCCATCATGTTTGCTGTCGTCTTCTGAGGCAGGAGTCTGAGTGTGAGGGACACAAAGACTCAATAAGATCATCAGGAAGGCTGGACAAGTTAGGGATGAGGAACTGGACTCTGACTGCTGCGTCTGAGAGGAGGATGCTGTCCAAAATAAAAACCAGATTGGACTTTCCCGCCCATCCTCTCCACAACCTGTTACAGGAGTTCTTTCAGCAGGGGACTCCGACTTCCACGTTACACCACAGAGAGACACAGTCATTCCTGCCTGTCAGCATTAAATTGTTAAACTCTACAATGTAAACGTCATACAGTCACTTATACACAATCCCAAACCCGGTTAAACCATGCTGTATTAGAAGTATTGATGACTCAATACGATATTGTTTTTGTTTTGGATTATCCCTGATATATTTTTTCCTCCGTAGTTAATTATTGGTATAAAGATTTGATTTGTACATTTTTGTATTCCTTCTCCGTCTATCTTGTACATTTTTTTTTGTTTCAATTTTCATTACTCTAACCTGTTTTACTGCTCTTTTGGTCAGGAATTTTCACTACTGTAAACTAAAGAAATTTCCCCTTGGGGATTAAAAAAGTAATTCTGAAAACATTTAAACAAAAATAATATTCGAGGGAAAAGAAAAGACAAACACAAGCAAGGCTCTCCAGCCGTTTTATTTACACCAACACTAATATATCAGGATCTTATTAACAAGCGATTAGAAGGTACAAAATATTACAGAACAAATAAGCACATCAGAGCAACAGGAAGGAGTGGACTTTCTCTAAAGGACATGCTGACAGGAAGCCAGGCTGCACTGCACTACTTCAGCTCGCCACAGTCAGCAATCACAACCTTTGCTTTGGGAGCGCCGCTCTTGGTGCCTTGCTTCTCCATCGCCTTGACAACATCAATGCCTTCCACAACGCTGCCAAACACCACGTGCTTCCCGTTCAGCCTGGACAGCAGAGCAGACATTAGTATGTGAAGCAACATGTCGGTGCTCTGTATGGGGGCGGGGGGCGGCTCACCAGTCGGTCGAGGCTGTGCAGATGAAGAACTGGGATCCGTTGGTGTTGGGCCCCGCGTTGGCCATGGACAGCGTCCCCATTCCCATGTGCTTCAGCTGGAAGTTCTCGTCAGCAAACTTTTCTCCGTATATGGATTTCCCTCCAGTTCCGTTGTGGTTGGTGAAGTCCCCCCCCTAAAAAGAAAGCGGTTGTTATGATTGTAGCTGATGAGGGAACGGGACAAATCTCTCCTCCACTGTACCTGGCACATGAACTTAGGGATGACACGGTGAAACGTGGAGCCTTTGTAGCCAAAACCCTTCTCTCCGGTGCACAAAGCACGGAAGTTTTCTGGAAAATAAATCCAGAGATGTGTGTAAAGACAAACTGACCTCATGTTAGAAAACAGCCATAAAGACTTAACTGTTTATTTAACTGCTTATTCTCCATGATCACCCTGCTTTTTGCCGTAGTCCCAGATCCATCTTTCCAACTCCACATGTGGAAGATATGAGTCTCTGTGGATGTTTTCTATCAGTTTCTGATGATTTTGCATTATTGTTTTAGAGTTGTTTGTCCACTTCTCTGTGGGGGTATTTGTGTCTGGGATTAGTTTCCATGTATTTGTTATGGATTTTAAGTTTGTGAATGTTTTTAGTCTTTTTTTGTTGTATTGTCCAGCATTAAAGCCAACAGAATGATGGTCTGCTTGCTGTGTTGTTGCTATTGGGTCCGATACTTAATAAGCCTACAACTTACCGTAATTATGTTTTTAAAAGAATAAAAGTTCTATCAACATCAATGAAAATAGAAAAAAAAAAATCAAAGCTATCAGTTTGATGGCACTACAAGTCATATTATAGTTATTGCTAATCTTATTTAAATGATTATAAAATGTCCAATAATTCATTCAAGCTTATTTTACCCAAGTTAGAGTTGTAGTATGATCCAGATGAGATTATGTATCTATCCTGTTATATCTATATTTCTCTTATATAATGAATCATGATTGATATACACACTTAACTCCTTTAATCATTGTTTACATTTAGCTTCGATACACATTTAATCATCTGCAATTCCATGACCCTTAGAATTTCACAAAACCTGAATATCGTGATAAAAATCTGGTAGCTTTAACAGCTACATTACAACAAATACAAAAAAATTATCACAAAAATATTTCTACGGGGTGATTTTTCATATGTTTCCAGTTAGTTAATTGCAAAAGTGAGATAGATTTTATGCATTTATATGCCCAAATGTGACGTAGATCAAGTGACCGGTTAAGATGGCGGTGTTGTTATGTGACGTTATCAAAACAAAAGTCGGCCATGTTGGATCCGAGAGTGAGCAAGGAGCTCACAAGACAGTAAATCATCCTTCTGCTTCTATATTAAAATCATAAAAATGGTAAATAGTTCTCACTTTTTGGGCTGTCAAACATAATTTACATATTTTTATATCACAAAAAGCAAAATAATGGACCTTATCACGGAATTAACGTCGCCAAGTTCCGTGAAAACACATCGCACTCAAAGGCCAGCTTAAAAACGTTCTGGAAAGGTTAGAAATACCCAGAGTTCAGCTCAGATAATCTAAAGAGTATCCTACAGTTAGCAATTTCCCGCACTAAGTTTCATTGTGTGGTTCCTGAAATATTTGACAAAGTACTGATAAGTTCCTCAGAAGTCCACACACACACAAGAATAATATTTAGCAAAGCTCCAAATATTTGTGTTTTCCTCACTGTATAAATCTTAAGTGAATAACAAGATGTATTCTGATATAAGTTGGGGCAGTGAACTACGTCACTGACATCTAATATACAAGTTAAGGAAAAACAACAAGTAAACAAAGTCCAAACACAACTGGGTTTGCCTTGGACTGGACACTGGTTACCATATTTTGTGTGCTGGTGGTCTCGGACCGCCACAGCACATTTGGTTGTATGCCTCCAAACCTTTATCACGTCAAGTCATCGGCTGTGTGCGGGCTTGGTTAAAAAACAAACAAAAAAAAACAAACAATTTACAATGCCAGGGCAGGTCAGCGCTTCTTCACCTTCACTCAGTACAGCCACCAGCAATTCATACGGAGCATCTCCACGATTTTTGGGTTTTCTTCATAACGTTTAGTTCAAAACCATCTCTGTACGAATTCGCATTTTTGAAATAGTAGTTTTTTCAGAGTGAGCAGTATGACTTCATTCTATGTTAATGTAGGTAAAGAACCAAATCCCTCCAAGATGGCCGCACTTCCTGGATTTTCCCCTTTAACATATTTCTGTGAAAACACTCAATAGAACCAACAAGAGGGAAAATTTTACATCGAATTAGAGAAATGAGCGAGAAGGGCTTTGAAAAGCTTGACAGCAATGTGCGAGCTGCAACTCTGGTCAAATCTGATCAATAAAAGACCTGCCAATCGAAATAGTTGTTTTGTCGAGCTCTACAATATCACTTTTATTTCTTGAAAAACTATTGAAAACGCAGCTATTATTTTTATTTCACAGTCTTACAGCCACGACTCATTTAGAATAAATACTGCTGGGATGAATGGGGACCTTCATCCCAAGCCAAACATGATGAATGAGGGCAAAGAGACAAACAGAGGAAAACCAGCTTACCTGCAGTCTTTGGTACGACATCAGCTCGCAGCTGCCAAACAGAGATTTCAGTTAGTGGAAAAGAAATCATACTCTTCATCCCACTGTCCAGTAACATGCATGTAACTGTGCATCTCTTTAGACCTGTCTGTGTGTGTATATATACATATATACACACACACACATCTATCTATCTATCTATCTATCTATCTATCTATCTATCTATCTATCTATCTATCTATCTATCTATCTATCTATCTATATTGAAAGAGTCCCCAATAATGAACCAGTAAATAAACTTCAGGACAGTTTTTCTATGCATCAGTGAAGTTAAAATACAATGCAGGATTATTAACTGCTGGTCACCAACACATCACTGCCTCCTTTTTACATCAGATGACCATTTCATCTGACTGGTATCTCGTTTTGTCTCCGCAAAATAAAAAAACCCTGAAAACAAGGAAAATCCGCCCCAGTTTTCGTTTAAATAATTATTAAAAGCATAAAGTGTGATGGCATGGCTTGTCCCAGAAACTGCAGTGATCTGCAGGCTGACCTGCTCACTGCTGCATCACATCTGTGCTGTTGGGCGTTTCCAGCATCACTCGGATCATGGAATGGAAACCTGAACGCTGCGGATTGTTTCACGCTCTGCATCATGTCACAGCTACGCCATGCTGCCTTTTTAAACCCCAAACATGCACGAGCTGTATCTTACCTCCATTACAATCCTGCCCGCGCTCGAGCCGTCGATGGTGATGTCAAAGAAAACTCTGGGGTTTCCCATTTTTATGGACGCGACGACAAATCTCTCCTCAACAAATTCCCTCAATGCATCAGATTGCCTCGGTTTATTTGGGTCTATTTATATAAAGAACGCGTCAACACTCATCCAATCAATCACAGCAGTGCTCATCAGACAGGCATAAGATTGGACCAATAGGAACGCAGATGGGCGGGGCTCAGGTGGGCGTGGCGTGGTAACGGTTTTAATTCGCTTTTATTTCTGCAGGAAGGTAAAATATGGAAAATAAGAATAAAGTCTTTATATTAACACATAAATATTGCTCTCAATGCCAAAACACAACACTTAGAAAGACAACAAAAAGCTGATTAATAATTTACTTTGATTCCAATTGTAAATAATTAGCAAATGATTAAAGGATAAAGTCACTTTCGTGGTTGGTGTGAAGCAAAAGGCTTGCAGCCTTTTATTTACACACCAAGAAAGATTAATTAAATGGATGTTCTGCTCATCTTTTCTCCTGATGATTAGAATCACCCTGAGATTTTTCCAATGCAAAAATAAATATATATTAAAACAGTTTTTTTTAGATTAAGCATGAAATATCCTAACAATATACCAACCACCATAAATGTGCGTTTTATTTGCTGTCCCGATTTGTTGTCATGAAATTTGAAGCTACAATTACATAATAAACACATTATTTAAAATTATCTTGACCATGACATGTCTAAAAAGAAGAGCTGGATGAAAAACTATCTTTGGTATGGCGATATTAATTAATTAATTCTTCATTTTATTAGCTGAACTTATCAGGTAACCAGAGGTTATATTTTACACTCGAGTAATATCTAAATATAACCATTTTTCTTGGTGACATGCAGGTGATCTATAAAGATCCAAAACAAACTGTTTTCTCAAATAGTGACTTTTAATTCAGATTTAGGAGGGGAGCAAAGCAACTGTGGGTACAATGATGATTATGTTTAAAAATAAATAGAAAATAATGTCAATTACAATGCATTACAAAATATGTGGAATCGTTTACATATTTTAAAAAATTCTAGCAAATTTGCACTTCGATAGTCCATTTCCAAATATAACATTGTTGTGTTGCTCAAATGGGCTAAGATCCTGTTTTTTTGCTGCCTTATCGAGGCAAATGTTGACTCATAAAGGGTGCAATCATAAAATCAAACCTAGAAAAACAACGTCAGCAGTAAAAAGTGATATCAAGAATCAGCTTCTGCATCTCCGTCCGCACAACCTGATATCAGCCGACTGCTTTCTGTCATACATGCATCATGTATGTGCACAAAATTTATACAACTGCTTCATGGTTTTCTAACATACAGAATGTACACAGTGCCAACAATGATCCATTATCCAACTAATGACGTTTAAATTACCATGATTAACATTTCATTTGATACACACACGTTCTCTAATGAAAACAGCTGATTATACAGTACATAAACCCGCGTCAGGATGGGTTATACATGTCAAACCATTTAAAAACATACAAATAGCTTCCCGATGGCAGAAAATGCCACGACACACAGCTCATTTACAGTATGTTTGAAAGCCCCAAACATGGTGAACTAACAGAGAAAAGGAAGGATGGTGGTGGGTAATAGATATAATTCACAGTGCTGAACGATGCTGCAGACACAATGAACAATCCCAACATTGACTATCATTTGTTTAAAGTGCCAGCTGTACACGTGGACCACACTTATCTGTTTCCGTATCATGTACTGGAAAGAAAGCTTGAAGATATCATTCTATATTATTCCATTGTCAATTTTTTTCCATGAAAAATGACCAAAACCAACATTAAAGCATCCTGTTAAATGATTGGTAATTCTGAGAGGAGAGACTCGCTTACAGCTTACTCCCAGCTCTTCTCAGACTAAATGAAATCAAGCAGAAGCAACATTTGGAAAAGGAGGTAGAGAACGATATGCAAAACCTGAGAGGATGAAAGCTTGTAAATGGTTTTATCTTCACGCCGTGTTGTTTATATACAGTTCGAAGGTCTTTCTGGTGCACCACATGAATCACAGCTAAAAATAGGTCTGTGTAGTAGAAAAAGCATTTTATTCCTAATATTCTTTTAAAAAGGCATCAAATCAGTCTTGTTTTTCACTGTTTTAGTACTTTAAAAGTCCTACCACAGGCCATTCTCCCCCAGATTTCATATATATCTGAAGTTATCAGTACCTAAACCTAAATAGTTACAAATCCTAATGCCAGAATTAGATATGTATAAAAATGTTTTCAGAATACTGTCATATATTTTGGCAACATCACCCAGACATGACTGAAAATAATTTCCTCCTGTTTTAGGTCTTCCTGCTAGTATCTAAAGCTGCTTTTTAAAAAGCCATTTCTGATGTACGTCTACAGACTGAGACCAGTAAGCAGTGCTGGTTTTGGATTTTTCATGTCTTTCCTTGACAACAACAACAATATGGAATACCATGACAACAGATTCTTTTGGCCAATTTTTTGTCCAAACTACACTGATAAAGACTAAATGTCCAGATGTTTCTTCAGACAGGTGTGCATTCAACCAATCAGAGCACGAGATGGCTTCGGTGTCCCACAGCTTTCACATGGGAGAGCATCAATTATTCAGTCATATCTGGGAAATCTGGTTACTGGGGTTTCCTCTGGGGAAGTGGGATGCTGCCGTCGCCAATAGCAACAAGGATTAAAAGACAGTGTGTGGAAGCAGGAGGTGAGGAGATTCCAGATGAAAGGTTGCCACATGATGCTGCCTTGCTTATAAGCCGGGTCTTTACTAGAAATTCTATTTTATATTTTAGTTCTGGAGGTTAAACATTGGCAGAGTTGTGGGTGGGAAAGCGACTGGGTGATGTAAAAGCAATAAAAATGTGGACAAGCATCATGGACACGTCTTATCTTCAGCCTCTCTTCAGATGAAGCATCCAGCTGTGGTTTGTGCTGTAGTTTATAACGCTGGTCAGTGTGATCCTTCATACCCACCGAGGTGAAAACTGTTCCTTCCTACACCTCTACACTGCACTGAATGTCTTCCAGAGTACAGCAGGACACTTCAAAAAGACAAAACACACACAAACACCATCACTCACACACACACACGCAGGCACGCACACACACACAGCCTGGGTCTGGCGACATCAACCACAGGGCTGGTCTGGAAGCCTTACGGCAAGAAGGTGAAGATCAATTGTTCTCGAACAGCGCCAGCAGGTCATCGCCGCTGTTGTTGGGGAGGTCTGGGGGGCCCAGGTAGGACAGCAGCTCATCGGGGTTCGTCAGCTCAGGAAGAAGCTTCAGAAGTTTCAGAAAAATACAATTGTGTTAAATATTGACGGAATTGTGAAATATAAGGTTAAATACAGCCATTTCCTGATTATTAACTCTGAATTAAATAAGAAAAATAGGAAATGGAGTCAAATTAAAGTGTCTAAAGCAGCGATACCCAACTCCGGTCATGGGGGACCAGTGTCCTGCAGGTACTGCATGTTTCCCCTGCAGCAACACACCCGGTTCAAATAAAATGGACCTCCAGCAGATCTGAATGGGTCCATTAGTGACGCGTTCACGTGAATCAGATGCGTTGCTGCAGGGACACATCCAATACCTGCAGGATGCTGGAGTTGGTGATCCCTGATTCCACTCACATCCAGAGTGTGATCAGGGCCTTCTCCTCCCGAACCGCCCAAACCAAAGGAGCCTTCAGCCTGCAGCCGGGAACTCTGGGTACCAGGGTTCCTCTGGGGCAGCGGGCTGCCGCCATCACCAAGACTCTGGTTGACATGGACGCCCGATGTGTGCTGCTGGAGGATGTTACGGGAAGGTTCCATCCGTCCAGAATGAGGCGTCTGACAGGAAAAGCAAAGTGGAGACAAAGTGATCAGCAGGAGGAGAGGCGCCTTGTCAGTTCAGTAAAAACGAGCCCAGCAGCTGTGTGCTGCTGGGATGGTTGGTGGCGCCAGCAGGAACGTCCTTGGAGACATTTTCATCAATGTTACACAGTTTGTTGCCTCTGTTCTTGATAAAAGTGTTACGTAAATAAAATGGACTTAATACGCACAGAGCAACGCTGTCACCTCAGATCTAAAATCATTATCACGTTTGTAAAAAGTGTAGATTTTTAAGCACTTTCCTCATTTTGCAAAAGAACATGCAGAAGAAAAAGTTTCCCCATTCTGTTAGACAGCATGTCGTCACGATGACGTATTTGCCATGGCAACCGAAGGCGCCATCTTTGTCTAGGGGTAAACAACGCGTTAGACTCATTCAGTTATATGTGTTTGGCTCACTGTAGGTTGGTTTAAATTCCCCAAATATGGATTCACTTATTCCACATGAGTTTTTCATATGAATATCATGTATCAGCAAATGAAATCACACGATATAAGGACGTTACGGAAGCGTTTGGCCGTCACAACCATTAAAAAATACTGGACCAGTTTCTCATTTTAATGAAAAACATATCTCATCATAATGTGACAGTTTCTTGACATCAAGAAACTGTCACATTATAATATCTTAACAAGATATTAATGTCATTAAATCGAGAAACTTTAGAAGATGGTTTCTTATAACGAGATGTGTAACCCTAACCCTAGTTTCAACCTGGTTAATATAATGATTTATCTTTTTTCCCGTGTGGAAATGCGTTCCTTCTGACAGATTTCGACTTATTAAAAGGCACCCCTCTTCATCTTCTCACTCTTCCCTCCGGACCAGAATCAAAAGTTCCCCGAGAAGCGATGTTACGATTAAAAATATCACGTTATAACGAGATAACTGTGTCACTTAGATGAGGAAATATATGGTATATGGTTGTACGATCCCTTAACAGGGCCAAAAGTGGATCAGAGTTCATCTAAGATGTACAGCCAGACTTTTTAAAAACATCTCAAGAAGCAAAAAGGAAGCGAGGTTAAAAGACAATCGTGTTTATTGTTCACGATTGTCGGCTGTAGCTCAGGAGGAAGAGCAGTCGTCTTTCAACCGGAAAGTTGTGAGATCGATTCCAGGCTTCGCCTGACTA
>JBAMHX010000021.1:3189572-3201947 GCA_037177515.1 Pseudomugil tenellus
ATAAAATAAAGAATTCTGATCATCAAGAGGATCTTTGTATATTCATATATACAGAAAGATCCTCTTGACAGAGCAAACTTGCTCAGCACAACATAGCAGTCAGATCATCATTTAGCCTGCTTAGATGCTGGACAAGACACGTTAAAAAAAAAAAAAAGAAGGAAAACCTGAAATGATCTCTGAAGGTGGTTCACTGACCTCTGAGTGGAATGGCCGCTTCAGCCCTTGCTGTCCGCCTTGGTAGCCTCCGTGCTGGGGCATCCTCTGAGCCTGCACAGGGTGAGAGGGATACAAGCCTCCAGCGGAGGGCGGTGGGCCAGGCCTCGAAGGGACCATCCCACCAGGGTTCATCCCTGGGGGGCCGCGAGGGCCTGAATGAGACAGGAACTGGGTGCTGTAAGAGGATGCTCCACCCATCTGTGAGGGAAAAGGAAGCAAAACAGCGATGAAAACAAAGCCTGCCAGGACAATTCAGAGTTTAGTGCAGAGTGTCAAAAAATAAATAAATGAAGCTGATTTCATTCACCAGAGGAGACTGATCAGATGCAGGCTAGCTGGGTGATTACTAACACACTCAGGGCTACTGATAACTGAAGAACTAGTTTGACTACACATCATCTCATTTCCTCTTTTCATTGAAATGTTATATAAAATATTATAAATAAATGCAGTTGTTTTCCTTTTACTTTCTTCTGATGGGTTGACAATAAATAAATGAATGTGAGGGTTATTGGACAATCTGTACGAGTATCCATAGATTTTTATCCTGCACAATGGCATAAAAATAAACACATCCATAATCATCCATATGATTTAACCATTCCTAAGTTTCCAGAGTTTAGAGTAAATTCTTCAGCAACAAACTAAATCCTAAAAGGAAAAGATTTAATTTTACACTGATATCTGGCACACATGGTTCTGCAAATACTGTGTAGGGTCTTCTGTCTTTAAGTAACTTGTGTGTATAAAAGTATCTGTAAGATGGAACAGTTATCTTCATCTGAACCCTTCAACAAGCTTCTATGCAGACTCATTATTGCTGATTTATAGTTGAAAGGATGTTATGAGGGTGCAGTGTGTCTGCTGTTAATGAGAAACATGTGTCATCAATCTGAGAGCAGCAGAAAAATAACTTCTGACTTGCAGCCATTCCATCGCCTTGTAAACAAACCGAGCCAGATGTAGGGAAGAGTCTTCAGCACTGTCCCCAAACTTACACTAATGACATGAATCACTGCAAGTTAAAGGAAAAAGTGGAAGGAAAGGAATGAGATCTGTTCCAACATGTTTGTTTTCCATTTACCTGGCCGTAGCTGAGCTCCTGGTTTTGTTTTTCTTGTATTGCTGCAACAGTTGCCGTTGCTGTGGCAGTTGCAGTGGCAGCCGCAGCAGCAACGGCAGCAGCAGCTGCCTGAGTGAAGTCTGAGGGTGGACGAACGCCCAGACCTGCACCTCCACTGCTCCCGGAGTAACTGCAGGGAGAAGGGAAGACACTGAGATGAGTGGGCGGCGAACTTCACGTCATGAGTGTGACTCAGAGCAGTGGGTGAGAGCAGTCACACATGCTGACATATGCAGAGGCTCAAGCCCACAGCTACTGCAACAGCATGCAATAAACAGCATTAATATTGCTTTAAGGTTATTTTTTTAACCACCGGTTGCTGTTTGATGCTGGTGTTCTAAGAAAAGGATCCAGATATGAAGCATCCTTTCATTTGGGCACCATCCTGTTTTAAAAAATAAAAATGCATTCATGATGCATTGTCCAGGACAGAAAGCAAAAAGCTGGAAAGAAACATTGAAACAGGGAAAAGAATAAAAAGAACTGTGTGGAAATCCTTGACTCTGAACATGTTATTAACTTATTGGCTGGTTTCCTGTAAGGCGTGTGAGGATCTCATCTCGGTACCTAATGGCAGCCACTCCTTTATTAGGTGTGTTTTCCCAATTGTCTATAACTTCTACCTGTTCTCTGTTCCATGTGAACACCAGCAGCATGAGAAAAAGATGTTCAGTCAGTGTTGCTTCCTAAGTGGACTGTTTTTTTCTCATAGCGTGCTTGAAGAAAAGCAGCGTACCTTCCTCCGTAGGCTGAGGCTGGATTGTAGGTGGCACTGGGACGTCCATACATGACTGGCTGGCCGTAGCTTTTAGACATGGCATCCCCGTATGACTGCTGTCCAATAAACTGGGAACCCATGCCACCGCCCATACCAGGGCTGCCACCGGGCATCATGTGACCCCCGGAGCTCTCACCAGGGCCCATGGGTGCACCAAACACCTGCACGGGAAACAGGAAGGCATCACACCGATGAGTCATGTGGACACTGAAGAGATGAAGTCATTCAGAGAGAAGGTGACGGGAGATCAGTTTAAATCAAATAATTTAATATCAGATCTAAATGCTCGGGAGTTTCCAGCTTCTCACTCCTAATAACAATGACGTGTTGCTGTAAGCTTTAATGTTTATCTGCTTTCAGTCCATCACATTGAAAGAAACCAAAGCTAAAATCTGACTTCACATTCTTGGTTAGTGGTCTGAATCAACTGGACACAAAGAAAAGCTTAATCACAGAAAGAAAAGAACATTTCATTCTGCTTTTTAAGTAGAGTATTAAAGGGATTTTACAGCTTTTCCATTAAACACATTTTGATAACATTTCCTAATTTAATTAAGAAGAAAACATAATAAAAGAGAATAAAAGGCATTAAAGACTACAACAGCAGTTCATGTAAATTTCCATGACAGAAATCTTAATTTTACCCTCTTTATGTCTAAATATTATTTACTTTTGTATTCCTTTACTATAAACATGAGCCTCAGTCTCATTTTGTGAAATAAACAGATTGTTTTGCTTCAGCAAAGGGAGTAGGAGCAGAACAGCATCCTGGGCTACTGAGTCATGCCTTACCTGGCTGTGTGTGGGATTGGTCACGCCCCACACTGTGGTTACTACAGAGAGAGATCCTGCGTGCTGATTGGTGCCTGGTTGCCAGGAGACTGGCTCATTTAGGAAAGGACTTTCAGTGCTGCAGAAGGATGTGAAACCGAGTTACTGGGATGGTTCAGAGAGGCAGAGAGGGCATTCATCCAGACATCAATAAGGACAAAATGCCACATTATTACACACTCTGTGTCATCATTTCCTTGTGAAAACAAGAAGTGTTTAACACACTGTTGGAGCAAATTTACCGTGGTTGCACCGAGACACGGCACTGAGGTAAAGGTCAGGGATGCATCATTTACTTTGGTGAACTAACGATTAACCTGAGCATGGCTTTTTCATCTGACAGTTGAGGTTACCCTCTGTTTCCTCCTTCTAAGCCATTTCCTGTACAGGAAACTACCACAAGAGCACGGCTGTCAGACCACATTATCTGAAAGTTCACTGACTCGAGGCTTTACGGCCAGAACGGATGTGTTTCAAACAGCTTACGTTCCATCTCCTATCATTTCTTGAAAAAGAATATGAAGTTTAAGATGTGACTGTAGAAAAAATATTTATGTTGTGTTGCTCAAATGAACGGCATAATTTTGCTCTCGCTTCTTGTTTGCATGTATTTAAAGATTGCTTCAGCTTAAACAGGTTTAAATTAATACATTTGGTTGATTAAACAATTTATAAAGAGAGTGATTTGTGATGATGCACATTCACAACAAACTTCATTTGTTCCACTTTGACATTTCATGAATATTTGCAGTTTAAAGATACACATTTGTTTAAATCATGGTGAAAAAAAAATTAGTGCACCTAGCACTGCAGGCAACACCTGTGCCCAACTACACTACAGCAGTTCAACTGCACTTATCTATGATGTCTCTACTGTTTGATTTAGTTCTTGTGTTGTTCTTATTCTCAGATGTAAGTCGCTTTGGAGAAAAGCGT
The DNA here is from genome assembly GCA_037177515.1 of Pseudomugil tenellus. Lineage (NCBI taxonomy): Eukaryota > Metazoa > Chordata > Actinopteri > Atheriniformes > Pseudomugilidae > Pseudomugil > Pseudomugil tenellus. Next base: position 3,193,460 of record JBAMHX010000021.1, read on the forward strand.
CTGCTAAATGACTGTCATGTAATCATCAAACTAATTTCTTTAGTCTCTGATTACACAAAACCACTACTATTACAGCTCTGCTGAGGAGTCTTTACCACACTTATCGGCTTAGCATGACATCTGTATGCAGCCTGGATTTGCAGATACAGAATGTTGTCCAGATCAAGTTAAGTTTGGGACATTTCTCACCATAGTGAAGGAATCCTTAAAAAGGATATTAACCCAGATTAATGTCAGAAGACAGCACCTAATGCATTGATTTACTGATTTTATTAACTTTATTTTGTAAAGTTTATTAAATATATCAGTTACGTTTTCAAAGAAGAGCGGTCTAAAATTGTATACGCTAACCAAGGGTAAATCTCAAAATAAAATCCACACGCGGCTCTGCATCCAGAGTTAATCACTTTGCAGTTCGGTCATATCCCACATGGCATTTTCATACAAACTGCAGCTTGACTTCAAGTTCAAGTTTTAAAATAAGAAAAACAACAACAGCAAGTAACCTCAGATGGAGGGTTTGGTGGATTCACAGCAAACTGGTGGCAGTTTGAAGGATGGATAGATTCATGTGCTTTTTTATATCTCACACCAGCTGTGTGTCGGGTTAGCATCATTTTGTCAAACAATGGTAGAGGTGGGAAAATGATTTTATATTAAAGCCATTAAGGAAACTGATCATTTAAGTCTGGCGCAGAGATTATGAAATTGCTGGTTTCATTGACTGCAGCAAGTGCAGGTGTAACAGTAGATCAATCAGAAAGCATTTTATTTAGTTAGATGATCTGGTACCAGTTACAGACAAACACATGCTGGTACCAAATGGAGCATGTTCCTAAATTAAACCGGTCTTCGCATCAAAAGAGCAAAACATGTTCATACAAATTTAGTTTCAGTGTTATTAGTGCTAAATGTGTGCAATCAGGAGATTCAATGTTTTAGTAAATTGACACTTAAACCTATCAATTTCCACCTAGAAATTAAATTAAATTTCCAGGTGGATATTATAATGTAGGATTTTAAAAAAATTAAAATGCATGACTTAATTCTTATCAAATAAGTTTATTAGTGATTAATAATATATAAGTATTTAAAATAATTATTTTAAAACATGTATTTATTCTTTTTAACTTTATTGCTTTACTAATTAAGCAACAACAATGAACACTTTTTTTTTATTGTAACCAGGCAAGACTCATGTTTGTCCACATGTATAATCGTGTGACTAATAAAAGACAAAGTAAAGCAACAAATGGCTTTTTTAGTATAAAATATGTCAACGAAACTACAGTAAAGATATGCTGGTATATTTATCTGTACAAAGCAGGCGAAAAGTCACACGAGGACCTTCAGCCTTATGTCTGCACAGTGTGAGGGTCTGTGGATACCTTTGTGGAGTGGGAGGCAGGGAGGGTTTCATGGAGTTGAGGGGGTTCATCGGATGAACGGGGGGATCATTAGCGAGCCCCCACTGTCCTCAAGCAGCAGCCCTGGGAGAGAAAAAGACACATAAAAAGACAAACACTTACAGCTCATTTGCTACACAGCAACAATTTATCAGCACTATTGCCCACAGTGTGTGCACAAAGACAACACATCCTCCCACTCAGAGCCACTCACTTTAATCTGTGTGTGCATGTGTGTGTGGACTGCACACATCAAAACGTTAGCCTATCACTGTCTGCTGCAGTTCTGATACCTCTCAAGGAGGGGGAGGGGTGGTGCGAGCTAAATTTAGCTTGCTGATTTCAAAAGGAATTTAAGAGAACAGAGATGTGAAGAGGCACACTCTTCTCTCAGCACACTGATGTAAAATATAATGACTCACAAGCAACGCATTTCTGCACTGTTGAGAAGAAATCATCTTCTGGATTTTCTTTACATGTCCAAAAAGGTCACCAGATTCCTTCATCGTCTCCAACCTGACATAGCTACATGCAAAAATATGACTAAATTATTCACAATGTTGATGAACTGACATTCAGGTTCTTTAAATTTTCTGCTCAGCTTGATAAGATCAATTTAAAATTAATTTTCTGTTCCATCCTTTGGAAAAGACCACAGCAGAACATCTTACAGATGCCAAGGTACTGAAAAATATACGGATAAGACAGGATTCCTGCCCAGGGAGCTTTTTGTGAAATGGTGAAGATCTACAGGAGTGTCCTTTGCAGAGGTCTCTTTCCCGCCATGTTTAACTGAATGAAAGGTAAATCTTCTTCAATACTCATCTAATATATTCATAAAACACAGAATAACAAAGAGACAATGGACTGATACATCACTTGAGTTCTGCCTCATATTTAAATGATCTCCAGTAAAGATGTCTCAGTCACTTAACTTCCCGTTTCTTCACCTCCTCCGTCCTTGTGTCTCCTCTTCACCTGTTCGGCTTACATCACAGGTGGGAGGAATGAGTGGAGAGGACTCCAAAATGGATAAACATAGATATACACGGTCTATCCAGCCATCCCGCTTAAAAAAAGTCACCACCTGGATTTAACTAGCAGTTATGTAAGAGCTTCCCATTTCTGGGGGGTCAGGTTCATGACAAGTGATTTGGACTAAACAGCTGTGTTGCCTTATGAAAAGCACTCAGCAGGGAGGATAATCAGAAAAAAAGCTTTTATTTTCTAGGGAGCATAAAGATTGAACTTTGGAAAAATAGAAGATCATGTGAACCCTGTTGCAGAGAGATGGGAGCATCAGTGAAGGAAAAGAGGGGAATGTAGAGGTGCAACCTAGTGGCTCCTGTAGGGAACTGTAGGGCCAGTTACGTCGCTGGAACTGACCGGGATTGAAACAAGGTTCAGCAACATTGGCTACACTTACATTCACTTCTTAGGGTAAAGGTAGAAGACAGGCTGGAGACTAGCCCACCGATTGGGCGAGAGGCGGGGTACACTGTGGACAGACTAAGTTTACATGATGCAACCTTTTTTAATACGGAATTATTCATCCCGTGTTACAGTATTCTTTTTTTCTTCTACATGAAAATAGCAATTCAAAATGAAGGTTTACATGGGAGGCTGTAGCTCAGAAGGAAGGAGCCGTTGTCTGCCACCTGAAGGATGGTGGTTCAATTCCAGGCTTCCCCTGACTACATGCTGAAGTGTCCTTGGGCAAGACACTGAACTCTCCGACCCAAAAGATGCAAGTCGCTTTGGCGAAAAGCGTCTGCTAAAAATGACTGTAATGTAATATAACATGGAAAAGGACCTTTTTTTGCTTTTAGCCAATTCCATTTTATATCAGCTGGTTAGAAAGGGTTCTGATTGGACAAAGGATGGGCGTGATGTGCTCATGTCTACTGGATATAAATAAAATCCACTTCCTGCTTCTAGTCTTTTCCATCACACGGAAAACCACATAAGAATTATTTTTGCTTTTGTTTTGAGGCACCAGCTCGATACGAGCAAAATACTTATTTTTTTCAGCATCTGAGGAGGAGGAGGAGGAAGATGAAGTACCGGAGACGGGGGTGGAAGACGACATGGAATATGTGCATCATCAGGATGGGACGAAGTATCAAGCATGTGCAGAATGACTGGAATGAACCGTTACATGACAGAGGAATTAATCAGTTCGGATTTACAATGAGAAAACCACTTACTTCAGAATTAAACTTAATTCCGAATTGCGATTTACATTCAGAATTACATGTTTACATGGTCATTTTTCACCAGTTTAAAGCAGATTTAACTGGTATTCTGAAGTAAAACTCATAAATGTGTCCACTATGTGTACAAAGAACAAAGTCTACTCCCAGAAAATACTGAATGAGCAGATTATTCCACCTTCCACACTCCCGAATAACACCAGGATTTGTAAGGCTCAGATTGGGAAAGAGTGGTTCGGGGAACAGGAGACATCATTTTCACACATGGTTTGGCCACCTCAGAGTTTGAACCTGAACCCCATGGAGAAGCCTTTGCGCAGCGGTCCAACTCTCCCATCATCAGTACAAGATCTTGGAAAAACATTTATGTAACTCTGGACAGAAATAAATGTTGTGACATTGCAGAAGCGAATGCTGCCATAATCGAAGCTGTCCAGCAAAATATTAGAGCCAGCCAGTCAGTCATTTTCGTAACCACTTAATCCAATTACGGGTCGTGGGGAAGCTGGAGCCTATCCCAGCAATAATTTGGTTAAGAGGCAGGGTACAACCTGGGAATGGTCTCCAGTCCATCACAGGGCCAACACAGAGAGACAAACAACCCCTCACGCTCACATTCATGCTTTAGGATAACTTACAGGCACCAATCAACCTAACAGGAAGCCGGAGTACCTGGAGAGAACTCGCTAACATAGGGAGAACATGCAAACTCCACACAGAAAGACCACTGTTTAGATTCACCCCCCCAACCGAGGCAGGAACCAGCAGCTCTACCCAACTTCCCCACCATGCAAAATATTAGTGGGTGATTTTTTTTATCTATGAATTAATCTTTAAATAACAAATAATGCTGCTAAAGTCAGCATCATTCAGCTAACTTTACCACTTCGCCTGTATCTGTAATTTTAGGATAGATGAGAAGCTAAATCGACCTTTTGTACTGCATCGTCTGACTGGTGCAGTTTTTGCATTGATAGATCAAGCTAATAAAACCTTGTGCACGTAAACCCGTCTTTATTCTTCTGTGTCGAGAATGAAACAATGTGTGATCTACAAAGTAAAACAGGAGTCTTTCTACTTTTCCTTTTTACAGGAGCCAAGTCCAATATTATCTTCATGTTTTCAGTTGCATCATTGTCTGCTTTTGCATTATGCAACCAGCACAGTCCTCCATTTCTCCAAATGTTCCCACAAGCTTCTTCAACAACAGCACGCATAACCACAGATTGCTCCACTTTCTTCTTCTTCGTCACCCCCGAACAATGATCTTCTTCCACATGCTTTTCGTGCAATACCATCAATTTCCCACGTATATGGATCCACAGCACAAATAGGTATAGCTCATTTAACAAAATGTGAAACATACATTTACCCGTATGTTTACCAGAGTAATTAGACAATGCTAAAAGTAATTAATTGGAGAGGCTACTTTATAAGCCTCAATGTGGATGCAAATGCTGTAAAAGATCAAATTAAAAAGAGATTCTGCTGGTAAGAACCAATTCTTCCTAACCATCCTAATAAAATAAACCTAAACCCATGTGGTACACCCAGCCCAGAGTTGCTAAATAAATATGTTTCTTATAACAGTTAATATATTGTTAATGATGTTGAACATAATAAAGTTCATGTCACATTTGTGAGTTAACATGATTTGCTTGAACAGCTGCTGAAAGTTGCTGCAGAACTATTGTGTAGACAAAAGGCAGCTTGTCTAAAGAATCATACTGGAGACACAAAGCGACTTAATTACAGACCTTGGAGAAAAAAAAGTGACAACATATAAAAGACCTGATAAAGGAATAATCTTTGGCTCATATAACATCCTTTCCCTTTTTGCAGTTCCAGATGTTCAGTCTTTCTCAAGTCACTCCTCCTGCTGCTCTCCTCCCACCTCCTGCTAATGATTTTCTTTATCTGACTGTTGCCAACTGACATGCTAATTTTCTAACATCAGAGCCTTGAACATCCCCTCCCCCCGTTTCTTGCTCTCTGGTTTCCTTTTTGCACTTTGCAGATTTGGGTCAGACATCTTGCTTCTTGTATAAAAAGATGGGGGGGTGGGGGGTGGTATTCGCATCACATGACATCCATACGTGAATTCCTCCTATTAAAAAGCCCCGTCAGCTTCCAGACAGCACCTTGTAACTTCCATCACAGCTGAGCAACAAAACCACACAAAGGAGCAGCGAGACGTGCAAGACGTGTGCCTTTATCAGATGTCGAAAGTGAACACAAGCAGTACAAACTGTACCTGCAGAGAAATGACTGAGACTCTCTGTTCTATCAGGCTTCTCCACTCTTTTGACCTCAGCTTCTTGACATTTTCTTTAACCACAACTCTTCCTCTTAATCCCACTCCACACTGTCAGATTCTCTTCTCGTGCTTTCGCTCTTACTTCTCAGTTCCAGGCGTCACACCGACAAATCACCAGAAGCACTCAGTTCCCAACAAACTCTCTGTTCCTGCAGATGCTGCTTTGTTTCATGGACCAAGCTTAGTTATATGTGCAGCAGCAGATACATAACAGTTTAGCTCAAATCAGTTTTAGTCTTGCTAGTTGGGAATTAAGTGAACCCCCAGGTAAACTATTTGATCTATTGGCCATTTTTTTAAAAATCCCAGACTCAACATAATTTGTTAATTTCCTTTTATGAGGAAATGACAGTAAAAAATAGTAAATGCACAAACTATGTTTATGATGGTGGCATTATAGAATGAATTAAAGCTCTAAACATGATCCATTGTTAAACCAAACCAAGTGGTTGTAAGTAGAATCAACCGAGTCAGCCTATCACCTGCAGTCCTGCAGAGGCGCAGAGTTTCCCTGCTGCAACACACCTGACTTAACACAATGGGTAACAAGCAGACTTGTACAAAGTTTGATGTCAATCTCTGCACAAGTCAGCTGATCAGTCCTGCTGTGTGTCAGGTGTGTTGGAGTGGGAAACACCTGCAGGACACCTCTGGAGGGCCCGGCCCAGATGACAGCGTTTCATCGTATTGCGTTTTGTTTACATGTAACCATGGAGATGATTTCATGTCTGTGATGCAATTTTATAAGGATGACTGATGCATTTTTCTCTCCTTTTTAAATAGGCCCACATGGTTTCTTCTATTTTTGTGACAAAGAAACAAACATGCTCATAAGTGATGAAACTTAAACTGACTTTTTATTGGGTTTCTGTATTATTTTAAAAGATCAATGTTATAATTATAAAATTTTAAAAATGATCGCCTCCAAACTTTAATCACGCGTTTCTGGACTCAGAACGGAGATTTCCGGAACATTTCATAAGAAGTTGTTCGTAAACTTCTTCTAACTATGTTGCAAAAAAACAAACCAACTCCAGCAAAAATATTACCTGCTTGGTTGAGGTAATAATGATTAGGATGAGAACATATTACAATGAAATGTCATTTCCTGATCGGCTCTAGGTGGGCTCGGTTGGCTCTACTTTTTACCAGTTGCTTAGGTTTAGGAAATTAAAATCAGTCATTAACCAGTTTAACTTGCTACACCATTGCTGATGAGTTTTCAAATGGTGGTGTAAAATACTTGTGCATTTATGAGATATTCATTTTTGCAGATATCAGATTTAGCTTTTTTTTTTTTTTTTTTAAATTCATTGAAATTATGCTTCAAGCCGGCTTGGCCCATGTCCACCCACTCCATCAACTGGAGACTCCTCCAGCTCTTCGTCTCCACTGTAAAACAGAGATCTCCATCCGTCCAGTCATCGTACGCTGAGCACACAGTCCACTACTTCTGTCTCCTTTATGTTTTGCTAGCAAAGCAGGCATGTGCAGTGAATGAAAAATAAATACATCATAAGCTGACTTTTTAAGAAGTTGTTCTTCAATTTAGCCTCTGAACAAATGAAAATATGTTAATTCTTCCTTCTGCTTTGGGTCTCTGATGTTAAATATGAACCAAACAAGATAGTGGATCAGTAAAATGACTCTGTGAAACTCAACTTGGACTATTTTGGATATGAAACATCACATTATCAATATCCATTTAGAGATGAATGTAAAAAGTCTCAATAATCAGTGTACTTATTTAACCCTGTAATTCTAATCAATCCAGCTTTGAAAAGGGCATCATTCACAAAACTGGAACAAAGTGATAGATGCATAAACACACAGATCAGAAAAAATACTTACAGCTCCAACCTTACTTACCAATCTTGCATCCAATCATTGTTACAAAACAAGGAAGCATATTTCTGTTTAAAATTAAAGCAATGTTTAGAAATTAACAATAACTATATCTCATGTGTATTTTATCATTTTTAAAATAAATCCTGTCCATTCAGACCTGTTTAAGAAAAGAGGGAAGGTTTACGCAGCTTTTTTTCCTAATTTTTTACTTTTCTAATGTAATAAACTAAACACAGGCACAAAATATATTTAAACAGCTATATATACAGCTGATATACAATGATTAGTAAAATGTAGTATTTGTTGTTATTTTTTAGATGAAGTAGATGAAAATGTATAGAATCAGCTATAAGGAAACTGTTGTTGAGCCTAACCCCTCAGTTCCACTGAACGTAAAAGTGCCGCAGTGCTGCAGTGTTGCGTCTTTGTAGCTGATGGCACCAATACTAGTCAATGGCAATGGTTCCACCAGATGTGCCGCGGTTCTTTTCTGAAACATCGCAAAAGAACCATACAGACTTTCCACTCTGAAATGTGCACCTGATGAAACCGGGTACCAGGCAGAAAGTTTCCGCAACGCTTCCGCATTCAGAAACCATGGAATGAATGAATTACTAAATACTTGGAAGTAGGGCTGCCACAAACGACTATTTTGATAATCGATTAGTCATCAATTATTTTTTCGATTAGTCGACTAATCGGAT
>JBAMHX010000021.1:3211463-3225492 GCA_037177515.1 Pseudomugil tenellus
AGTTATCAACTCATCATCTAATAAGGTTTCCTTCTATACCTATAGTGTTACCAAAGTAAACTAGAAAATAGGAGGTGATGCCTTGAGGTTAATTTTAAATTGCTAAATGTTAATATTAATATTTCATATTAATATTAACATAGTAATCCTATTAATCCCATTAAATGCTACAACAGCATTTATAATTGCGAGGCAACGGAGGACTGGAGCACTATTGGTAATTCTCAACGGTACACACTTCGATGTGCAGATTACGTAGAACACTCCGTAGCCTACGTAGTCATGAATTGGAACAAAGCTTTTGTCGGGATGCTATTAATTAGTGAGGGCTTTCTATTAGGATGTCTCAATTATTAAAATTAAATCATTAACAGCATTTAACACCACAATTTATTTAAAAATATCCCTCAAATAATGATTTACCAATAAAGTTAAAGTCAAACAACATTCAGGTAAAGCTTTGTTTTTCGTTCAGTACAAGGTAATGATGAGACAGCAGAGGACGAGTTATTCTCTCCAAACAAAGGGATTAAGTCCTCCGCTTTTTTTTAATTTTATAAGGAAAAACATGTTGATGTGGAGATTGGCTGAGCAGCCTGTAAAAGATGACATAAAAAGTTGCAGAGAAAGAAGCAAAAACCATGAATGCTTAAGTACCTGCAGGACAAACACCAAAAAATAAAGGATAAGGTTTAGTAACTGGGTTCATTTATGTTAATGTTTATCTAATGTAATACTGAAATCACGTTACGTACAACAGCGTTCACTTTGTGTTACATTTTACACATAAGTGTGCTTTTACAAGAAACCATATCAAATTCCAGACCCATGGTCTCATTTCTTTATTTCCACTGTTGTTTCCATTATTTATGCATCTTATGTAGCTCAGGAGGGAAGAGAAGTCATCTGCCAACCTTAAAGTTGGTGGTTTGATTCCAGGCTCCCCCAGACTACATGTGGAAGTGTCCTTGGGCAAGACACTGAACCCCACATCCCAGATGTAAGACTCTTTGGAGGACAGCGTCTGCTAAATGACTGTAGAATAGAATTTATGCATCAAACAGCAGCTACTCTGCTAAAAGACAGCTGGATGGATTTCCTGGTTTGATTCTCTACTTAGGTTGAAAAGAAATGTCCATAAACGTTTTTATAATATAGTTCACGGAGAGAAGTCTCCCCAAACCAGATAGATGTCTTGCAACCTTTCCGTTTTGTCTGAGAGAAATCCAAAGTTACTAAGTGTTTAGTACTTATTTATTATTTACAGAGCAGTGGAAGCTGAAACGGGACATTTTGGTCAATTGCTATATTTTATGTTGGCATACAAAGACAAACACATCAAATTGAAATAAATAAAAAGGTGTGTTTGTGTTATTTCACACATTTATTGTGTGAAATCTACTACTTCACATGCAAAATCCTCTTTTTTGTGACCATTGTTGACTGTCTTCGCTGAGAACTGTATTTTAAAGTGTTCAATGTTACTGAAATTAAAACAGCTCTGCAGGAAGTTGCATGTCCATGCATTTAAAGTACAGCAGCTTTGCACAAAGCAAGCTGTGGAACAGGTTTTTCATATTGTACTTTCGTTGTTGCTGGATACAAAAAACTTTTCACATGTTCAGTAACTACAAAATGAGAGAAGTTTGTCTTATATAGAAGTCATTTATTCATATAAATGGTAATTTATCTGCAGGCTCTGCATGCTTTCTGTAAAAATAGATTAAAATAAATAATCATTTGGTTCCAAAATAAAATTATAAAGGCAAATAAATGGAAGTATTCTGCCTACAGGAAAGCTTATTTTAACCAAAAACAGACACATTACTGGCAATATTTTGCTAAATGTTGCCACAAGATGACATGAAGCAGCACAGCTAATTTGTGCAATCATTTAAATCTGCACCTGAAAGCTTCAGAAGTGCAAAGCCACTTCTACATGCCATTAAAAGCACAATGCAGTTACATCATGTCAGATCACAGACAGCAGCCTGGATGCAGCGAGTACTATATAAATACAGCAGTCATATTTACTCACACATGAATAACAGTACTATCATTTCCCCCCATTAAACACTCCAGTGCTTGGAGCATTCATGCGATTGTGTATTTTGATGCTCTCAACCAAACTGTACAGATTTCCTTTATTAAAGTTCAAGAAACGTCTATGAAGTCTTTTTTCAACCTTTTTAACTATATCTCATATTTTAAAAATATCAATAAAAACAATTACTGTACTGGTTGTTTTTCCACTCTGTCCTAACAGGTTGATTCCAGTCATTGCTGGATTTACCTGCATTTTCCAACATGGCAAAATATGTAGCAAAAATAATGATAAAGAAAAAACATATCAGACGGTTTTATTTTTCCAAAACAGTGCAGCCGTCTGCAAAGCATGGCAGCCAATACCCCAAATGATACCTAAAAAAAAGCATGTTCTCCTTCTACAGCCCAAACAAAAACATGCAGCAGAACAGAACAAAGCATTTCAGCAGTGTGCACAGCGTGGATGAGTCCAGCCTCTCAGTCCCCATCACCAAAAAATGAAACGAGCAGATGTTTGCTTTCACCTACCTGGCAGGGCTGACTGGTAAACGCTGATACCCCGGGGTTGCAGCTCGTGCTTAAAACTGCTATAAATGTTTTTAAAAAAATCTTTAAAAAGAAAAAAATAATCCTGTTGTGTGTAGAATTGCAGCGTGCTGCTGTTCCAGCCCCTCCGCGTTAAGTTTGTGTAATGTCGCTGTGTTAAGTGCCAGAGGAGGACTGGGAACAGAGAGCTGTGGAGGGGCTTTAACACGCTGCTGTTTGCGCCGCTGGCTGCTAACTGAAGGCTACTTAGCTCTCTGTGTTAACTTTGTGCAACGCTGTCTTGTTTCGTTTCCAGCAGTACGCTAGGAACATGGAAAGCAGATATTCAGGCATCAGCAGCCCCCGACTTTAAAATAATTACCTGGGAGCGTGTCTTGAGTAGGCTATGCTCCAGCTGCCAGACGATGAACCCGCTTTATAGTAGACAGTTATGTTAGCTTAGCTAAACGACTTTAGCCAGTGCTGCATTCAAAGAACACCAAGAACTCGGAATGGCTTGTCTGTCTTTGAAACATTGGAAAAATACTTACTAAAAGTCGAATTTCCCTTTAAATATTCGGTAAGGTTTTACTATCTCAGTATCGTTATTTTACATAACTCTACTGAAAAGAATTACACATAATCCTGTAAATACACATTAATTTGAATAAACAGAAACGATACCTGTTGCGCTTCTTTTACTTTTCTGATTCGTTAATTAGATGATATTCTTTATTGTTAGCGAACTATTTCAGTTTGCAGAAAAACAACAAAGCATTTTTTTAAATCACGCACAATAAAGTTAAAAATATTACTCTTTTTTGGTAATTGCTTTCTAATTTCCGAGGTAGGTTGAACGCGCCATTATCTACTTGTGTCGCAGTCCGGTTAACAAGACAAGACGAGGCTGTTTGATTATCGTTTTATCGAGTCCTGTAGGTTGGCTTTCAACGCTTTGTCTTTTAATATCACCCGTTCAATAAAGTGGTGAATGTATTATCCATTAATTCTAAACTAAATTACATTTATTTTGTTTATATCAGATCGTGAGATAAAATGATCATAAGATGAGAATAAGCTGGTAGTGTCTGTGCTTTGGCATCTCACTGTGCCTTTCTCATTACTCAATAATCCTCTTTAATATATTCATGAGCTCACAGGGCTAATGTCTCCCGCAGAGAAAGGCTTTTTCCTGTCCCTCCTCCTGAAGTCTGGCATCTGCAGACCAGAACAGCAGATCGTTTTAGAGAGAAAGAAAACGAGGAGGCGGGTGGGTGATCATTCAGCATGACGTCACTTGCAAATGATCAACACTATGATCCACACAACATGCTTTATAGTGTGTGATTTCTACTAGCTCCCATGCTGCAGCTGCTACATCTAAACACACTAAACATGTGACATGAATGTTCACACACATGGAGGCAGCATCTGTCTCCTGAAGCCTGGCAGTGCAGGGCCAGCTAGTGCTTTGGAGTCATTAGAGGTGTCTGCAGTATCTTTCCAGAGGGCAGTGCAGCGTGAAGAATAAAAAGTCCAACCTGCCTGTGTTTTTCAGACCTCTGTTGCCCTGGAAACAGGTTCCTGAGATTTCCCATTTCTTCATTTTTTCTTCGCTATCCATATCACCCCACCGCCCCACCACCTCTACTCTCCACATGCTGCAGCTGCCTTGCTGCTTCCTCCCCCACGACCTGCCGCATAGAATCATGCACACTTCCAATCTGCTGCAGTCATTTCACAATGTCACAGGACAGAGCCTACATGAGCACGCAGAGAAAGCTGCGAGGGTGCCACAGCTGAGGATTTGACCCTGCTCTGACTCCCAACAACCATCGTTGCTCCAACCGCCTGACTTCCAGAGGAAAGAGAGGAGCAAGAAAAAGGAGACAAAGGGGGGGAAGCAAAGCAGATCTAAAATCCTGCTTGTGTCTGCTTTTAATAGTGGCATAGATGTTTTTTTTAACGTGTTCCCTCTCTGAGAACATTCTCATATTAATTATGCTCATGGGAGTGCAGTTTGTGCAGATGGTTCACCATACTGTCTGCACTTATTTCACTCCTCCTGGTTATACTGGGAACATTCATGGCCAAACGTGCTAAATAGAGGAGGTAAATGAAAAGAAGTCAACGCAGCCTGTCTCCTCACTTTCAGGCCTTTTTAAGTCATCCTTGTGTTTCTGCAGTGTTATGTGTGCATTCCTGTGTAGTGACTTCTCTTTGGCAGCAGGCAGAACATTCCAGGGAAATGGCTGACCTAGAATAACACACACACACACACACACACACACAGCCTCAGAGTGACTGAGGCAGTGAGGTCCTCCACCCTTTCGCTGGTCGAGTTCGCTGAAACCGCTGTTTACTGTCGGTATGGAAAAACATGGCCACACCATGCTGCATGTGGAGGCAGCTGGAGAGCAGCTCACATGACTGTTATCCCCAAAACAAATGACAGCATTGGCTGCATCAGAAATTCCACCCTGAACTTTACTTATATTAGATTTTCTGGGTGAATTTATTTCTTAGCCCCCCAGCTGAGCTGCAGCCTACGGCAATGCAGGTGTTGAGCTGTAAATACAGGTTATTTATACTGTTTTCTGTCCCTCAGCAACACCTGATAAACACTTTTACATGTATGAATCCATTCACATCATTCAGTCAGGTGCAGTCTTTAACATATTGGTAGTCTGTAAATGTATTTTATCATTAATAAGGCATCATAATCTGAGTGTTTACGGAATATGTCAGCAACATTCTGGACCATAAGATTAAATGAACAATGTTTAAAGTAAATGCTGTTTTGTTTTTAAGCTTATTAATCTTATTAATGAGCTTATTTAGGGGAGTTTGGGAGCAGATGGTGCCAAACTGGGCCAAAACAATCTTTTTGGAGACCTTGCCTGAACTACTGAACACAACCTAATTTGATCTTTGCACAGATAAATATTCCCATATAGGTTGATAGAAGTTTAAAGCTACAGCTGCATTATTCCAAAAAAAAAAAAACTTCATGCCATATTCATCCTGAAAGTATTTGTTTCATTTCCCTGAAACTTTATTCCTTCATTATTTTCTCCGTCACCACTAATGCATATATGTATTATTACATATCTTAGCAAATCTCCCAAGTGTTCACTTCACTAAGTCCAGATGTGTTTAAATAGACTTTGTGTTTCTGGATATGAACTAATTTCATTACGATTTTCAAGCATAGACCTCAAAAATAGATACAATAAACAATAAGATAACATTCAAGGTTTAAAACAAGCAAGGGTCAATTTTCAACAAGACACAAGGTCTGAAGTTATATAACTGCAACTCTCAGGAGAAAAAAACAACTTCTCTTTTTTCTCTTGTGCAAAATCTTAATAACATTTATTTTTCTTAAAGTGTAACTGTCTCTTCTGTTACAGATATATTTGCAGAAAGGTTTTATAAGCTCATGTGAACTTTCTTCTCTCTGGAACGTGCATCGTTTTCTTCTCTTTTACATACATGTTGTTATATCTATCTGTCATTGTACTGCTGCACTTTTCATCAGAAGCTACCACCAACTGTTTTAGATCAATTAGAGTTTCAACACTGCCCTCTTAAGGAAGGAAGGGCTATGTGTGACATCTCAGGGAGGATTAAGCATTAATATATTTCTCACTGCTGTCATCTTGTGTTGAAGAACAAAACTACAGTTAATACAGTGTTATTCTGGTTCAATTTGACTTGTTGAACACTGGGTTGTCCAAAGTGATGTAAAAGCTTCAACATATGGAATCAGCATTTTGGTTTTGAAGAGATGCTCTTGCAGTCTGTCCTGGTGATCGCCATCTATGCTGTGTGGGGGGGCATGAAGTTGTACATAACTCATCTCTATCTGTCAGAGCTCATAGAAACTGGATTAATGCATCATCACCACAAACTAAAACATGCACTATAAACCTATTCAGTTAGATTAACTGTGCTTTATTTTATTTTATGTAGACATGTTGGCTGTGTGTGTGTGTCTGTGTGTGTAAGCTTTTCCCAGTATATACTGTATATATTGTTCTTTGATACTTACTTTCCCTACAGGGATAAAATAAAGTAAATCCTAATTTATTCATTTATGTTTATTCAGGTTTTTACAAAGACCTGCTTGAAGATTTCTTTTCAGCGACGCCTTGCTATTAAGATAAACCCAGATGGGATGTAAAGGTTGTTTCGGCCAATCTGTATTCATCTAGTTAATGTTTCTTACTTCTTTTTGTGTGCATTAAGTGACACCACCCTCTGCTGCATTCCCATAAAATTCTGTGTTCAGTCTCATTACAGCAGTTTGTGGCTGTCAAGCTGGCACGAAGTAACTGTCTCTACAAGGATTTCTACATGACATGAGAGGCTCTGATGAGTCAGATGTATCGTAGGATTACCTAAAGCTCACAGTCCTTCATGTGTTGTCACTGACAGTCGCCTCTGTAGCTGGTTTAGTGTTTTAACATGTAAGAACATAAACTGCTGGGAATTATCACGGTGTGTCAAAAGATTGCTGGTACAGCACGGTCTTCAATGACAGCACATATCAGCACAGGTCAGTGAAAAAAGCCAGACTGTTCCTGACAGAACCAGACCACCAACTACACTAAGAGTTCAGCATGTTTCCTTCTGGATATCTGCTCAGATATCTCAGATATTTGCTGAGATGCTGAACTAACAGACTGTAAGATGAATGAGTCCCTGCGGCGTTTAAGGACCTGCGACCTGTTGCACAGAGCCGAGATAAGATACGCTGGGATATCATGCTCATCCATGCTCAACTCAGAGATCCTTTTGCATGAAAGCAGAAAAATGATATAACATATATTACCATGAAGATGTATTTTGTGGAGCTACTCTGCTCCAAACCAGGGAAACTCCCAGAAAATCCCTGTTACAGTCAGCAGTCACCTGGGATGATTTCAGGGGGGTTTGTTGTCATATAATTCCCTATCTGAAAGAAAAAGAAAATGTTGAAATACCATATGTTTGTGACTTTTGATAAAAGGTTATAGAAATCCTTCAAATAAGACATAATAAAGGAAATATTTATTCATTTTTTTCAGGAATCACTCTGCTAATTTATCTCATCTGAAAGTGGAACAAAGTGCCATTACATATAAAACTTTCACCAAATGTAGACGCTTTTAAATTCAGGTTAAAAAATATTTTCTCAACTTTTAACTGATTTTCCTTTTATTCATTTTAACGTAATTTATTATTTTAATGTGAATTTAGCTATTTGTTATCTTTGTTTTGTAATGCTTTTAATGTTTTATGTGAAGCTCTTAGAGTTGTACATGAAATGTGTTTTTTATTTCTGCAAATAAATCTCTCTAATCAAGCAAAAAAAAGTTTTCGACGCGGCGCCACGTGACGCTGCACAGGCGCATTTACCTCGGCTCGCTTTCGTTTTCACTCAAACTGAAAGTTAAATTCCGTCTTCATGTGTTTGTTTGGTCCTGACAGCTTTTATACAAATTAAACTAGTAAATAACATTCACGTAACATCTGAATACAACTGTGTTTGGTAAAGGTGAGTGTTTTACTTCCGGTTTAAGTGAAATTCCGCACGACTATAAACATAAGTATTTATATTTCAGGTCTTCCCTCAGAAACCCTTATGTGTACTGTATATATATATATATCAGTGTGGGATTGTTTGCAGGATAATTGAGGTGAAATCAAATGTTTGTAAACTCCAATATTCCCAATGAATGTTGCATAATTTACTTTTGGCTATTGCAGAATATTCTTTAAAATATATATAAATATAAAAATGTGTTTTAAAAATAATTTTTCTTTGCAGTACGGGATGTTTAATGGCTGCAGCCTTCTGACAGAAAGTGTGTAGTTACTGGTCAGATCTAGTATGATGGTGGGAGGATGCTATAAGACCCCATTACCTTCCATCTTTTCCCAGTGTCCATACATCTGATAAGACACAAGAAGAGACTAGGCAGAGGTTAAACAAAATGAGTTTTATCTGCTTTACTTTAATTAAGTGGAAATTTACTTCTAATTTGGATGAAAGTATCAGATTAAAAAGCCAAGTTTGCAGCAGCTGAGAAGTTTTTCCTAAAGCATGAACTGGTGAATCTTTTCTTATAGCTTTTGTATGAAGGATGTCCAGGTTATATATGTCCAGGTGACAAGCAGGAAAGAGGAGACATGGAGAATGAAATCAGTTGTCCAGCATGAGGGGAATATACGGAGAGAAAATAGTCAACACCTCTGTGTGTGTGTGTGTGTGTGTGTGTGTGTGTGTGTGTGTGTGTATGGTGCATGATTTCTAAGCTTTGTAAACTAAGTTGTGTTATTTTGGGTAATTAGTAATACAGGGTTTGTACACTACATTTTGAACTACACACAACGCATCAAATATACACACTCTTCATGCTCCCAAAAGCCTCACAGCCACATGTGTAGATGGTATGTTTAAGTGCAGGTTGAAATGAATGAAATGATAATACTTGATTAATCCCAGGGTGAAATTCAAATTCTGTAATTGGTTCAGCTGGTTGTGGTTTCTTTTAGCTGGAACAGGGCAAGATGTTTTCCACTGGATTTCTTTTCTGACTCAGACTGGTGTTGAACTGGTGCTAGAGAATCGGAGATAGTTGTCTTGAGCAGGCCTTGAGAACTCTGTACTGACACCATCTGGACCTGCAGCCTTGTTCTGGTTCAGTTTCATGACTTGATTACAGGAGACTGACAAAGGGGGTTTCAGGAAGTCCTGATGTGGAGATAGATGAGGTTGTGTTCAGGTCCTTGACTGAGCTGCAGGGTGACAGAGTGGAGGTGTGACAGGAAAGCTGTAGGCTCATGGGGCCAACATGTAGCTCATTTCAGCTAACAGTTCCATATCTCTTGTGCAGATCTTGTCTTTGACAGTAAGATGTCCAAGATGACACCAACACTGGTTAACCAGTACTGCACCTCCTCCTCCCTTTAATTTTACACTGAGTTGTTTATTGCAGTCTGCACGGACCATCTTGAAGCCGTCTACAGACGCATTACAGTCTGGGATATGTTCCGTTAGCAACTGGAGCTTGTCGGTTTTGTTAGCTAGCAAGCTAATGTTACTCATCACAACATTTGACAGAATTGGTTTAAATCTCCACGTTTATCTCTGCCTTACTCCTGCCCTGCATCCTCTTCTCTTTCTTTCCAACTTCATTGGGATTTACACCCCATCTGACCCACAGAAATCTTGGCTGTAACATTACTGAATGAAAAGTGCCACAAGTAGCCCAGATTAGGCCCAAACATTTCTGCCATAACCAGATTAGTTTACAGAGAAGGTAAATGGTAGCAGTCCTGCTTATGTGTTTGTGGTTTTAAGTTCCCACTTTGTGGTGGTGTATCTGCACCAGTCCTGCCTGAGTTTCACACAGTCATGCACTTTCTGATCATCTCCTATCTACTCCATGCAGAGATGTCCAGGTTGAATAATCGCAACAACAGCTCCCAGATGAAAGAACTCCTCCAGCCTGGTGACCCGCAAACTTTGGAAAATGTAAAACCCAAGATCGACAAAGAGCCCAGCTGCAAAGACAGCTTAGCTCCGGTCTCCTCTTCCTCTGCCTCCTACTCCTTCTCCTCTGCTGAACCCACCTATCAGGGTGGAACCGAGGCAGAAGGCCACAGGCTGTCAGAAACACAGAGGAAGAAGCCCCCCTTGTCATGCTGCCAGCTGACAGATTTGAAAAAACTTCCAGATATCAATGTTGAGCTGGAACGTGTGAGTTTCAGCAAGTCTCACACCGTCCTCGTAGATGTAAGTCACACGATTAATGAAAAATGCCATGTTTATTTTTACATCTCAGTTATTTAGTCATTCCCTGTGAGAAGTCCAGAGCTGGTCTGCGATAAGAAAGTAGGCAGAATATGTTAATCATGCAAACAGAAGTCAAGCAATGGAGGCACGTCGTAGTGTAGGGAGACATTGCAAAGATGTGGCTCGCCAGTACTCTGCAGGTGCCAAGAATGACATGAAACCTGGACACATGCAGCAGAATTAGGTTGATGGGAATGAAAAAGTTGAATCTCCTTTCATCTTCTGGAACCTTATGCCTATGCTTATTTAGCTGAAACAAGGCCTATAACACCAGAAGCGACGACCTGGAGTTATATCTCCGAACACCCGCAATCCTCCCATTCCCCAATCCTCGAATAGACACATTCCAACAATATAAAACCGCACAATTTTAGTCACAAAGCTCCACTTGGTGTTGAAACTTTGAACCAGTCCGGTATGCCAGAACAGGATGCATCCTGAGGTCATGATCTTTTATTTGCACTTGATTTGAGGTCAATGAGACCAACAGTTGATATGATTTTTGTGCATAAAGCATCACTTGGTGGGGAAACCTCATGTAAACAGGTATACGGAGTATCAAAACAAAATAGTAAAAGTTTAAGTTATTTCGCTCACACCAAGGATATTTGGCTGAAGTGAATGCGGTGGCAGTGGCCGGGGCAAAACCACGATATCCCCGCTGTTTGAAAGATCTGGTGATGGTGAAAAGTGATCATTACCTTCACAGATGTGTGGATTCTGATTGGCTGGGACATCTGGAATCGGCTTGTTTTAGATCCAGTTTCATCACATGAAGTTGTTTTAGCTTAATGGGTGGGTGTAGTGATGAATTGTGTGTACAGACATCATTTTTGGATGTTTTTCTTTGTAAAGCACATAGCATCTGTAGCGTCTGTTAAACAGCTGTATTAAAGTGAAGCTGCAGGAAACGTGTTCCTGTATCCTAAAGCAACCACCAACAGTTGACAGGTGCTTTCAGTCCTTTCATTTCGGGGTTTAATGATGAGAAATTGACAGGAATCTGCTTTTTTCTTTTCACACAGTGTCCCATGTTTCTAAACGAGGTTGTACATGAGTGAATATGATTCTTCTGTTTGTCTTCCAGCTGGAAATTTTCTACAATTTAGGTGAGATTGTGGCTCAGGACGGGAGAGACGTGTGGCAAAGTAACCATGTAAAGATGCCATATTCACCATCCAGCACCACTTCACAAACAAATTCTTTTCTAAAGGTGAAGAAAAAAGGAAGTCATGATTTTGTCATATATCACATTAGTTTTTCAAACGTGAGCCTGTTATATCCTCCATGAGACCTTTTCATGTCATTCTGTTCTCGTGTACATGATTGAACACAACTAGCGGCTTGCCGAGCAGAACTTTCCTCTTAAAAGGCTCCAGGAAGTAATATGTGATTGGTCGGAGGTGGTCGCGCTTAACAAGTGTGAAGGGTATAGTTGCTGCTTGCACATATTTGTGGCAATGCATGTGTCATTTCATGATACAGACCCAATCTCTGAGGACACCCCCCCCCCCCCGATTGGAGGAGACGTAGGTTTTTGTGGATGATGTAACAATCTTTAGTCCATGTGTCCCTCTGGAGAAGTTATTTAGACATAGTTCTGGCAGGACTGTTATTAAACAGATGGCGGCTTCTTTGCTTTATTACATTGTTCAGTTTTCCAGTAAACATAGATTCATTTCTTCATTTCCTGACTATTGATCCAGTACTAGATACACAGTTATGCAAAATAAGTTTAAGGGCCATCCTCTACCTCAGGGGAGCCCAAATCCAGTCCTGGAGACCTACCTTCCTCAGATCCACTCTACAGCATCTCTACAAAGTCTGCACATTCAGAAATAAGCCTCCATTTGTATGTTTATGAGTAAATGATGCAGATGTTGTGTGAAGAACGATGAGCGAGAAGTAAACGTGAACAACATTGCAGGCATTCAGGGTCCCTGGAAGCAGCTCGGTGCCGAAGTGGCAACTGATCTCCAAGGAGCTCAAAGGTTTGGCCAGTAAGAGAGAAGTGAGCACTGCAGATGTGGTGGTATGTATGCACACACACTCATTTATGAGTAAGGCCCTGTTTACACGACAACGGCAACAGTGGGGAAACGCAAAACATTTTACCACATGTCCATATCGTTTAGACGGCAACGGAGTTTTGGAGGGTAGAAAACGCAAAAATTCCAAAACGCCTTCCTGAGTGGAAATCTTGAAAATGCTCCACCGTCTTGTTGCTGTTTAAATGGTTGACAAGTTGAAAAGTGCATGGCGGTCACATAAAGATGACGACATAATAACCTTTTACTGTTTCAAGTTCGACCATCTTATTATTTTTACTGTATTATTAATGCTTATCTTAACCATGTGTTTAAAAAAATACACTGATTCTTATTATTAAGAACACAAGAAAAATGTGTTCTCTTGTTTTACACACTGTGAACATTAAATCTGGAGCTTTTTTGAGTCTTTTCTTAGAGTAAAAAACGACCTAGCAGCAGTAAATGCGGCGCAGTAGTAATGTCGGCAATTGACTACATTCATCACACAGAGTCATTATTCTGGCTGGTGCATTTCGCCATGTTTTTTTTTATTTATCGCGCTCATAGACATGTATATAATAACTAGATGCTACATCTGCTCTGTTTGTCTATGGAGTCAAACAGGCTCACTCAGCAGACATCTTTTGTCAGTAATCTAGCTCATTCATAATGTGTCCCAATTCAGGATCTTTTTAATAAAGCATTTATTTTAAAACCAAACCAGTTGTGTAAACGCGGAATTAAAGTGAGAACAAAACGCTACTTTTGCGTTTTTGCTTCGAACCTTTTCTGTCTAAACGTAGCCTAAGGAATGAGAAACATTAGCTGTAACAGCTGTAAACTGTTATGTCACCAGGAAGCCATCCTCACATTTAACCCGACATATAGAGGGCAGTGGTCGTTTGATGCCCTCCATGAACTTGTCAAGGTCAGTGTTTAGCCTGAATCATCAGTTTTGTAGCAGTTTAAACGATGTGATAATAAGAAATGTTCATATTTTCTTTCCAGAACGTCCGAGATCAAGACAACTATTTCTCAACACTGTTTCCAAAGATCGCTGCCTTGGCATTAAAGCTGCCTGAGGAAGTGAAGAAGGTACCACTGGCAGCAACACCAAGCTGCTGCAACAAACTCATATGAACAAAAATGTCCTACTTGCATCATAATCAGTACATCTCATTTTCAGATTTAACCCTTTAACAGCCTGTCTTAATGTTAGAGCTCATTTTCAATGACCAATAAATTTGATTTAGTGCCTGAGGCATCTCTACCTTATGGTTTGATTACATTATGTCAAGAGTCAACCTTTTACTGTTTCGAGTTCGACCATCTTATTATTTTTACTGTATTATTAATGCTTATGTGTTTAAAAAACTATGTGTTTATAAAACTATGTGTTTAAAAACACACTGATTCTTATTATTAAGAACACAAGAAAAATTTGTTCTCTTGTATGTGAACATTAAATCTGGAGCTTTATTGAGTCTTTTCTTAGAGTAAAAAATGACCAATTCCACTGTTTTGGGTGCTTTTACAACCAGTGTGTGACAGCAGGGGCCAGATGCAGACAAGATGCCGACAG
>JBAMHX010000021.1:3234319-3251772 GCA_037177515.1 Pseudomugil tenellus
ATCTGTAATGCTTTTAATGTTTTTATGTAAAGCACTTTGAACTGTTGTGTGCATGAAAGGTGCTGTACAAATAAACTTGCCTTGCCTTAATGCATACTTCATGTAGATACAGAAAAGCATTAAAATAGATACATAAAGTATTAAAATAATTCTTTAGGATTGGAGCTCAGAGCAGTTGAGCTGTTGAGAAAACAGGAGTAAGTATAAAGTATCAGATTTGAGCACTGTTGGATTACCTGTTCAATGCGGGCAATAGCTACAGCATCATCCATGCCTCTGTTCTTACGTTCCCGGATCAGTTCATAATAAATCTTGCCAGTGCAGAAGATGACTCTCTTCACCTTCTCTGGCCTGACGTCATCTGGAATAAGACGCTTGAAATGGGTGCCTGCAACACAGAAAGCAAAAGCTTTTTAAGTCCTGAGACACTTTATCTGTGTAACGCCCAAAGTGTTCCCCGTGTTTGTGCTTACCCGGCAGCATGTCATCAAAGCTGGACTTGGCTTCAGGATGGCGCAACAGGGACTTTGGAGTAAACACCACCAGCTGCCGTTTCAGAGATAAAAAGAAAACATGAGTTAGTTGAACTGGACTGAGGTGTATGTTGGGTGGAGGTTGTTACTCACAGGTTTCCTGAACGGGAGCAGAATCTGTCTGCGGAGAACGTGGAAGTAGTTTGCAGGTGTGGAACAGTTCACCACAATCCAGTTACATTCATATAGCTGATTCATAGCAAAGTCTTCTGATAGTTTCTGAGAGAAAATAAAGAAGTCAAAGTACTGAACAAAAGTAACACCCTGGTACAAAAGTACTTCACAGCACTGTTCTGCTCATGTTGACCACTGAAAGCACTTCACACACTCACCCCATTTTCACTTAGGGAGATAATTCTGTCTGATTTTTTACATGTACGTAGTTTTTTTAAGCACAATTTTATATGTTAACCTGCAACTTGTCTGTACACTGAACAGATTAATCTACTAGTCATCATATGGAGCCCGCAGTGACAATAAGCACTCATGGGTCTCTAAGAAATCGGATTGGTTCTGACATGAGAGATAAAGCATAAAGGATTAAAAAGTTGGGAGATTCTGGCTGAACTGACAGAAGTCTTGCTGTTACCTCTACTTTAAAGAAAAAGACAAATCGGCTTCATCACATTTTCAAAACAATGCAGCATCCTGGTGAATATCATCATATGATGTCCAGGCTGATCCAGAAATATGCAGGTTCACACACATACCTATACATATATGCACGTACACACACACACACACACACACACACACAAGCGTGTTTTTATATCAGAATATTTCAATATAATTTATGTGTTTTTGTGTGTTTCAGCTGAAGCTCTGTGTTAACTAAAATAATAAAAGTATTCAATATGCAGATTGTTCCATCTGTTTAGGGATTCTGACACAAACTCACAGGGAAAACATCTTGGTCATCATTGCACATCTGTAGAAATCTTTCAGGACGGGCAGACGAATGTTCCGGACCCTGAAATAAGGAGACAAATAAAAAAAGTCATAATCTTACAAGGTATTTTCTATTGGAGAATGGGATAAATCCATTTCTATACCAATGATGGTAAGCTTTGCTGCAAACAGAAACAAAGATATTGCTTTAAAAAGTCTCAAGTGTTATTCAGGTGTGTAGGAGAAGGGATGCAGCCAATCCTGAGGACTGGACTTGGACACTTATGATTTCACGTTAACTTAGCATAAGTTTATCAAATACTGATTAACTTCTTATTAATAAAATCTTCAAACTTTGCATAATTTACTTTTACACAAACTTCTCTTTAAAAATCCATTCAAACAATTAAAACATTTTGTTTTTCAGATACTTAAAGTATTTTGTGTTTGGTGCTGATAAAAGTTAAACATGGCAGAAACAGAATATGGAGGAGGAGGGTTTCTGTTCTTACCATACCCTCCATGCCATGTGGAAGCAGCAGAACAATGCCATTTTGTCTGACCCATTTCGCCTGTCCTGGGCTGATAAACTGATCAATGATGCACTGAGCTGTGTTGTGAAAGTCTCCAAACTGGGCCTCCCACAGAACCAGAGCGTTGGGGCTGGCCATGGCGAAGCCTAGCTCAAAACCTGTATGAAAAAAAGATAAAACCAAAAGTTCAGAGATGAGCATGAAGCAGAGCTCTGATGAAAAACATGCAGGGTTTTTTCACTTTAAACAATACGTGTAGCATCAGTGTGTCTCCCATATGTGCGTTTTTAAAAAGGAATACCATGAAACCTTTGGCCACTAGGAGCAATAAACCCATAACTTTCCACTGGTCAAACAAAACGGACACAAAATTAAAAGCCTCCATCCGTTACACCCAAAACATTACTATAAATGATGTAGGAGATTCCCCCCTTTTTAGAATCGCTTTGATGAACTGGTCAACAAACTGTGGAATTTATATTACTTCGTCAAACTCTCTTCCCCAGAGGAAAAGCTGTATGTGTTTGTGCAGGCTGCCTTTGTTCTTCACATGGGACGGGAGACGACTCCTGACCCATACTAACATACAGACCCAAAGTGCTTTCTGGTCAAATTAGCAAAGGTCTGCAAAGCCCACACCTCCAGCTCTCTCCACCAGAACACCACTCAAAGGACAAAAGGACTTATTACTAAAAACATATCTCTTCTTCTGTTCCATGTATGTGCATTTATTCTTTTATTTCTTGATTTAAAGACTTTAATTTGTGTTTTATGTTTAACGTGATATCCCTTTGGTTTTAAGTTAATGTACAGTCACAGGTAACTCTGTGGTAGGAACTATGAGCTGGAGCCAACCCCCACAGAGCCCTGATTGGCTGGCAGCATCCAGACCTGCCCATTCAGCCAAAGCCCTCCTATCTTTAAAAAGACCAACACAGACTCTCTTGATCACGCTCTGAAGATCTCTCTGAAGCTCTTACTTCCTTTGACCTCTTCTCTGATGCTACCCTCCTAGCGTGCTTACCTGCTTCTGCTAATTATGTGTGTGTGAAAAGCTTTGTCCTGCTTGCTGGAGAACAAATGAGGGCCACATGGTCTAACACATGGCCACTCACTCAGGACCTAGAATGAGGAATTAAACTTCCACTCTGCAACGAAGTTTGTGCCTCCCAACGGAAGTTAGATTTTCCACAACTCCAGCTTAAAATACCCTACTTTTGGACATTATTGAACCTTTCATCTTCGGCCTCAACGTCCAGCCATTGACCCCGAAAGGAACCCCTGAAAGCTGTGAACCCCAACGACAGGCTTCTCCCAGATTCCAACGGCGGCCCCAAACGGATCCAGACCCAAGCCCAGTCCACTGGTTGTAAGCTGCTGTTCTGAACGAACCCCATTTCCTCAGCGAGGATCTATTGGTTTTTACTGATGGTTGGCGAGTTAGGAAACTATCTCATCTAGGCCTTAGAAATGGTTCACTCTTAGACATGATTAAGGAACATAACGGTTTACTTAATACATGTTTAATCCCACACACATAGTTTATTTTCCATAGAATTTCGATCATCAAAGCTTACAGTAACACTGGTTTATGTTATGTTTGTCTAGTCTGTCTTGTCCGTTATATGTTTTATTATTTCTCATATTTAGCCATGTATAACCTGTAGATTAGATCATAAATACACCTTTCACTATCTGGTCGTTGTCTGTCTTGATTCCCTGTGGTCATGATTCAGGTCAATTCAAACTAAAACGTACAACTATAACATTTTAGACTGATTGTTTTATTGATACTGATTAATTATTTTATTCTTTGATTGAGTTATCAACTGTTCATCTAATAATGTTTCCTTCTATACCTATATTGTTACCAAAGTAAACTACAAAAATTAGAAGGTGGTGCCTTGAGGTTAATTATAAATTAATTACTAATTGTTAATATAAATTTTTTATATTAATATTGTACTAGTAATTCCATTAAACCGTTTTAATCCTTTACACAATAATGGTGTCCGTGCATGAGAAATGCTACAATGATGAGAATCAAATAAAGCAGTAACACTGACAGAACTTATCGGTATGAAATCATTAGCATTAGCCATTAGCTTTACATTAAAGTAGCACTGCTTCCTACTGAACAGCGTATGGAACTATAAAATGCATCATGCATTTCTGTGTGTTCTTTCATGATGAGGGTGTGTGCATGAAGTGCAAAATGACTCGTTAGCCATTAAAGATCCACTGCTAGCTGCATCATGGTTTAAACAGATTCAACTTGTGTGAAAAATGTAGCAGCTTGTAGCTCCAATTACAGTGGATGAATTAATGAAATACATTATTTATAATCACTTCCGTGGCGGGAAAAGAGCCTGAGCTTGTGTGCGAGGCTGAGCGGTTCCGACTAGATATAGTTGGACTAGCCTCAGCGCACTGTTTGGGTTCTGGAACCAATATCCTTGAGAAGGGCCCTTTGCGGCTTGGGTAAGTGGAGGAGGCCGCTGCTCCTCCACATCGAGATTAGCCAGATGAGGTGGCTCGGGCATCTGGTTAGGATGCCTCCTGGACGCCTCCCTGGTTGGGTGTTCCGGGCACGTCCCATCGGGAGGAGGCCTCAGGGGAGACCCAGGACACGCTGCAGAGATTCTCTCTCCCGCCTGGCCTGGGAACGCCTCGGGATCCCTAGGACGAGCTGGCAGATGTGGCTGGGGAGAGGGAGGCCTGGGCTTCCATCTTCCCGAATAAGCTGAAGACGACGGTAAGGTACGGTACTGTACATTATTTATAATGATAATTATTATAAATATAGCATGTAAACCATCCCCACAACCTGTTTAGTGAGTCACGTTAGTCTGTAGCAGATTAGCTTAAACTAGCCGCATTTAACTTCTACTAAACACCAAAATAAAGACACAGACGTCTCCTGCAACGTTCTGCAGCTCATTAGACACTTACTGCCGTTGTTCTGAATGAACACTAAAAGACATGAAAAAGTTCATCACATATCTGCTAATTCTGATGCAAAGGGATGCAAAGAGAGAGTGGGTTTTACATCCACACTGTTCTTCCATCAGACTCATCAGACTCAGCACACAATTCTTTATCAAGGTGGACTGGTGTCTTTCCTCTGGAGCTTCCCTTTCCTGCTTTCTCTTTCTACCTCTACAGACTATATTTTCTTCTCCTTACTGCGTTCAACATTACAAACTTTGGGTTGAAGAGGAGGAAAAAGTAGCACAGAGCAGAGACTGTATGATTATGGGTGGGTGTAAAGCAAAATCCTCAAGGTCACATGATCCCACGAGAGACGGTTCCGTTATAATATCTGGTTTTTGAAGAGGGTAGCACCCCCCACCCCCCCCCCCCCCACCCGGAGCATCAACACGCGTCAAGCACTGAAAATATTCCAGTATTACTCACAATAGGCTAATGTTTGGGTCAAAGGTTACACGGTGTCCCTTTAAAGTCACTGACTGTCTCATATGACAGAAAGGGATATGCAGTTTGTTGCATTTCACGTTCAAACCTGCTATTTATTTATTGCGCGTTAGGTTGGTGCTTTCAGTCCACTCACCTAGAACTCCATACTCTGATAGACTGCTGTTGCAGACGGTATAAGGAGCCTGATCATGGGAGATGTAGTTCATTGGAATGCAGACCTTCTTATCAACATTCTGGTCGTGAAGAACATGATGGCGATGGCTGTGAAACAAAGCAAAGGGAAAAAAATGCTGCTTAGGCTGAAAAATATTGTTTTACTGAAGCTAAACTCAGCAGGTGCAGTGCAAAAACGTGGATATGAACATCTCTGTACTTATTTCTACACTTGTTTCTTAAAACTTTCCATCATTTAAAAAGATATTTTTTCAATTTAACTTCATCCATCCATCCATCCATTTTCTACCGCTTATTCCCGAACGGGGTCGCGTGGGGACTGGAGCCAATCCCAGCAGCCAACGGGCGAGAGGCGGGGTACACCTTGGACAGGTCGCCAGTCTATCACAGGGCCACACATATATTTAACTATATTTTTAAAAATCTAACTCTGAAATACGTACAGCCGTTAAGATTTTTTTTTTAGCATTAAATGACTGATTAGACATTCAAGCAGAAGATTCTTCAAACTGGGTTATATAAATCTGTCTGAAGTTTTTTTTGTCAGCAGGAGATAAAAAAAACAGCATTAATGCCTTAGTAAAATTATTTAAACCCAGTTTTCATTCAAAAGTCTTCAGGTAAGCGACAACATTAAGAGAAATACAAACTGATCCCTGCAGAGCTCTGAAAGCTGCACAAGCAGAAGTTCAATTTCCTGTAGATGTGAAGATCTTCAGGAGGTAGAAAACCTCATTTTTCTCCATCCATTATTTATCTGTATCACTATTTCCAATGAAGAGTCACTGGGCCAGTGGTGAGGGACACCCTGGACAGGTCGCCTGTCTCATTTTTACCTACCGTATGATTTTTTTTAAAGGCATTATGGTACCTGAATGTGCCCCTCTCCACATCCTGCCCACTTAAACGTACATGGATCCCCTCTTTGAGCAGAGAACCGAAGGCCATATACTCCCCAAGAGCCCAGTCGCACACCCGCTGGCTCACCATGTTTGCACGTCCCTTTAGGATACGACTCAGCCCTGCAGGATGATCATACAGAAGGAAACTGGCAGCTTTAATGAAGCCCAGCGCTCTCTCACACGTAAACTAAGGAGACAGGATGAAGATCACCTCCATGTATGGTGAAGTTTTCCTCAGGAACAGAAGCAGCAACGTTTCCAATATGGTTGAGCTCATCTTCACTGATGCCGGTGGAAGGACAGCTCATAGTTTTAGGCTGACCATCCAGGTTGAAGAAACCTAAACACAAGAAAACGTTACAAAATATCTGACATGATGTGAAATAAGAGAGAAATGAACTTATGTTGAACAGAATTTACCAGGCCAGGGGGAGTCCAGCCAGTGCTTTATGTGGAGAATCTTCTCATCTTTGGAACGAGCGTATGCCTCTTCACAGATCTTATCGTAGCTCGCTACTTCCTCCTGAAGGAGACCGAAAAAGGCTGGGTATGTCAATGAAAAAATAATTTTATATAAACTTTATTCAAACACATTTCTGTACATTTCTGGAGGAAAGCAGCAGATTGCCTCTGCAGTATGGCAAGGATAATATTATCACACTTATAGACATCAATCTGCATGTAAAAGAGCTGGTAACATAAAGAGACGGACAAATCATCCACTCAGATTAAAACTAGTCCAAAGCAAAGATCTGTTTTTTGGAAACCATCCGTTTGCTTCACCTCATAATCTTGTATGGTGACCACTCCTTCAGCTATGAGTTTTTCAGCAAACTTCTGCAGGACCCCTTTCTGCTTCTTGATCTGCTTATACATCAGCGGCTGAGTGAACATGGGCTCGTCCATCTCATTATGGCCGTTCCGTCTATAACACACCTGAGGACAGAGGTGGGAAACAGGCAAAGGTCACGTATATGCTAACGTCAACATGGTAGCTTTCGTCTCAGTACTGAGCCGTTCCTGAGATGCATTCTAGAAATTAAGAATGATCTTTCTCTAGCTGCTCTTCTCACTTTGTTTGAGTCCCATATCATCTATTGCAATGCTCCATGGTGTAACACCTTTTCCAAAGAAAATATTGCGAGCCCTGTCTATGCAGTTTTAATGCACTTGCTTGCTCCGTTTCAGTGCTTTAGATTTAACTGACTCACTGAGATGAATATATTCCAAAACGCATGCATCATGTACCATACTGTTGATGGAATGAACAGGCTTTCGGAGCTCGTTTCAATTTGGAGTATTTTCCATACGACTCATTAGCGTTAGCCTGAGCATCGTGAGCAGAGCCAGCAGATGTGGAATGGCCATATCAGCTCATATGTTCCTAACATCACTTGCTCTAGGAAAGCATTGTGCTGTGTGTGCTGGTGCTGTATGAACATGTTTTAACGTGCCATGTTTTATCTTCTTATTACTTGTCATTTTGCACTCAGACTTCCTTCCAAAAGCTTGTGAAAGCGTTCTGATTCACACATAAATCATAAGCTAACCCTTATGTAAGCCTAAAATTCTGTAAATATGCGTTTGTGAATAAACTGAATTGTCACATTTGTTTAAAAAAAAGCATGAGGAAATTATATTCTCCTATCTAAATTAGTTTTGTTCGGATATTAAACTGTTAGTAAATGCTGATGTTGATAGGAAAGAAAGTCACCCCCATCTACTCTGGCTTCTCCTGCGTACCAAACATCTAAACTGATGAATTTTTTTTTGTTGGTTTCATACATCTTATGCAGGAACTGAAACTGAATCCATTTATGTTTTTCAGGAGGTAAAAGGGCACGTTGGTTCCACCGTTATACCAATACGATTACAGAATTATCTACTTCAAGTCCTCTGTGAGCTCTCAATGGATATTGAAGGCTTTTTATCCTGGAGGAGGGGCTGTAAATCCCTCATTCACCACTGCACCACTTTGCTATCATTTAATTTGCAAATCCATCCTTGGTCTACTGCTAGAATGATCCAACATGTCTCTCAGGCACAGCCTGCAGTCCAGTCACCTTCAGTGTGGAGTTTGGTGTGTGGGATGTGCAGTTTTTTACTTTGTGTTTACTTAACTCAACTTTATTTATAAAGCACTTTAAAAACAACAGTGTTGACCAAAGTGCTGTACACATTTGCAATGGTTAAAACAATAAAAGAAGCAAAAATTTAAAAAGGAATAAAAAGATAAAATAAAATAAGACAAACAAAAAAAGCAAATAAAACCATAAAAGAAAATAAAAGCTAACATCTTAAACTGAGTTAAAAGCCAAAGAAAAGGGGTGTGTTTTAAGAGAGGATTTAAAAACAGGAAGTGAGTCTGCCTGCCTAACATTAAGAGGCAGCCCATTCCAGAGCTTTGGGGCAGCAAGTGGAAAAGCTCCCTCTCATCTTTCTATTTGTTTTAGGCACAACTAATAAGAACTGATCTGCCGACCTGAGTGCACGTGCAGGAGTGTAGGGCTGAATTAGGTCAGACAGACACTGTGGGGCGAGACCATGAATACTTTTAAAAACAAATCCTAAAACGCACAGGGAGCCAGTGAAGTGAGGTTAGAATGGGAGTGATGTGCTTTAGACTGAAGTGAGCCTCACACCGACTACGTTTAGTATCATTTTAGCTAAAGAATCCTGGATTTTCTGTTGACTGGGTTCACATGGGGAACAGAAACAGCTCCTGTGATGATAAACAACTTTAATGTGAACACTGGAGCAAAATATTGAACCAGATTTTTGCAGAGATGGGCAGATCTATTTTTACTTAATTTCTAACAATTTTTTTTCAGTGGGATACACAAATAATTGTCTTCACTTGGCAAAAAGTAATTTCTTACAACAAAAGCATCTGTAGTTTGAACCCAATCTGGAATGTAACATTTATTCTCAACACAACAGATAAAACATCTTTGTAAAATTGTTGCTATAGGAAGTATTTTTCACTTTTTATTTTAAGTACTGTGTTACTAACCTTCTAACGCATTAGTATTTAAGAAGCAGCTATATTTGTTCACATGTGATATTTTAGTACTAGACATGAATAAGTGATGTTGTTAATTTAAAAAAAAACTTACAACAATTTTACTTCTATTATCTTTTGTACAAATTAAATATAAAATTATATCAAATTTCTAGAATACTTCTGCATATTTCTTTTTCTGTTTATTATTGAGCCAAACTTTGAAATTACAATAAATGTATATTTATATAATAAATTCATTTATTTACAGAGACTGGGACTAAATGGTTTGGCTATTGAAGTGGTTCATTTGCAAACCTCCATCCTAACCTATAGACATATAGATATAATAGGAAACAGCTTTTAAATAAGCATCCACTGTTGTGGAAATAAAGCTTCAAAGAACTATGTGTGCTGTTTTAAACAGAATGCTTGTTTAAAAACACATCTTTCTTGAGAATAAGACTCAATATCTCAATTAATTTACCCGTTTAAAATTAAATTAATAGAAACAAAACTACTGACAAATAAACATTGGGTCTCTAAAGGCAACCTGTTCATGGTTGACCTGCTTCATTCCTGGGACAGACAGATAGCCTTGTACTCCTTCTCAGCTTATAGTAGCGGCCTTCCTAACAGCCTGTCTGTATTTACCAGGTCTACGACGATATCTTTGTGGAATGTGTTCCTCCACTCAGCTGCTACGTTGCACACATACATCACAGCTTCTGGGTCATCGGCGTTAACGTGAAAGATGGGGGCATTGACCACTCGAGCCACGTCAGTGGGGTACGGAGATGAGCGAGCCATCCTGGGATCTGTGGTGAAACCAATCTGTGGGTAAGAGAAGCACAGCACGTGTTGTTACTCTGCAGTCTTTCTCGGTATGGTATGGGTTGTTAGAGACATAAAGAAATGTTTTGATTTCTTCATTAATAAAATATTTATTAGTAAAATCTGCTTCCTTTAAAAACTGCAGGAAAAAACATAACGTGCCAAAAACTCATTCACGCTCCATGTTTTCCACACCAACCCTGTAAGTTATGAAAAATGCACTTTTACTCTATTCAAACACAAAGGGCCTCATTCCAAACTTATATATTCTATCCGACTTGAACCATATGACATCTAAAGAACATTTGGAGTTCCTCAGGGTTCTGTACTTGGAGCAATACTTTCCCTGTTGTAAATACTTCATTTAGGTAATATCATCAGACAATATGCTATGAAGTTTCATTGCTATGCAGATGATACTCTGATTTACTTCTCTATGATGCCTGATGAAACTAATCAGTCCAGTGGGAAGTTCAGTTTTCCTTCCCACTGTTGCCTCATGCAGCTCAGGATGGGGGGGATTTGATCGAAAACAAGATTCGATCTGTTGGTTTTCCTTAAATAGGCCATTTATTATGAATTGGCTCAAATTGCTGTGTCTGTGAAGCACCCTAAGACGACATTGTTATGAAATAGTGCTATACAAATAAAGCTGAAGTGAATTTAACTGAAATAAAGAAGGGATCAGAGAGATGATCCAGGGATAGAACTAACGGAAGATCAGTGGGAGTCTGCTCTGCAGCAGACCCACTAAACCTCGGTGTGGCAGCCATGGCCTCCTGCACAAGTATCACAGCGACTATATTACTAAAAAGTTCTGACCTAGACCAGGTGTTATTGACACAGACAAGTACCAGCGTCATTAGGTCATATGTTTTGAATTATTTTCTGGATTATCAAGCTACTGGTTCAATATTTCTAATACTCCGATCAAAGACTTGAAAAGACCGATCCAACTGGAACCATAGACTGTCGTTATGAGAATTATTGGATGTGATACAACAAGGCGCTCAACAGAAAAATCCCTTATGCAGTTTCCCTGTCTACTGGCTCGCAGGCTGATCCTTTTTAATTGGAAGCAGAAGACAGCACCCTCTCCCTCACATCTCATGATGTTCTGAAACACCTTTAGCTGCTGTCACATTAGTCCAACGTGTGAACGCTGAGTCTATTTTACATCTTTAATGCTTTTCATAACTGATTTACTTCAGTTAAAACCCCCAGTGAGTGTTTATAAAGTTAAGTGTGAACAACTGCAAAATATAAAGAGCAGATTTGACTGGCTGTGAATCAAGGCCAACCATTAACCCCAGCATACACCTGGTTACATCTGGACGCCAGCTTGGCTTATCTCTGAAAATCTGTATTTGCTGGCTTGTAGTATTCTAACCCTGATGTGTGTCAAAGTAATTACCTGGTTGTTAACCACCACGTGTATGGTGCCATGGGTGGTGTAAGACGGCAGGTCTGATAGGTGAAATGTCTCGTACACGATGCCCTGGCCTGCAAACGCAGCATCACCATGAAGCAGAATGGACATTACCTGTAAATTTATACATGGGCTCTTTAGAAAACTATCACAAAAACATGTATATGTTTACAGGTCCTGGAAGACTGAGGCAGCATACCCTCTTTCCATCAGTGTCTCCAGAGTAGAACTGCTCAGCTTTGGTCTTCCCCTGCACCACAGGGTCCACAGCCTCCAGGTGGGATGGGTTTGCCATGAGCGACATTGAGATCTGCCTGTCACTGACTCTGTTTATCCTCCTGTGATACATTCCCAAGTGATATTTCACATCACCAGAGCCCTAAAAGCAGAAAATAAGAGATTTCACGTTTCAATTCTTTTAATTGGATACAAATACATTTTTAGCCTGTTCACTAAAAATAACAGCAGTATGCAGAAACTCCAGGTGGCATATAATGAAGGTCCCACGCTGATGCAGTGACAGTGAGATTTTTGTAAAAGCTGTCGTGCCCACTTGCGCTGCTGTGCTGCGCAATCTTATGTTCAGGTGCATGTGCAGGTTATCTAACTCTGTAAATAGCATAATTGACGGCCTGACCAACCCCACACAAAGTTCAGTCAGGTTCTTTTCTAAACTGTGGAAGCACTGGTGCAATAGTTTATATGTTAATATTTTAAGTTTTTGATAAATGCTTTGTAACATTTATCTGTCTGTTTGTAATTTTTTTTCTTTTTCGTAAATGTTATATTATTTTTATACTATGCACCATACATTGGTCTGAAATAAAGTTTTGAGGATGAACATTTAAAAGAATAGAAAACCTAGTTATTTGCTCATTAGTGAGAGATAAAACCTCCTTAATGCAGAAAACAGTTTTGCTCATTTTCTGCCTTGGCAACGCACATCATTTGGTGCGTCTTCACTTCTTGCAGACACAGACGATGACACAATACTATTTAAAATCGTGGGGGCAGCACTGAGTTGCACATCCCATATCCAAACAAACCAGAGGAGAGGAGGAACAAGAAGAAGATGATACAGAAATCACCAAAAAAAGTCTCCAAAACCCAGAGAATAAGCTAAGAATAAAAAACATCATTGTTCTACTTCTGGTGTTTTTGGATGGTTGTAAACTACGTAATAACTGAATAATGCCAATAATCAGCGTCAAAATTGTAAGGTGCACTCCAAACTCAGCACTGCCATGTGTAGGATGAACGCTACGGCAACGTAAAAAAGAGGTGGAAGGTTGGGAGCTGCGATGTATGAAAACGTGTGGCCCCATTTCATCCGTAAGGGAGCATAAATGGGCCTTTACATCTCATTTTAGCTAACCTGGCTCTAAACAATGGCAACAAACCAGTTCCATTAAGAGGCCTGATCACAGAAAGTCATGTTTCACCTCATCTGCAGCCTCCAACTTGGAGTCAAACTGACAGAAAATCTGGTCCAGATCCTTCCGGATTACGTTTGCGAGCACGTTCAGCCTGCCTCTGAAAAACAGGAGAAAGAACATACTGGTGATGAATCGTCAGTCTTAACGAAGGAAATGAAGGAAGGAAACTTTGGCTTATGTAGATTAGGCCCATGAGTGGATAAACTGTACCTATGTGGCATTCCCATGATCACGCTCTCCACTCCACTCTGACTGGATTTGTCGATGATGGTCTTGAGGGCCGGGATGAGTGACTCACAGCCTTCCAGGCCAAACCGTTTCTCTGAGGACCACTTCCTCTGCAGAAACTCCTCAAACCTGTTCACATTTGGAGGTGTGAGTGTTTTAGATTGTACCTCCTGAACAACAAGAGAACAACAGACCTGGTGGATCGGATCATTCTGCCCAGAAGAGTCCTCTTCTCCTCCATGTTGAACTGCATGATTCCCGGTGTCTCAAACTTCTGCCTGATCCACTGGCACTGCTCCACGTCATTAATGAACATGAACTCTACCCCAATATGCTGACAGTAGGCCGTCTATAAGACAGAGAGGTCAGAGTGTTTTAGCTTGATGATTCTGTCTGTTCATGCAGGTGAAATGGACAAAGGATGATAAAAAAAAAACAATATTGTGTTTTTAGAAGTTGGGTTAAATTTTTTTCTTGGAAAAATTATCCCAAATTTGACTATTTATAAATTATAAGCAAGTTAAAATCAGAGGAAATAGAAAGCTGTAAAAATATTGTTATTCTAGTA
The DNA here is from genome assembly GCA_037177515.1 of Pseudomugil tenellus. Lineage (NCBI taxonomy): Eukaryota > Metazoa > Chordata > Actinopteri > Atheriniformes > Pseudomugilidae > Pseudomugil > Pseudomugil tenellus. The sequence goes on from JBAMHX010000021.1 coordinate 3,248,284, forward strand.
TTAGAGGAGAAAACATAAGTAAAAGGAGACAAATATTTGATCTGATACCTTGTAAGTCACCACATATGTTTATCTCCTTTTATTTTGGTTTTACGATAACGATACGCTCTAACAATTTCAACTGGTGCTCCTGGTCTCTTTCAAATATACTGACCAGCTAAATTACAAAGAAATGTGCCATGAAGAGGAGGGGTTTCCCGACTCTGTTCCTAGAGATCTACAACCTTGCAGCATTTACACCAGGGGTGGGGATCCTTGGCCCCCATCCTGGAAGTTTTCCATGTGTCCCGGCTCTAACACACCATAAGCTGTTCATTTGAATCAGGTGTGCTGGGTGAGGGATGCATGGTAAACCTGCAGGATTCTGGCTCTGGAGAAGCAGGTTTTCTCACCCCTGATTTAGATGCAGTCCTTCTCAGGCACACCTGAATCAAATGGGTGAATTCCTTCATCTGCCTGTCATTTGGCTTTGCAGGGGGCTGGTAATGAGGAACTCATTTGATTCAGGTGTTGCAGAAGGTTGCATGATGGTATCATCATGTCAGCAGCAACAGGAAGAAGACTTTGACTGTTTCTGCTTAGTTATGCTTCATGCACATAAAGTTGATCATTTTAAAGTAAAAAAAAAGTGTCTACGCATACCTCAAGGCGGCGAATAATTTCCCTAAGTGGCAGCGTAGTCTCGTTTCCTCCAATGAAGGTTGTGGTAGGAAGCCGGAAGACCTTGTCCAGGTCACTGTCAGCCAGTCCGTACAAACCTAAACATGTTTGCATGAGAAGGGCGACATTTCAATATGAAATGAGGTAAAAGGAGAGCTGGGAAAGTGAAACTGGTTGACACAGACACAAACACAAAGGAAGCACAACAGGGGAGTTTGTGGAAACTTAAGGGGAAAAAAACAGAATTCAAAGGATTCCTGGGATTTGCGATCCCTGCTTTGTCTTCATCTTCACTACTGTAAGTCTCCCTGCAGCTGTCTAATCTCAAAGATTATGTTCATTTCAACATATTGGAGATTTTCCTGACAGGAAAGGAAACATTTCCTCACACTTTTAACATGAACAAATTCATTTTTATCGGTCTCATGAACTCGGCAGATTATGTTCTAACTCAATTAATTTATCAGTAGATTGTGTTTAATGTCAACAACTGAGTTTTTTAATGTTTAGTGGTTACAAATCAGAACCGAGCTCAAGACTTTTTGAATCATGCCTCAGATGTTAAGATATTTTCTTTACCTTGATTCAGCTGCTAAAGCTGGATTTAGCCGTATCTGCTGATGCATGAATTAGCTGAGACCTCTCTCAGAGTTAAAAGTAAACACATACGACATATGTACGCTCTGAAAACACTCATTTTAAATTCAATCACAAATATTCCCTGGGTATTATTTAAGTGAAGCTGCTGGTTTTAAATGCTTTGTTTTATACAGTAACCTTTCTTTGCTTCTCCTACACACACAATGAAGAATTTATTTTGATGCAATCTGCAACTTTACCAGCAAATGTCACTAAATGTTGCACTATGCTGTTAACATCTCAATATCCTTTTGTGCATTGACAACTTTAATCATTTGCCTAATTACTGATTTCAGTTTTGATTTATCAGAATATATTAATACACAATTATGTTGGATATTATTTAACAACATGAATCCAGATAGCAAAAAAGATGCTAATTAAATTAGATTAAAAGAGTTGTTTCTGGTATTAAAGCTGCAAAATCAACATTGAATAAGGCTTTTTATAAAGTAAAGGAGCAAATAAGGACGAGATATGATGCAGTAATTCTGTCATTCCAAGAATGTCGGAATATTCACCTCGCGTAGTGCAGCTTCTTAATGTCAGCGATAAACAAAACGAAGTTTGACCTTTGAGGTGACTTTTTACAGGAACTATAGCTACTAGACATTCTCAACATTTCTGAGCTATCATTGTCAGGCATTTTTTAGCCCTGGGGTAACCTGTCAAACAAGATGATGCAAGTCCTAAACTCAGCTGGAATTCAGCTTCTTGTGCTTTCACTATGTAGCTCTGACTTATGAAACACTGCTGTAAATTAAACACACTTCCTATAAACCCATTCAGTAATTACTTCAAAAGTTACATAATGTTTCATTTTGTTGTGCTGGCCTGATGTCGGATGACATAAAGACATTTTGAACTGAATTTCTCTCAGTACGTATTCCTCCAGAAAAATGCTCTTTTGGTTTAGTTTTCTTTTCATTGTTATGTTTTTATCAGATATCAGGTGAGACAAAACAAGGCACCACCAGTGTGAGTGCATGGGCGGATCTACCAGGGTGGCATATGGGGGCAATAGCCTTGTCATCCCAAAGTGCAAATATCAATGGTGATTCCAATATTTTGGAAGGCTAAGCTCTGATGTCGGACTGCACTGAACACAGCCCGAGGTAATGCCACAGAGGTCTGAAAATTACTGGGCTGACAATGCAACGGTTACCGCTGCAGCTGACACTGCACAACTTTACAACAACAGACATTAAATAGTCCGCTCAGCCGCTTCTTGTCGGAAACTTTTTTTAACAGTAAAAAAACCAACATAATTGTGTCAATGACTGATTTAATATTTATTTCTTTCGTAAGTGACCATGGTATAAGCGGGATAATGCCCAACAAGGTGTCCATTATTCAAAAATAATGGAAAACACAAAGTCCAATATATTCGGATGATGGACACCGCATTATCCTTTACATTCAATTACCAACATAAGCTTTACTAATCTTAGAAAAAAATAATAAAATAAATATGTAAATGAAAAAATAAGTTAATAAAACTAAAATAAAATGACATATACAGACACACATAAAAATGCTAAAATAACAAATCATATTAGAGGAAAACATTAACATAACAATAAATAAAAGTCCACTAAACATTAATATGTTCTGATAAACAAGAAGAGGGTAAATATTTACCTCCGCCAAGAAGGTTATGTTATCTCTGGTGTTTATCTGTCTGATTGTGTTCAACATAACTCAAAAAGTTATGGACGGATTCTGATGACATTTTCAGGATATACCGAAAATGGGAAGATGAAGTGATTAAATTTTGGAGGTGATCCGGATCACCGTCCAGGAAGGTTTTGAAAGATTCTTTAACATTGTGAGATAGCCGCTCATGTTATTGCAGTTGACGCCTCTTACAGGTCGTTTCTGTCTGCTGTTTTTCACTCTGACAAAGATCACGTGTGACTGAGTAATATTTTGGGATGTGAGTAACAATATGAGGGGAAACTGTGAGCTTGGCGGAGTTTTGTGATCTGAGTGCTTTTCTGGTTAATGATATGCTTTTGTGCTGCATCTGACATGTTTATGGTCATAAAAAATGCTTGAAATTTGCTTATGTTTGACTAAATTCAATTAGAAAAAGCTGATATTATTTAAGATAAGTGTTGACTACAAAGCAGAGAGAGCACAGGACTATTGGGCCAGATTTACTGGTTATACACGTGTTCATGTCCTGAG
>JBAMHX010000021.1:3266958-3278549 GCA_037177515.1 Pseudomugil tenellus
GAGACCAGACCAGAGACCAGACCAGAGACCAGACCAGAGACTAGACCAGAAACCAGACCAGAGACTAGACCAGAGACTAGACCAGAGACCAGACCAGAGACTAGACCAGAGACCAGACTAGAGACCAGACCAAAGACAAGACCAGAGTCCAGACCAGAAACCAGACCAGAGACTAGACCAGAAACCAGACCAGAGACTAGACCAGAGACCACACCAGAGGGTAGACCAGAGACCAGACCAGACCAGAGACCAGACTAGAGGCTATACCAGAGACCAGACCAGATACTAGACCAGACTAAAGGCTATACCAGAGACCAGACCAGAAACTAGACCTCAAACTAGACCAGAGTTCAGACCAGAGTCCAGACCAGAGACCAGACCAGAGACTAGACCAGAGTCCAGACCAGAGACTGGACCAGAGACCAGACCAGAAACTAAACCTCAAACTAGACCAGAGTCCAGACCAGAGACCAGACCAGAAACTAGACCAGAGTCCAGACTAAACATGGAGAATCAGCATTTAGCTGCCAGTAGAGATGAAACTTTCACCACATACAACCGTTTAAATCCAGATTGAAAACTTTTTTCTCCTTTAGCTATAACTAAAATCTGAAGTATCTACAGTAACTTTTTAATTATGTTCTTCTTAATGATTTTAATTTAATTTATTATTCTATTATGATTCTTGCTCTGTTTTTATTCTCTTTTTATTTCAACATCTCTTATGCTTTTACGTTTTTTTTTTTTTTTTTGGAAAGTACTTTGAACTGTTGTGTACATGAAAGGTGCTGTACAAATAAACTTATCATGGGTAAAAACAAAGTACAAGAGCAACCCTGGACATTTTTAAGGTAAAGAAATGGAAAAATCTGCAAACACAAAGTCATTTACAGTATCAACCTGATCAACCTGCACTGGACTTGCAGAAAAAGCCACAATCCGCTGCAGAAAAGGCTGAACGACACATGCAGGAGAAACTCATGCAAAGAGTAGTTATGATGGGAAAGACGCATTTTTCCGGCTAACTGGTCTCCTTAGGCCTTACTCCAAACAAAGAGAACTTTCCACCAGTTTATATACAAACAACCTTCAAACTGAATCTGAAAATCTGGCCGTAAAGCCGTTTTCATTATTTACAAGAACTGTTTAATAAATATCAAGTATGAAAGTGTGCAAACATGCACATCAGACTGTAAATACATTTCTTAGTCTGTCCCGCTACTAACCAGCAGCTCCCAGCGGTCCTAATATGCTGTGATGTATTCCTGTGTTCATACCTTATCCCTGCAATGGTGCGGCAGGAGCTCCTGAGCAGTGAAAGTGCACGTTTTGCCACCGGCTGTCCCTGCGGTGCCATACCCTCGTCTCTTCCGATTGGCTGGAGCACGGACGGCCCTGGTTGTCCACAAATTGCGTCAGTCGGATGTATGCGATGCAGGCTGCGTCCTCTCCGATCATGTGCACATGGGGGTTGAGTATAGTGGTGTGGATGGGTTTGCTGTTCTTGGAAAGGACTGACAAGAGAGAGGAGACGCTTCAGGATGTTATAACGTTAAGAGTTAAACAGGTGAAACCGCAGCCTTACGATTGTCAAAGTAAAATCTGTGGAAGTCCATGCCCTCCACCAGGTTGCCCAGTCCCTCAGGCTCAAAGGAGGTGAGACCAGGGTCACAGATTTTCCTGTAAGAACACACAGATTCAGCTTTTAGACATGTTGATTCTATCGTTACAGACAGATAATTAATCAAATTAAATTGTTTTCTTGACTTTTTTGAGCCATATACACATTTTTGAGGCTCTGTTTGAAAATTGCAGACCCAAAATGAATGATTGTATTTTTGTAGAAAAATTTTCATAGTAAAAGGAAGACTGGGGAGATTGGACAGTATGAGTAATGGATGATGGCATTTAATACTAATAAAAAGGGGCAAAATGGTCATGTGACTACAGTTTGGTACCATCTTTTCTCTGCATCTCCGAAGCAGTGGATCACAGCTTTTAAAAAGTTAACAATATTATTTATATAGTAAAAAAAAAATTAAATAAGAAGTTTATTTGGCCACTTGTCAGATATCAGATAAATAGTTATCAATAAAAGTTGTTATTTACTTAATCTTCATATTTCCACCAGTTTAAAAATAAAGTTTTATTGATCAAATTTCTAAAACTTAAATTGTGAACTTTATTAGCAGAAAGATTTGACTTGAAGGAATTAAAAACCTGATTCTTCCTAAACATCATCAGAAATGTGACTGGAGTTCTCACAGATTTAGCATCAGTAAGAATTTCTACCAGTTTGTTCGACAAGAACTGGGATTTCGATGTAAGTCGTTGGTTACAGCTGTGTCACAGCTGTCTGCAAGAAAATTTTGGGTCAGTTTTGTATCTTTTAGATCATCAGATCTAAACTGCGGCTTGGATTTCCACTTGACTCTGTAACTGTGTGTATTTTTATCATGCATAATCTTTCATCTGCTTTTCTCATGTCTTTGTGGAAATGGATTTCCACTATGGACACACTTTAGCCTTCCCTCCGCCTCATCTCACTCAGTCTGACAAGCATTATTCTTAATTATATGTGGAGCAGAGAGGGGGGGAGCGGATAAAACAATGACTGTAATTACTCTTTAATCTTTTAATACAACACATTTTTCTACGTCAATCAGTTTAATGGTTTTTTATGAGTGATGGAGAGCTTTAATGTCCACTTCACGGGCTGGATTTGGACATTTTCCTGCTGCTGCTTTAAGTTTTATGAGATGATGAATGAAGAATGAACAGAAGACTCACGCGTAGGCCTCAAAATCTCCATTGTTGACGGCTTCGATGAGCTGCTCCGTGATCTTTATGATCTCTTGCTTACGAGCTGTGAAGACAAAGATATTGTCTGAAGAACGTGATTAAAATGTAAGTTCTAAACACCTTCATCACCCTCAGCACCACATGTGAAACTCCTACAGCTCATCAGAAAGTGATTGCAGCTGAGTTCAGATGACAGAAGAGTCTCTCTGCACACACAGAAAGCACCACACAGCTTACGTACACCCCATCTTCTGTCTAGCTGCTGCGTAGCTCTCTACCTCCATCCATCATCCATCACATCTTCCGTGTATTTGTGGGGCTGCTTGAGCTCATGGTGCTATTCTTGTCCCAACCCATCGGATGAGATTTACTGTCCTTCTCCTGTCGCTTCCTCCCCACACTGAATGGGCGGCTTAACTCGGATTGTCTCTTTTCGTCCCTCCCTCTCTCTCTCTCACTCTCTCACTCATTGGTTATTGACAGTTTTTTCAGCCTTTTTCTGTAATGGAATGACTTCTCGTCACAACCTTCACTTCATTTACCTTCTATTCCACCTCCTACCTTAATATTCTATTTTACCAACATCATGATGTAACTTACGCTTTAAACTCTTTAATGTGATTAAAGAGACAGTTCAGAACTCTCTCAGAAACCTCCATTAATACACTCCGACCATCACATGTGAATCTTTTGGCAGAATTCCTGCATGCATGTCATTCAGCTCTGCGGAGGTCGTTGATTCAGGTCTGTTTGGAGAAGATTGCCTCTAAAGTTGCAGGGAAGTAGCTCTAGAACACTGATTCTTAACTTTGGTGGAAACTTGTAAATGTTAAAATGAAGCTCTTTGGTCAAGAAGGAGAGGCAGGGTTTTTTCTATGCTTCCCTTGTTTTTCTACCTCTAATCTAGAAATAAAAATGTGTGGCATAAAGGTGTAATATGTCCTGCATTAAGCTTCTATCAGTTTATGTCATCTGAATGTCTTTTTCAGGAAATATCAGGCTTTTAATGACTTTGGGCCAGATTTACTAAAGGTTTGCGTGTACTAAAACGCGTGCAAACCCATTGCACATGCTAAAAAAAAAGTACAAACTGATCTATTAACAGTGAGTAAAAGGGTTTGCGTCTTCCAAAGGTGCAAAATTGTGCGTCCTCCTCGAGTTAGTACGTTTGCCTCAATGAATATGTAAATTGGGGCGTTCACACACAATTTTGCGTGGAGTGGGAGGAGAACATATCATTTTAGCACACGCAAAGCGATTTATCAAACCTGAAAGTAGTTTTGCTGGTAGAAACTGTGCCTATATTTAGCACGTATCAAAAGAACGTGCAAACGGGGGCAATGCGTCATTGTGCACACATGGCTGCAGTGATTGTTGCAATACGAAGACATAGAAATAATCAAAGACGACAAAGCAAAAGCAATTTTTCCTCCTTGTGTTAACAAGTTTGGAATGAGAGAGGAACTAATTATTAAAACATATCGCCTATCCAGCCTTGCTGTTGGAGCTGTTGGAGGAACTCAGTGCAGATTTGGAGCCAGACACAAGAAGGAGTCATGCATACCTGCAATTAAACTCCTGGCAAGTCTAGAGTTTTTGGCATCTGGGTCATTCCAGCGTACAGTAGCCAACACGGCAGCGATCTCTCAGTCACGCCTTTTACATGTGTTGACTGAATTCCTAAATGCAATGTCGCGCTGGATGGCGACGTTTATTAGGTTTCCAAGCTCTCGAGATTCTTTGAATAAGACAAAACAATGTTTTTTTTTTTTTTAGGTGGCTGGATTCCCTGGTTTTATAGGAGCAACTGACTGCACTCATGTGCAGCTTATGCCTCCCGCAAACTCTGAGCATATATACAGAAACTGAAAACACACCCATTCGTTGAATGTGTAGTGCGTTCCTTTGAGCTGCTGTCAGATTTCTTTGCTGAAGTGGAATGTTTGTTGGCTTCTTCCATTAATACCTCTAATTCCATTGGATCAAACTTGTATTTTCGCTTGCGGTTTTGTAAAGTTGTCGTCATGAAAACCATGACACACGCTAAATCCTCATTTAAATAGGCGTGTCTCAAACACTTTGCACCCGCTGTCATTTGCATGAGCAATCTTAGTAGATCACGTACTAATCACGGCCCCGCCTCACATGTTAAATTCTAGATGCCACGCGCTAATTAGTACACACAAAATGAGATCTTAGTAAATTTGGCCCTATGTATACTGATTTGCTGTGACCACAATGCATAAGAGTTATATTCCTTTTTTACATTTTGTTGATGCTAAACTGAACAATTCACCCTCAGACTAATCAGTTAATCACGACCAAACATTAAAACCCATCTTTCTGAACACATATTCATGCACCTAACTGTGTATCTGCATCGACACTGGACTGTACAAGTTTCTCATTCAGCATCCCATCAGGATATGAAGGGGTGGAGCTCTTTTCAGCTGATTTAAATGAGTCTTTTTTATTATAATTTCCTCTAGAGCAGGTTATGGGTTCATCATCAGTTCCCATGGCGATCCATCAAGCTTAAAAGAGAGATACATTAAGTGAAACTGTGACTTTAGGTCCATGGTATCTCCAGAGAGACCAGAGCTTAAACAACTGTTAAATACAGAACATGATTAATGTTTTTCATCTGCATTGAAAATTCCAGTGTTTCTGAGAAAAATAAAAGACTTAAGAGTATTTATAGAACTCATTCTGCATTTAAATATTAACAAATATAAAATAAATAAATGTACCAATACTGATAAATTAAATGAGGCCCTGAATATGTAAGGCAAGGTAGCTTTGTTAATCCTTTCTTGCATGCATTATTTAAAAAAAAAAATCCAGTATTTTACTGCTCCACACACATGCACTGATGTTTTTATTGTACTTCAACATTTTACTTTGTATCTATTTTAATGTTTTTTTTTTAAATATTTAGATAGTAATATATTATATGATATAATTTATTATATGAATATGCAAGAAAACAGCTTGTAAATATGTGTAATTTTTAGTGAACAGTATGCATGAAAGGGTGGATGTGGTCGGCAGTATAATAGGACAGGACAGCCGTTGTATAAAAGAAAGCTCGGGTTATGGTTTATAATGAGTAATAAATTCGCGGCACAAATCAGAAAGTCGGGCAAGACAAGACGACCTGGAGAGGCAGTAACCATTACTGTGTAGATCGCTGTGAGTGACATCATTCGCTGCAAGCCAATCAGCCTGCCGACCTCACGCTACCCACACGGCCCGACAGGCCAGGCCCGACTACGAAGTAGGTCCGAAAAGTGTACCAGTACGGTCGGACAACTCGTAATGGAAACGCTCTGAATCCGGGTGGACAGGTGTAAGGCCGGGTGGACTAAGTCTGTGTGGAAAGACGCCATAAGTAAACTTTGCTGCATTTGTTTTGAATACAAAACAGTAAGAATTGTTAGTAAAATGCTGTATCAGTTGGTGGTTTGTGACCTAATGGGAAGCTACTGAGCAAACTGACAACATAGCAAGGTAATATGACCCAACACATGTGAACTAATTACCACTTCCTGTCAGTCAGTAATAATTAACTAAAAAGCTATTTTATGTGATATTCAATGATTAAAATCACCCCCATCCCACCAAAGTCAGAAACGAAAACTGTAACTTTATTTAACACACTTTATACCAGGATCAGTAAGAGTTCTTGTGCCAACTGGCTGCATAAGCATCACATGTGCATTAGATACTGTAAAAAGATTGACAAAGCCTGCAAGAAGGTTTCTGAAGAGCAAAAGTGTAGCTGTTTGAGGGGTTCCTACCGCCTCCATCTTAGCAATGTCACACATGTCGTCCCTCCCAAAAAACACAAAAAAGTTCAAAGATGTGATAGTGAGAGGGGGTTGTAAGCGTGGGGGTGGATTACTGACGTCTATCAAACTCCGAGCTGTTGGTAGCTAAGAGCTAACTGAGCTAATTCAGATGTACTGGGAGCTAACTGGTTAGCGGAGGTTGTTGGACTAAAATTAAGGCACAATGTAAGCCAGCTAAAAACGACATTTGTGCTACTCTTTGTCTTCTTGCTGCAGACATTGGATACCTGCCAATCAAAGACCCACACACACCCCTAATTATACTGCATTTCAAGATTAAAAAACATCTAAACAATTTTATAAACATATAAAGTTTTTTTTAAAAAAAAACAGTGATAAGAATAATGGGGGGCTTGCCCCCCAGTCGCCCTATGTCTAGCAACGCCCCTGTTTTTGATTAAAGGTTTTACTAAAATGTTTGGAGCCGGATCAGCTTTGAAATAAAACTCATTCTTTTAAATGCTGTCTCTAAAAATACCACGTTGCTTTTTAATAAAATGAGTAAATATATTTGTATTTTTTAGAGTAAAAATAAACAAGGTGATGCTGTGCTTGTGTGACCTACCTTTTACATCTTCATCCTCAATAGTGGTGTTGCTGCTATCAGAAGATTCCTGCAAAGTACATTAAACCAACTTTTTAATCACTCAAATAAGAATAATAATTCATATATACATAAATACACCCACAAAGCATGCACACAAATGCACAACAAAGTTAAATTCCTGACACCAAATCTGCAACACTACTCCATGTTCACATCACAGCTTAACTTCTAACTCTGCAGCTATTCTGTGCCGTCCTGTCTGTGGACTGAGCTGTCTCAGTGTGGACAGAAACAGACATATCTAGCTGCTTTGCACTCAGCCTGAACAGCAGAATGAAGGTTAATCTGGTGGCTTTTTTACTGACACACATCAATTTCTCAACTAGCAGCCGGACCACTGAGCACCATTTATCTGAACACAGAGGGGCAGCATAAGCCAACAAAACTCTCACAGCTCCACAGGCTCACACTCACCATCTCTTTCATGCATAAATACATAAAGAGATGTACACAGATGTTCAGAGGAATACAAAAACCCTCCGTGATGTACAGCTGAGCCCACACTTAGAGAAACGGAGTGAAGACGAGAATGACAAATTATGTCCAAGGAATGAAAAAATGGAGGGAGGGGAGGATATACCTTCATCCCATCTACTGGATTATGGATAACAGTAGTCTGTGGCTCCTGGAGGAAGAATGGAGAGAAACAAAGGGGAGAAAAGAGAGAGTGGGAGTGAAAGGATGTTTTATAATGACAAAATGTGACTGAGAGGACAATCAGCAGAGAGATGTGATTAATAAATGGAAAGAGGGGGAATTTTCTACACAGGATAAAGAGTAGATAGACATCATGGTAAGGGCGACAGCAAAATGAACACATCAGTGTGAACGATTAGTACAGCCTTACTTTGCCAAGTCAACCAAGCCAAACATGTATCACATAATGCAATTCTTTTCAAGTTTTTTTTTTTTTTTTTTTTTTTTACAAAATATTACCTTCATAAAGATATTAATGATACAACGAAAATATAGAAATGAGCAGGCTATTTCTAATAACTAAGTCAGGTAAATATGTGAAAGAAAAGACCATTACCAGCAATTCATGTGTTGTGCTGCAATTCAGGCCAAAATACAAACTTTAATGACACACACATCCCACATGTCCCCTCATTTCCATAAACCCCCTCAGTCCCACATACTCTGTCCTGCTGCAGGTACTGAACACAGAACCAACTTAGTTTCCACTAAACATATAATGTGCATTTCTACTAGTCCTTTTACTACAAACTAAAACCATTTAAACAAAAAGTAAAACATTTTGACCTTCAATTTAAATCTGAAAGGTGTTTTTATAAGAGGAAGCATTTCATTGAGAAGCAGAGGAACAAAGAGATTTCTTCACAGAGTGGAGAAAATGAGCAAACATGCTGTTGTTTCTGGGCTTTTCCATGGATTTTTTAACACTAATAATAATAATACAACAAAAAGAAATAAATTAAACAACACAGGGTTTGTTCTCTAACAAGACCATAAGAGAACATAATGAATAGTTCAATCAGAAAAACAATATAAATATAAAACCATAAAACTACAAAAGTTTTGTTTTTGTTCCCATTTCTGCAGTTTACTGTCATCATCATGACCACATGTGCTTCTTAAAATTGAAATTAGCCATTAACATCAGTTTCCTGTGAGCCGGGATATCAGCGAAACAGTGTATTTACACATCATTGTTAAAGTTCTGAAGCAAATTAACAAACAGCAGGTTCATGGCAGGAATCACTGTTAATTAAATCTAACAGCTGTACGAACTTGAAGTAATCAACAAGAAGTCTTTTAAAAAGCCAAAGAAGCCTAAGTTGTTAGATCGATGTAATGGAGTGCTGGTTTAGCTAGCTGCGCCTAACTACTGTCCAATTCTTTGTGTCATGTCTGTTTCTGTGTAATTTTGGATTGGCTGTACTTGAATACTGAATTTCCCAGTGATAAATAAAATATTTTGAATTTTGAATTATGTTATGTTATGTAGAGGGTGCACAGTGTAAATCATTATGCCGTGCAGCTCTTGAAGCTTTATTCCTTGTATATTAATCTCCAGGTGGTCCACACACAAATTCCTAGTCCAGAACCAGCCTTTGTTACCAGTTTATTCAGTTTCTTTAAGTCTCCAGCGCTGGTGCTGCTGCCTAAACCGACAAGTGCAGATTTCTAACAGAATTATAGAAGAAGGACAAGAGTTTCTTCCAGAGATATTGTCTCTTCTTTGAACAGCCATATATATATATATATATATATATATATATATATATATATATATAGTCCTACATCTTTCTTCCTCTACTCCCAGGATAGAAGCAGTTTTCAGCTTCTGTAGGGTCCTCCTAATATATTTTTCTACATTTGCATCAAACACAAGGCAGTTGCAAAGTTCCTTGTCCATCGCTGTCACTGTTGGATTCAGAGTTACATTGGAGACGTACAGGGTGAAGTGAAACACCTCAGTATGGTGTTCTTGTGTAGTCAAACAGTTTCGCAGACATAAAACCTCTCTGTCTCACCTACTGTGTCTTACAGTAAATGGGAATAAGTGAAATTAGGATACAAGGATATGCTGCTAATGAAAATATGTAACATTTGGGCAGTGGCACCTGGACCCCCCTCTTCCTGTGCACCTGGTTCAGGTCCTAATGTTCTAGATTCTGACGGCTTCTTTCGTCGTTATCAGAAGCAATGTCTCACTATGTGTGTTCCAGTTTCCCAGAGGCTGTAATTTCAAACTTTAATATTAAACAAATATCAAGATTGGCAAAACTCCACACCCCACCCTTTCATTTTCTCTCGCTCTCTCTCTCTCACACACACACACACACACACACACACACACACACACACACATACACACACACTATACATACAAACAGACAAACATAGAGCTGCATACCAGTGCAGCAGAGGGGATGTTGCCTTTGGGACTGGTTACTATGCTGTTTCTTGTGCTGTTTGTCTGTGGCTGTGCGGGAAAAACAAAGTGTGTATTAGTCCTCGGAGACAACAGAAAGAGGTGCCAACTACTGGTTGTGAAGTGGGTGGTTATAAAAAACATTGACTTAGGTAAAAAATAAAAATAGAGAGAACAGCTCCAGACACAAACACTGGCAAGAATAAATGTGGCCATTTGGCTACGGAGCCAAATTTCCCATTTCTGGCTTCAGTTTTAATCAGATAGAAAGGTTCTCTGTAGCTCATCATGTCAGGTGGTTAATATATGCAATAATATCCAGAACGACTCCAGTCAGAGCTTGTATTTCTCCAGTCTCAGTTTTTCCATTTTCATTAACGTTTCTAGGATATGGATACTATTTGACAGATGGTGACACATATGCAACATCTGCCAGAAATTAAGGCACAAGATACTTTGTGATCACATTAAAATCAACCTGATTAAGCACCAACATTTAACTGCTTCTTTTCAGTGGAAGAAAACAGGTCAAAAAATCAACTCTGCACAGCAAAGCAGGCTGTTTATACACACACACACACACACATGCACACACACAATACGACAAACATTATGCAAAACATATTGTGTCTGTTTCATAAGGGTTCGTGCAGGTGCATGCAGGAACACACAAAAGCAGGCATGACTCACAGAGTTCATGCAAGAACTTTCAGCTTATTCTGAAACTGTGATGTCCTGACGTTTGACTGAAGAGAGAACTATTCTGCTCCTTTTAGGTAACAGTATGAAGAATGCATGGCTTCAGGGAAGCTGTGAGAGAAAAAGTATGGTGTAACCATACCTTTAGGCCCAGATTTACTAAAGGTTTGCGTGTACTAAAACGCGTGCAAACACATTGCACACGCTAAAAAAAAGTACAAACTGATCTACTAACAGTAAGTAAAAGGGTTTGCGTCTTCCAAAGGTGCAAAATTGTGCGTCCTCCTCGAGTTAGTACGTTTGCCTCAATGAATATGTAAATTGGGGCGTTCACACACAATTTTGCGTGGAGTGGAGGAGAACATATGATTTTATTACACGCAAAGCGATTTATCAAACCTGAAAGTAATTTTGCTGGTAGAAACTGGGCCTATATTTAGCGCATATCAAAAGGACGTGCAAACGGGGGCAATGCGTCATTGCGCACACATGGCTGCAGTGATTGTTGCAATACGAAGACATAGAAATAATCAAAGACGACAATGCAAAAGCAATTTTTCCTCCTTGTGTTAACAAGTTTGGAATGAGAGAGGAACTAATTATTAAAACATATCGCCTATCCAGCCTTGCTGTTGGAGCTGTTGGAGGAACTCAGTGCAGATTTGGAGCCAGACACAAGAAGGAGTCATGCACACCTGCAATAATTAAACTCCTGGCAAGTCTAGAGTTTTTG
>JBAMHX010000021.1:3280058-3290552 GCA_037177515.1 Pseudomugil tenellus
GATAAGATAAGATAAGATAAGATAAGATAAGATAAGATAAGATAAGATAAGATAAGATAAGATAAGATAAGATAAGCAGTACAGATAAATTGCGGTTGTGCTTGTCATGGACTAAGAATAAGAATAAAAACAGTATAAAAATTCAAATATTTAAAAATTACAGTATAAGGTGTCTAAGTATAATACCAGTAGTTTGCAGTTGACCAGAATAACGATCCATTTTAGTGCAAATTTGCCAGTTAATAACATTATATTGTCATCTGAGACACAGTGGAGATGTGTTGTACAGTCTTATAGTCTGTGGCAGGAATTATTTCCTGTAGCGGTCCTTGATACAACTGAGCTGTCTGAGTTCATCATATGCAGTTAAATGATTAACAATATGATTTTTTTTGCTACTGTAGGTGGTTTTAGGGAGAGACAGAAACGCCACTCAGATGTGTGTGTTTGGACCCGGTAAGCTGATGTTAGTGACTAATGTAAGATATAGATTATAAATCAGTGTATTTTTAAGAGCTTGGGGTTTTAAGTCATGTTGCAACATCAGTTTAAGTTGTTTTGCTTGAACCTGCTTTACTTAAAACAATAAAAAAAAACAAGACTAATAAAAGCTTTTATGTTGATCTTTTTTTTGCATTGCACCTTGCTTAAAAAGCCGGTTTTAGAAACTGCTGGACAGCCTTGCCTGTGCTGTGGCGTTCTAACATAGTTGCAAGGCTGTGTGCCTTCTTGTGGCATCGGGGTGCAGCGAAGGCAAGCCGGTGATTATGTAATGACAGATTAATCATCTGGTAGGAAATAATCTGAGATTAGCATGAGGCTGCCTGAGGAGAGATGGGAACGGGGGGTGAGTAAGAGGAGGAGGGGTTGAAAGAGGAAGAAAATGAAGAGATGCATGTTAAACTGTCACACAGAAGCAGGTCAGGGAAGAGTTGGAGGAAGAAGAGAAATAAACTGTTGTACATGGTGGAATAGAAGAAATAAACTCAGAAATAAATCAGCTAAGATCCCCTCCCTCAGAAAAATGCCCCCCCACACACACACACATAATTAACACATCAATAAGTTTTAAGCATAAGTTATCTTATTAAAAAAAACAGATGTTTCAAATTTTTTGTTCTGCACCAGAACGCTGTCGTTTGTTTTGCGTTCCAGCTGTTTAGCTAAACTCAGGTCCACAGAGCTCATCGTGTCATTTCCACCTGCCGTCTTGAGTCAAGTTTTCTTTATCTGTCTTACCAGAAGTGCTCAGACACTCCTGCCTCCTGCTTTGGTGCTTACCAGCTTCACATAAAATGCGAGAATCTAAATAAAGATTTACATTTAGGACCCTGCATGGCATCTAAAAGAATCAATCTATAGGATTAACAGAACGCATTCCCTGTTCTGGGTTTTGGGGGAAAAAAAGTAGAACGAGTGTGTAGCTTCTAAATTTCAGGAGTTTATTTTTCTGGATATAAGCTCAGAGACCACTGAATGTTTTTTCCTTGTTATATTCTGTTTTTAAATAAATAATTATCACTGAACTGTCTGATTTTCAAAAGCTTTGTTCTAGAATTATATCCACAAAGTGTCCAATATGTCATTTACTTTAGAATAAACGTCTAACTCATGTGAAGTTCAAGAGTTTGGCACCAAAACAGATGGTTACACAATAAAAAAAACTTCTGATGATGGACGTGAAACCACATTGATCTTGTAAGACAAGCAGATGGCATCTCTCACAATAACCACCAACCCTACAATCACCTAGAACCTGTTTTAGTATCCAGCTATGCAGCCTGCATCGACTCAGTTTACACACATGCTTCTCACGGACTTGTGCAAACACAACATGCATGACGACACAAATACAAACATACAATTGCAACAAACGTTTGCTGCTAACTCCACACAGACACAGAAATTCATAATAATTAAAGTTTAACCACTTCTGAGAAGAGAAACAAGCTAACATTCTGCATTCCTGCAGATTCAGCATGTGAGAACCGCCTTCAGGGAACGAAACAGTGCAGAGACCAATTCTTTAATGAGCTTTTCTTTGGCACAGAAGACGCGTTCAGTATTGAAAATGTCTTTAGCAGCGTGTTGCTAAGCGCCAGTTGTGCCAAACAGGCGCATCTCAGTGGAGAAAAGGCGAAAAAGCTCTGACCAACCAGGCTGCCATCCAAAGTCAGAGGATTTCCACACTGCAAAAACTAAAATCTAAGTAAGATTGAATATCTCAAATCGAAGACACAAATGCTTATTTTTTTTAAAAAAAGTAAGATAATTATTCTTACTTAATAGGTTTTTTCAAGATTTATTTACTTGTTTTAGAAATTCTTGACAAGGTTAATTTCCTTGAAATAAGATAAATTATCTGCCAACAGAACAAGAAAATGTATCGTATTTCAAGGAAAATTAACTTCATTTTTGTATTTTTTCTTGTTTTTTAAAGCTAGTTTTTGTAGTGAATCAGCAGCTGATTATTGCTGTCAGTTTTGATCCTTCTCAGAGAAAAAGAAATCATCCTACAGAAACTTGTGTCTAAGTCTGTTCTACTTTACCGCTTTATTATAATAGCTGTCTGTTTATTTTTTATTTCCATACCTGATTGAATTAATAGGAATAACAAGCAACGGGAGCATCACTATGCAAACGTTTGCACAAACAATTTAGTTCAGTTCAGCTGTATTTGTAAAGCAGCAATTCACAATAGTCTTCTCAACAGATTTTTAAACGCTTGGCCTTGTTTCTGTGAGGTCCAAACATGTTATTTATTATTTAATCTTTTCAGAATCATCCTATAGCACTCCATTAAATATGTGTATAATATTAGCATGGTTGTTGTCTAAAAATCCATGGCTGCGCTACACCGGTGGTTGGGGATTAAAGCATGATTCAAACATAAAACGCATCAGAAACTCAGTTTGCATCTGTCCTGCAAAGAGACTCAGAGTAAAATGAAAGAGGCAGTGTAGCTTACCTTGACGTCAGCCTTCTTGTTGAGGAGGCTCTTGGCTGCTGCAGAGAGGCAGAACGACACACCCTCAGATGGAAGGCTACACATCATACACCTTCAGAAGACCACAGCTCTTCAGATCTGCTCAAACAAATGCAGCTGTGCAGTATCTCATGCATGCATGCAGAAAAAAACATCAACTGAAAATCAGCAAGCTTGAAAGCTCACAAATACAGAAACATGAGCGTGCAACAAATGAACATGCAGAAGTCTCCACGTTTGCTCTCATTCACCACCCATAGGGGCTGAAAATCTAACTCTGTGCAGATCTTTTACTCCCCTTTAAAAATACAAAGCCAAGACAAATAGAAACTCCCTTCGTCCAGTAAAAAGACATTAAAACCACACACACTGTCTCATAAACACATTTAAAAAAATCTCCATCCAACCGGCACCTCCTGACCCTGATCTACTGCCCAAAGCATTAGATAAGCAGAGGGCATGAGGCACGATGGAGGGGGGGTGTCAAACTAATTCTCAATATAATCCAAATACACTCACACACAGATGCACACAGGCACAGATAGATGAGGGATTAAGAGCGAAGCATGAGGGAAGCGGAATAGAGATGCAGGTGTGTGATAATGGTTTGGTTAATCTCAAGAGTAGGCTGGATTACTGCCGTCCATGGATGGGAAGGAATTAGTGTAGCCGAACATGAGAGCAAAAATAAACACCAGGAAGTGGAAAAGTGTGTGTTTTACTGGTGAAATTCTCTTCCTGGCGATTAAAGCGAAGGAAAAAGCAGAAAAAGCAGCAGTCATGCTGACAATAATCCCCCATCATGGTGACACTGAAGCTCCCAGCCCCCGTGCCTGCCTCTTACACCGCACAATCTTTATTCTTTACATTTAAACCTGACATCTAAGCTGCTGCAGTGCAAAAACTGAAATCTAAGTAAGATTGAATATCTCGAATCAAGGACGCATATGCTAATTTTTTTTTTTTTTTAAAAGTAAGATCATTATTCTTACTTAATAGGTTTTTTTAAAGATTTTTTTTACTTGTTTTAGGAATTCTTGACAAGGTTAATTTCCTTGAAATAAGATAAATTATCTGCCAACAAAACAAGAAAATGTATCTTATTTCAAGAAGAAGTAACTTCATTTTTGTATTTTTTTTCCTTGTTTTTTAAAGCCACTTTTTGTAATGTGAACATACTTCATTTTAGAACATACTTCTCTTTGCCCCCACAAGGCAACAGAAGTCTTAAACCCCTGACAGGCAAAGAAGTGTTAAGAGTAAAACTTTCTTCCCCCAGATGAGAGATGAGGTTGCTTACCTTGGCAAACATTTAGAAGCATTAATGGCCAAACAGGAAGGGAGAGAAGAATGTAAGGAGAGAGATTAAAAGTGCTTTTTGTTTAATGGTGTTGGCTCAGTGATAGGATGTGTGCAGCTGAGGGGAGTTTACCTTGTTCCACAATGCCAGCAGTGGTTCCCGTCACTGCGCTGACAGCAGCTGGGGCTGTTGTCTGCCGACCCACTGAAACACAGCAGAATCACACGGTTCCGTATGCAGAACAAAGCTACAGAAACTAATTATCAGTGCATTCCTGACACGTTCCCCTGTCTGATCATTACCTTGTTACCTGGAGCTTTTCTACCTGTCATGAAGTTGACTGAGGAAGTCAGGTCATGTGATGCAGCTGTCCGTTATTATCCTTCATGCTCAAACAGCCTGCAGGTGCATTTTTCGCTACGGTTACATTGAGTTCATGTCTATGCAATCACCTCCACACTCCAGAGTCAGAAAAAAACCAGGAGACAACTGTTCTGCTTCTCTGCATCTGACAAACACACTGCAGCTGCGAAATGAAAGCAGATCCTGAAATTCCACCGGTTTTCTTTGTGTCTGAAGCATAAATTAGATGTGCAAAGACTCAAAAAGTCAAATTAATTTTAAAGTGATTTAAGTGGAGGGATTGGTTTCTGGCTTTCTCACCATCTTCTCAGCTTTTTGCAGAGGTGCATGTTTAAATAACCCGTTCTCTACGAGTCACCTCTCGTCTGCTGATAGCTGGAATAGGATCCAGCTTCCCAAGACCCTGAACTGGACTAACTGGTACAGAAAATGGGTGGATCTGCTGTGATTACTCAGATGTAAATCTTTTCTCAAGTACTCAAATAAATTACTGTATAAGTCTGAGATTTAAATGTACCATATTATGCTATATTTGCCAACTCACAGTCTATCCTATGCACATCTATGATAATATTATGCATTTTGCAACATGCGCCAAAATATAGTTTTGCCATAACACTCATTTGTTGCTGAGCGTTCTCTACCTGAAACTGTGAAAGTCTGGGTCTGCATCTCTCCTTCACTCCTCTGTGTCTCTGCAGCTCCCCTCCCCCGCCCACACTGAGCAGCCAGAGAGGCGCTGTGTGTACTCAGTGTGCAGTTACATGTGGGTCTGTTAAGGAGAGTGCAGCAGCAGCCACATGCACACTTCCTGGAGGAGATTGTGTGCTAAAGTTTTTAGGTAGGGGAGGGGAGAGAGGAGTCTCCACTGTCAGTCGTTTACTCTGCTTAAGCTATTCTTTTTAAAGCAATAAAACTACAAAAAACACATATATGAGAAATAAAACTACTTCCGGGATCGTTTTAAGGTACGATTAACACTTATAGAACGTTAAAAGCTCATAAAAGTCCATTTTGAATAATATGGGACCTTTAAAGAAAGACAAAAAACAAACATGTCTGCAGTGTTTCTGGGTTACAGTACCGCCCCTACATGCTGTGCAAGTGTGTGTGTGTTTATGTGTGTAAGTATCTAAAAGTGTAGAGTGAAAGCAGACGACAGATGGAACGTCACTTCATCTTCGTCAGCCTCATCTTTTCAAAGAATAGCACCCACCAGAGAAGTTCCTGGAGACGAGCATGGTGGTCAGAATGGCACCCTAAAGAGGGGGAGAACCAGTAGCCGTTATTCTAAACCCGTAAGTCACTAACATGCTGGTTTCATGCAGAAAGGAGCTGCATGTGTTCACACTGTTGTACAAATATATTAATGAGGATGACAGAAACTGAGTCTGTTTAAATATTCATAAAGGTACAAAGCTTCTCACAGTCGGAGTAACAACTGTTTAAAACAATCATATGAACAAATAAATGAATATTTATGTGTTAAAAACGTCATTTTGTGCTCCTTCGGGCTTATTATAACAACAGCACATATTCTAAAACGAAAGTAACATGAAAGGTTGACAAAAAATGCAATGCAATAGTTTTTTGGTGTTAAACAAAATGAAACATATGATCTAAATATATTTTAATCAAATAAAAATGAATTTCCGTGTTCTTTTACAAACCTGTGCTGTGCTTTGTTAGTTAATATTTAGTATCTTTGATGTCAAATAATCCAACATGTCTTTGTTCAAAAAGAAAATACAAATTTTAGGCATTTATTGTAAAGTATTTAAAATATATTTTCAAAATTAGTTGAGTGGAAAGTGGAATATTTAGAAGTCACAGGGACTGTTAAGCATTATACAGCTAAAACTTTAGAAGTAGTTTATAACTTCAGTCCCTGTAAGAGTAATTCTTTGTAATGCTCATAATCCATAAGTTTAACAGAAATAGTAGCTGGATCAGATGGGACCCGATCGTTTTCACACCTTGAGCTTCCTCCTGGCGTTGAACTTCTTCAGGCACTCGACCGTCTCCTGCCGGTGCATCATGGAGGCCACTGTGGAGCGTTGCTGTAGGGACACAGAGAAAGATGCTGAAAATAAAACATCAGAGAAAAAGCAGCTCTGACAGTGACAGGTTTATGTGGGCAGAAGCTGTTGAAAAGACTCTGCTGGCCACCAAATGTGTTGATTCAGAAGCTCTTGAGGTAACAACATTTCAGGCTTAAACAGATTCAGATTTTCTGTCCGTGGTGTCCTGACAATAGACTCGCTTTGTTATGTGCGTATTATAGGACATGAAGCAGCTAAACGCTGACAGAGGCTGTAAACTAAAACAGAAGCAGAGAAGAGCAAATGAACTAATCAAAGCTGAGAGATTAGAGTTTCAGTCTCACGCAGCGCAAAGTTTCTACCGTAAAGTGATGCAAAAGTATGTCTGGATCAGATGTGAAACGTTTGGCTTCATAGGATTTAATCAACGTTTAAAGAGACACTGTGTTAACTTTTGACCCAAACATCAACTTAATGTGAGTAATAATGGATGATGTCAGTTTTTGACGTGTGTCGGTGCTCCGAGAAGGTTGCCCTTTTCAGAAAGCAGACTTTGTAGCTCTGCAGAAGTGGATCATGTGACCTGAAACGCTTTACGCTTTGGGCTCTACTGGAACATAATGTCCCGTCTGGGATGAATAAAGCATTATCTTATCTTATCTTATCTTTAGGTGTGTTACAGTTGGACTTGGAAACCCCTGAAATAAATGAATGATTGTTACAGCAGGATGAGCCACTGGTTTAGTTTGTTGGTTTTCATATGTTGCAGTACAACAGTACACAAATTGAGATGTTTCATTTTGCAGCAGTGTGCATGTGTGACATGTGGGAAGGTTTAGCTAACTACTGGGCAAAAGTTACACGTTATCTTTAAGACAGGCAGTTCTGCTCCGTCTGTCATGCAGACGTTTAGTAAAGTGAGAGAAAAAAACTCAACACAATATTTTTCTTTTCTCTTCGCTTTAACACTAAATCCTGAAAGTTGTACTAACATAATGTTCCACCTAAATTAGACACCAAAACCTCGTTAGCTTACTCCCAACATCACAAAATCTGTTAGCAGCACCTGGTATGAAATATATATCTTCACATTTAACACAATTCAGTTTTAAACTAGAAATATGTTCTAAATACAAAATGATGGCTCCATGTATGAACTTTGTTTTAGATACGTCATTCTCATGCACATGAGAGCTTTGCATAACAAATGCCTCACACGAAGACATTTTCAGCCTGTTTTAAAGCTGACTCAGTTTTTCCAAACAGTTTAACTGATTAGCAGATTGTCATGTCAGACATTTGATTTGAGTAATTCAGCGCCAGATTTAAAAACATTGCGTTGAATATGAATATATGATTACTGAGATAGAAATGAGAACATACTTGAAAAGAACAATAGATGTGTTTTAATTTAGGTACTTTCAGTTATTTACTTATGATGTGGTAAAATAGCTAAAAAGAAACAGATTGCAACCTTGATACTTATTTCATTATTTTCATTTGGGTGGGTGAGCAATGCCTTATCAGTTAAGCTCTATTATCAACCAAACCAAGATCAATGCGTTCAGCAACACGGATCTACTTCATTTCAAACTGACTCATTTTAAAACTCACTTTGCCAAACTTATGGACTTAAATGAATGATTGTTTGTTTTTTATGAGAGTTATGATCATGAATATCAGGAGGAAAACATGACTTTGCAGGAAGAAAATCTAAGAGGTTTTTCACTCTAAGTACATACATAAACATATTTAGTCCACATGTTGTGTCCTGCATGTACTTGCTGAGTGGTGGAATGGAAATGTGGGGCAAAGCATGTGCTTATCTCTGAGATAAGTTTCACTCCTTTTGAGAACAAATTGTTTACGTTAAGCGGCCCTGGCATCAGTACATGTCACAGATTTCATGTTTGGGAAAAGGTAGTGCTGATAATTAGCAGCTTTGAGCAGATTTTCTTGTATGAGGATATAATAATTAATCAAAAGAGGCTGTGAAAGACTGTTTGTGTCAGCTTTAACACGGTAGTATGTGCCATTACTTACACAGACCCATGGGTGCTTCAGAGCCTCCTGGGCAGTGATTCTCTTGGCAGGGTTGATGGTCAGCATCTGGTTGATCAGGTTTTTAGCCTCTGGAGTCACAGTGTCCCACTCTGGGGAAGGAAACTAAAACGCACCGATGCAAGCCCACATGTACATCAGAAATGTAAACAGTGAACTGTTTGATCGTAAGAAAGAGAAAAGCAGTGAAAAGACATCCTCACATCGTAGGCTCCAGCTTTGATCTGCTGGTAGAGCTTGTGCTGGTCCTCGTCCCAGAACGGAGGGTACCCAACCAAAAGGATGTAAAGGATCACACCTACACACACAAATTTAATCTTTGTCTGAGTGACAAGCAGAGGAGCGAGGAGGCGGCGGAGAAATAAACAAAGTGCTTACCACATGCCCAGATGTCTACAGGTTTGCCGTACGCCTCCTTTCTCAGCACCTCTGGAGACAAGTAGCCGGGAGTTCCTGCAAATCCTGCACGCAAAACAAAGAAACACACAGATTTTTATCAGTAAAGGTTTATATGCAAGGATTCATCATTTGTCTCATCACCTAAAGCCCTTTGAGCTGATTTTGTATCAAAGTGCTGTATAAATAAAGTTTGATTGTAGTTTGATCGTAATTCTTGATCTGATTTGAGGAGATGCAGAGATGCTATTTTAGGGGATGAAGATATGAGCTTTATTGAAGGGTAATCAATGCACACATTGTTGAAATAAACTTCAATGACTTTATTTCCTTCACCCTGTGCATGTTTTCTACTTTTCTGCATTTTACAATTTCTACAGTGTCTTAACACAATTAGCATCGGTATCCTGTAACATGTGCATCCACCTGCAGAGATTTTATGCATCAGGTTCCATAAATTCTCTCCAGATGAAAAGAAGCTTAGCTAAGAACAAACAACCATGCTGGTGTGTTGTTTGTGGAACTTACCAAACCAAGCCTGCTGGTCTCCTTGAACTTCGATCGCCAGTCCAAAGTCCGCCAGTTTCACAGCAGCATTCTTGCACTTGCTGGCCAGCAGCAGGTTCTCTGGCTGCAGGTGTAACACAAACACCCACATGGTTAGCTCAGCCAGTCAGGTAACTAGAACTAGTTCCCTCAAATCCCTTTTAGACAGAGCTGGACCAGAATAGCTGAGCTGTGTTTGGGGTTAAGGGGCGTAAAACTACAGCTTGGGCTCCAGTGAGATTACCATATAATGTTTAGGGGTTTGGTGGAGAGAGGAAGAACTTAGGACTGGAAACGAAAGTTACATTTCATCTCAATTTACTTGTAACTCTTAGTTACCCCGCCTACTCTGCTTCCTTTCCTTTTCCTTAAAGGTCTCAACTCTGAAATATCTCTCTGATCTATTGAATCTTCAGTCTATCGAAGCTTCACCGCAGCTGTCCTTGTGTGTAACTCTGAGCAAACATCAGTTTAATAAACAAGCTGCAGAAGACAGATCCGATAAACAACTTAAACTGCTTCAGAAATAAATACTCAACTCAATTAGTTTGGAAAACTATCTGGAAGAAACAGAGACCCCGAAACGAGTCAGATCAGTCCATTTAAATGTTTTCACTCCAAGACTTTAAAAGCATCTTTGAAGTGATGATGTCTCTCTGGTCTGATGTCTCTCTCTGGTCTGATGTCTCTCTCTGGTCTGAGGTCTCTCTCTGGTCTGATGTCTCTCTCTGGTCTGATGTCTCTCTGGTCTGATGTCTCTCTGGTCTGATGTCTCTCTGGTCTGATGTCTCTCTCTGGTC
>JBAMHX010000021.1:3291298-3308374 GCA_037177515.1 Pseudomugil tenellus
TCTCTCTGGTCTGATGTCTCTCTCTGGTCTGATGTCTCTCTCTGGTCTGATGTCTCTCTCTGGTCTGATGTCTCTCTCTGGTCTGATGTCTCTTTGGTCTGATGTCTCTCTGGTCTGATGTCTCTCTGGTAAGTTTTAAACCTAAGTGGTGAAACTACTACGTTTCGTATATGTATAATCAATTTTACTCTGTCTTGTTTGCTCATTGTGTCTTTATGGTTCTGTGTGTTTTTAATCAAACTGCTTTCATCATTGTTCATCTTCTGAATTTATTTGTAGTTTCAGAAAGTTTCCTGTAACGTATAATGATGTCCTCATTATGGAAATCTAACAGTCAAATCATTACTGTTGTTTTAGTGGATTTAAAAGGAAATGATTAAACCAGCATTAAAAGACTATTTATAGCAGTGAAGACACACTTGCACACATTTAACAATAAGAGAGATCCTCCAACACACACACACACACACACACACACACAAGCTGAGACAGACAGATGGGACTTAAAGCCTTTTTGCTGCTTGTTTACTTGAAGACAACCAAACACAGCTTGTCTGTTTGCAACTGTCGTGTCTTTGCTGCTCAGACGCTGATGTACCAACAATCTGACAAGCGTGCAGAATCACAACAGCTCTTTGCTGATACTGATTAATCTGCAGCATGAAGCAGTGATTGCTCCACCTCAGTGGCACAGAAACAGCTGCATGCAGAGCTCCGGCTGCAGGAAACACTCTGTGTCCCCCCCTGCTGACCAGTTTAAGCACTCGGTCAGTGGACAACTGCCTACAGAAGTGTTCCAACTTCCTGGTCCTTGGTGACCCCTGCCCTGCATGTTTTAGAGGATATTATGTTTTAACCCACCTGACTGAGGTGAGTGGCTCATTAACAGGCTTGCAGAGAAGCAGTTTGATTAATCTGAACCAGCTGTACTAGAGTTGGAAACCCGTAAATACGCATCCCCGAGGACTCAGAGAGAGAAACATAAGCAACAGGGATCCTTAGAGCCCTGTGTCCTGCAGATTTTTGATGTTTCCTTTTTTCAACACGCCTGCCTCAAATGACTGGGTTATTGTTCAGCTTTTACATCAAGCTGTGGGATCCACATCATTTCAATCAGGAGTTTTGGAGCAGGGAACATGTAAAAGACTAAAGGAGAAGGTGAAATTTAAAACCTCGGCAGCCATTTTTTTTTTAAACTAACAACTTGCTTAATGTTATCTGGTACTTTCTGGGCCAAAGCTCCGTAAATATCTCCATTATCTCATTGATCAGGGTGGGCAGCTCCGGCCCCCAAGAACCGCAATCCTGCGAGTGTTGCAACATAACTGACTCAATTCAATGGGTAATTAGCCGATTTAGAGCTTGATGACAAGTTCTGCACAGCTCTGCTGATAAAGTCTGATGTGTTTCAGGTGTGTTGCAGCAGGGAAACTCCTACTGGTTGCAATAGATCATAAAAATAAACATTTTCATTCATTTTCATGATTATGTTTTCTGAAATAAGATACAGATTATTGATTCATTGGATGAAATAAGAAATGAAAAATCTTAGGTAAGATGGGATTTTGAAACTTAAAATCCGAATCAGACCATAATAGAATGAAATGTTAGTTCTCTACAGATGTGATCTGATTGGTTGGCTATTTGTTGTGTTTCTTTTTGTTATTCATCTATATAATATTCTAAAAAAGAGGGGGGGGGGGCATATATGTGCTTTTACTTATCATGTGTATCTGTGTAACTTTTATCTACTAAAAGTAAATTATTAGAGATAATTTTACTTTCTGTAAAAAGTGTAATTAAATGTTGAATCAGTGACTTGTTTCTGTAAAAAATAGTTGTCATTATTGTAATAATAAATGCTTCCTGATAGATGCGATGTGACATTTTGGCTTCATGTTACAGATGTCACACTGGTCAAGTTAGTTTAAGTAAAATTAAATGACACTAAAAGAAGAGAAGAAGCAGTCACGTCATTTTCTTCTTTTTTTCCGCTGACACATCACATATAACTTATTTAACTTCTAAATTATTATTACATTTACACTTTGGGGCCCTTTTTGATGTCATGTCTTGTATTAAACACTTTTAATTTCTATAGATGTACAAAATATATGTAAAAGTCCAGAGATTGTAAAATATTTATCGTCTAGATAATGTATAAGGTTTTCTCATCCTCATGTCTTCTTCAAGAGCCACTACAGCAGTTCAGAGTAGGGCCCGACCGATTAATCGGCCCACCTATTAATCGGTCGGGCCCTAGTTCAGAGCCTTTTTCTCTGAAAACAATCTTCCAAATGATGATCATCACACATTTTCCTCAGATCCTCATCATCAGGGTTCCTTGGTGCCTTTAATAAACATCTAAACTGTGTTTAGTCTTCATTTGTTCATGTTTTTCTCAGGTTTAACTTTCTGTCTTGAGTATGAAATAAACTTTGGTTGAAAATGAACCAAGACAAACATATTTATTCCAGATGTATTAGATTCCTGTTTATTTATCCAGCTGCTTCTTCTGTTCTAATTCCTCACCTGTGATAAATCCTGTTTCATCCTTCTACACTGTCCAAAGTCGGTCCTCGGGGGCGCTGTCGTACAGCTCGTCGCACCAGAATCAGACTGACGGGTCAACATGATTGGGCAGAACCTGACACTTACTTGTTGAGCTCCTAGTAACAAACTTATTTCAGTATAATTAGAAAGCTGCAACATCCTTTCCAGCAGTCTTGGTTGCAGTCGGACTAATCTTTACAAAACCCAACAGGCTGAAGTTTGGCTGCTTTAACAAAGCAACACAAAATGTATTATTAGTTATTAAACTTAGATGAATATGAAACAGAACTGTAAGTTATGTAACACATGGACAATAATTTCATAGATTATCTTCATTATTTGCATTTGTTTAAAAAAACACACAATACAAAGATACTTTAATCCTCCCCCCTCAAATTATCCACGCAAACACAAACCCATAATAATTATAATAATAATAATAATAACTCTGGCATTCTGGTGCATTTCAGACCCTCACCACATAAGATAAGTTTAGAAAGCTTTTATTGTCATGGCAACAGTACAGACCGATGCAGGAACAGTGAAACTACAGAGGCTGCTCTCTAGTGTATGTCAAAATTAAACAATAAAAAAAGGTACAGAAATAAACAGAAATGAAAAAAAAGGAACAGAAATGAATAAAGTTAAGTGAGAAAGGCAAATGCCGTCAGAACTTCCATGCTAGCAGTCAATGAACTTGTACGTCTTGGCTGTATTGCTTTTATATGTACTGTCAACTCACGCAGGTCTCGTCTGACCATGAAGTCAGTCGGTAGGCAAACGCTGTTTTGTCCTGAATGGACCCATTTAATTTGAATCAGGTGTTTTGGATCATGAAGGCAAGTAAAACGCACGGGACCGGAGCTGGACACCCCAGGTCTGTACCATTAGAATCGCTTTCTCTTAATCTCTCATCTCTCTAGTATTCTCGCCTTAACTGAGCTATCCTACACACGCTATATGTTTTATTTTTCTGAAGTGTTTTTTGATTAATTCTAAGAAACTTCTGAAGAAAAATGTGGTGTTGTGATAAGTCATAACCACATGTTTCTGTTGGTTAATAATAATTATACTGGACAACCTCTGAACTATGTTCAGCAACAGACTCACTGCAACACAGAACCCCATCTGACCTCTTTGTAAATATTTCTTTGTTAGTTGATGTCTTTATTGTGCTTTATTATATAACTCAGCACCATACTTTACTTATCACTTGGACATTTTTTCTATTTTCTCCTGCATGTTGCCGTGTTTAACCATTTTAAACAACATTGCGAGGTATCACTGACTGATTGTGTGTTTTCTTGTTTAACTTTTTATTATTCTCGAGCTTATTTTTGTAATGGGGTTTCAGAGTGACTAGTTTATTCCTAATATTCAGGTAGAACTGACATATTTCCCTGTCTGCTGCACAAACGTTTAAGCTCAGGGTATACCGTACAGGCAATTCTGTAGTGAATAGGCATATCCCTGAATACACTTCTGCATCAATGCAGTCATAAAACCTCTATTCCCTGGATGTCAGCTCAAACAAAACTTCTAGGAAAAAATTAGTGGAACAATCATACAGTAAAGTGCATGCACAACATCTGTATTTAATGGCCACATCTGCATGCAAACATTCAAGCGTGCTCGTCATTTGGGTCGACAGACATGCAAAGACAGGCACTCTACTTTTTTCTGCACTTACCAGCTGTTCAATTCAAGAACATCAGTCAGACAAAGTATGAAATTTTGATGCAAACAGTTTCAACCCAACTGAGTGTGCAGACAAAGGCCCAGATTGACAAAGATGGAGGTGTATGCCAGCGTCTTATGCGTCACATCAAGTTGGAGTCATTACTTTCACAGTTCAAGACGAACCTAAAGAGTTGATACCATTTGAATATCGTGAAAGTGTGAACAGAATTTGGACTCTAACTGCACTTCTGCTGTCCTTTTCTTGCTTTGGCTCACATATATACACACATGCAATGCAGTGCAGATACACTGCCTTTGCAAACAAATCACATCCATTAGATGTTTAATTCAATTTAATCTTGTGTTTCCACCCAAAAGAACAAACAAAGACTGTAAAGTTAAAAAGTATTTTTATAGGAAGTGACAAATCAGCTCTAAAGATTTGCACCAACCATTTGTTCTATTTGTGAAATGGGTTGTTCTGTAAGGGAGAGCTGCCAGATCGTTGCCATAAAGGCACTCAAAGAAAAAATCACTAAGATAATGATAAGGAGGATATGGTGGAGGAATATATGTAAAAAAAATGTTGTGAGATTCTACTGTAGCCCAGTGAAAATAATCTAATGTGTGGGTTTAATGCAGGCTTATACTGGGTGCGACATGGCCATGTGTACTGGTCCATGCATTTGTAAAACCACAAAAGAACCCATTTGTGTTACACATGGACATCAGCTCCATTTTAACCTCACACACAGTCTGTATTTGTGTATCTGAGTCTGGTATACACATGTTGGAAAAATGCTTCATGACCTTTGTAGAGTCTATAAAATAAAAGTTTATTCTTTATCTTAAAAAATTCACCTCTTCTCAGTCAAACAGCGCTGTCATCATATGTGCAGATGCCAAAGCTCTTTTATTTCCTCTCCACCCTCATCTAAACTAAGCACCAGAGTACTTTAGCACTTTAGTACTTTCGCTAGTTGTCAAACTAAACAACTAACACACATACAGACAGGTACACAGACACACACCCCTGCAGATGACTCACCTTGAGGTCTCTGTGTACCACCCCCATCTGATGGCAGTGGAGCACGGCCTCCAGGATCTGCTGGATGCAATGACTGCATGCAAACAGCAGGGGGAGCAGGTTAGTCTGAACAGTTCCAGTCCCCAACACTCACTTTATTGCACAAACACACACACACACTTATACACATTTTCAAAGTAAGAATGAGCTCACTGCAGGATTACAATGAATTTGCAAACAGAAATAGGGTGTGAAGAGTGGACATGTCTGTGTGAAGAGAGAAAGCATGTAGTTTCTGCTATTTTCTGTTTTTAGGAAGCTGCCAAATGTTAGTTAGGCAGCGTGGGAGTGAGCTGCAGCTCCATGTGGGAGAAAATGCGTCTAACCTGCACGTTTCTGTGTAATTTATTCTCAAGCAGCAGCACGGGTTTTGAGGAAAAAGATTTAGCAAGAATCCAAAGCAAAAACTCCTCTGCTGTTATACTACTGACCTTACTGTTTTCTCACACTGTGTCCTGTCTGCCAGGACCCACAGCAAATGATGACTCTAGTTCAGACTGAATAAAATAGTGCAACAAGAAGTCCAAAAAGCAAAACCTGAGAACGGGCACACTCACAAGGAGGCAGACAAGAAGACAGACAGCAGGCACAGGCAATTTGTTTTGCGTCACAGGCAAAATTTCATATAAGACACAAGCATGTAGATGCAGGACTATGCAACAAAATGAGACACACAGACGCACACACCTTGAGGTCCCTGTGCACTATGTCATGTTGGTGGGTGTAAGACACACTGTCTAGAATCTGATGAATACAGTGACTGTGGAGACAAAACAACAGAGTGAGGAGCAGATATAGGAGAACAAAAGATGGCAACACATAGGAAGTTAGGGAAAGGAGAACAAATGATGTTGTTTTCAGGAGCAGTCAGTGGTTCCAGAACTACAACAAGAGATTCAAAACATCTTATGTCCAGGTTTGCAGATCTGTGCTTACATTTTGTAGTGTTGATGGGCGTAGAACTGACTTCAAATCCCAACTATCACTGGGAACTGACGGTGGCCTTAGAGGGGCAAAATTCTTTTCACAAACATGTTTTTATCTGTGAGCGGACGTCGTCTTAGAGAAACTGTGGTAAAAATGGTGGCTCAAATACTGCAGTATAAATATTTATATTTCATTCTCTGTTATTGACCTTTGATTTTGTTGTTCGCTGCACCCTCTTCTTCCTGTGTTCTGACCGAGACATGAAGTCACTTGTCATAAAAATTTCCCAAAAAGGCTTCACAGAAACTACCGTACTGAAATCAAACTGTTGACATGACTGCATGTGTGAAAAGGTCAGAGATGTATTTATCTGGAAGATAAAAGAAATTAAGCCCCGTAACTGTTTTTTTTTTCCAAAGCAACATCTGGTTTCCAAAGCAGAATTTAATTTTTCTCAACCTTTATTTCTAAATCTTAATCACAATTACATAAACCACAGTGGTTTACAAAAGTATTCAGGTGTGCATAATTTTTTTTGCCACCACCTTTAATTTAAATAGATTTTTTCAAAAGTGTAATATTTTTAAAATATGCAAAATAGTGCTGCATATATTATGCAATTTAAATACGGCTCCACAAACTTGCTTAGAGACGGTTGTTAGCTCCTATGAAGACCCATTTATGCTCGCTTACCCACATAAATGGGGACATCTCTTTAAAACGTTTTACGTCTCCGCCCTCATACTTCCGTGTGTCTTTTTCTGTTCCCATAGTGTTCATCCACTAGAGGGCAGGGCTGAGTTGAGAGTCATTTTGACACAGGTTGGTATTGGTAATTCACAGGTATTGACAGGTATCTACTGTCCACCATGAAGAAGGCAGAGTGTAGTACAAATGTGGTTTTTATCCAACTAACAGTGCCCCTTAACTTTAGCCCATGTACCAATGTTAGCCAATTAGCTCCTGCTATATCTGAGTTAGCTTATTTACCTCTAAGCTACAGGTAGCTCGCAGTTTGATATATCAGTTTGATATAGAATTTTGTGAGAAACCTCAGTGCAACGTCACAGAGGCTCCGCCCATCTTTTTACATACACTTTAAAAACAACATTGTTGGACCATTGTTGGATTTGTTGACAAAATATTTAATTTGGGAACTTTAATAAAACATTATTTATGGAAAGCCAACACTTTCCATCAGCTCCTAACCTTCATAACAGTATCATTATATGGGATTTTTTTTTATTGACCTGGACTGGGAAACTTAAGGTTAAGGAATTAACTCTGGTTCTCTGAAACATGAGTAAGGTGTCTTACTATATGACACGCCCCAGACGCTGTCCCCAGAAGCATACCTGGGTAAGAACACTTCTTCCTCACTCCACGCAAGGAGAATGGTCTGGTGGTCTTCAAGCGTCTGGCTGAGCCCATTTTCCCTCCCCAGAGGCTGTAATCTAGGTAGCGCGTCTCTTGTTCTTGGCACCCAGAGTGACCTGAGGAGCGAGTTGTTCCCTTGGTATTGCAGTGGGAGCAAAAGGCTTTTTAGCCCACGCAACCTTTAGCTCAGGTGGCTTTACGTGGTTGTGGTCGCCTTGTTGTGGCTGAGGCGGACGTTTGTATATGCAATAAGTTGGCCGAGCTGTAGCTTGAGCGAACGTCTGCTGGAGTGCAAGGAGTGGAGAAGATGGCACTTTTCTGGGCAGGCACAGCTATATTGCTTCACCTTCTCACTTCTTCTCACAGCATTTCTGTATCGTGGCCACGGCCAGGCCGAATAGGCCTTTTGGATCCACGAGCACGTCGAGGAGCTGCGTCTTCTCCCTTTGAGACAGACTGGGTAAATTAAGCCACCTGACTCTCTCTTGAGTGACCATCAGGGCAATGGCTCTTCCAGACGCCTGGACAGCACACCTGTGGAGGTCCGTCACCATGCACAGCTGTTTCCACAGGTCTGAGGTCGGTGGGATCAACATTTCCTTTATTTCAGCCTGTTAGGTGAGAAGAAGTCACAGCGCATTCAGGGCTTTCACCGACATTGCCACTGATTTGTTCTCTGTAATGGAAGATTGGAAACAATCCACTTTAGATAGCAGGGTGTGGCCTGCAGTGGTCTTGGTGGACTTCTGAGGGTGCCAGAAGAGGACAGAGGATTACTCCAGGACTGGGTTGCTTCCTCCCTGCATTCCGTAAGAACCGGCAGCAGCTGTCTGGTTGAAGATTTTGCTCTTGGAAGCCGTGTTCCCTCGTAATGGGATGTGAGGGTCTCCGTGCGGGGTTTCCCGCCAATTGATGCCCAGCTTTGCAGCTGCTCTTCTACAGACATCGTGGAGGTCCACCGTTGCAGTCAGGTGCCATCCGCAGTTTCGTCTCCCTCGCTCTTTTCAGAACAGAGACTGATGGATTCGTCCCCAGAAACAGACTCTGCCACCGTGCAGCCGTCAATCTCTAGTGAGAAGGGGTCAGCTTCGTCAAGGTTGGTTGAAGGAGCAACAGCATTTAGCTGGTCGCCCCAACTTACACCAGCGTGGATTATGTCTCCCTGGGTGCTCTTAGTTAGTACCCGTGGTGGGAAGGAATGGTTGTCCCCCAAGGATATTAACATGTCCTGGGCAAGTTGCAGCTCCAAACACGAAGCACAATCAGCATGGGGGTCTTCCCCCATCATTTTGTTACCAAGACTTTACCGGTGGCTTGTCTTTTCCCATGGTGAGGAAAAGTCTGAGCTCTGTTTCAGTTAGCTCCAAAAAAAGATTAAGCAATCTGCAGCTAGTATGGTGAATAGTTACAGCAGCTACGTTTGTGACAACCTAGCTGGGTTCTCAGATAGCTGTGCAACGACAAGTGGCGTTTGGCAATCGAGTGGTTAGCTCACTCTGTGTACAATACTGCTAGCTACACTTGCTGTCTGAGAGGTTGCTTCTGGGAGCCAAAAGAGGTGTTACAATAAAGTAAGGCGTCCACAGCAAGCTCTTATAGCGGGAAAATGGCCCTTTCCTGGGAGCAGATGTGACCTTGGACAGGCAGTCAGGACTGGCCTAATGTAAAATGGCTTCTGGGGACAGCGTCTGGGGTGTGTCCTGCAGCGAGCTAACAAAGCAAATGTTGAAAGCGAACCATCTGAACTGAGGAAAAGATGGACGGAGCTAAATACAAGGAAAAACTTCAGAAAACCTTGTTTCAGTCTGCTATGGATTAGACACTGCCACAGAGGTTTGCCTTAAAGGACAGTGACCAAAAGCAAACTGCTTTTGCAACACTTGAGTTGTTTCATGACCAAGACAAAGCCCAGACATTAATCCAACTGAGAATCTGGAGCATAACAACAGTAGAACCCTGAAGCAGCTGAAGCAGAGTGAAGAACCTGTAAAGATCCCAGAGCTTAGATGTCTACACTTCAGACATACTCCGAGACTTGCAGTGCAACTGCTGCAATAAAGGGCTCCACAGGAGACTTTAGCAGGTCTGTATTTATATGCATGTTTTGTTAATTATAGAAAAATTAAAACGTGCTAACAGGGTGAGAATACTTTTGCAAGTCACCGCAGCATTGCCGCATTTGTTCCACTGTTATGTGGCAGCATCGGTGAAGTAGTTAATGTTCAGAACGAGTTAAATGGAACATTTCCAAATGTTATCTCTGCTTCATCTACCTATTTCCTATAAACTAGACCACTGATAGTTGCCTGCATATAAGAATGATCTCTGGTTTTACAGAGTCTGCATCCATCATTCACCACAACCATCTTCGTCCACTCAGCTGTATTTAACAGCTGTAAAGGAAATGCTTCATTCATTCAGTTAAAGAGTTTTTAGGATGAAAAGACTTTGCAGTCACCTTCTTATTTCTGTCAGCTGATAAAAATAAATTTTTCTGCTCACAAATCCCTGATGAAACTAAAACTGAGACAAGAAGGACATTAGAACTTGGATACAAAACCAAGACTTTGCACAGCAAAAGATTTTAAAGGAAGAAAATATGTCTTTTGGTCATTTGGGCGAGTTGAGAGTTTAACAGGGTACAGATGGAGCACCGAGAGGAAACCGTCAGTGAGATACTGTTGGACAGAAATCAAGCAGAGCTAATCACACACCCACTCACAAATACACAGGGTGAAACACACACACACACACAGAGACTGAGAACAGGGAGAATCTGTAGCACAGAGAAGAAAAACAGGAGCTGAAGGAACAAATGTATGAGAATCCTCAAACATATTATTTTTCCATGTAAATCTATTTAACTGGTTCAAATAACTGACCTTTAAATAAAGCAATCTACATTATAACGTGATTGCAGGCAGGTCCATTTCACCCCTTTCTGCAGGTGGCTGTTACTCTGCTGCCCTGATTATAATGATTCACTATTTTTCTGCTTTTAGGCCGCTCAAGACAAACTATTTTTGTCTTAAATGATTGTTATACTAGAGATTAACACAGCTTACCCATTCTAGATTGCTCTGTTTACTTGTTTGTATACTGTTTTTCTCTTATTTATCTCTTACTTGTCCAATATATCCTGGAAATCAACTAATGAATCGTTTTTGGGATTTTTTAAAGAATCTGAATAAAGACCTGAAGCACAAAAATCTAAACCTGAATCAGTGTTCATTTACAAATTCTTAACATTTGAAATGTTTTGTTTATTGGATAAATGCAACAACTTATCAGCTACAAAAGCCATTCTTTGTTTGTCATTAAAGTTTCAAAATATTTCACCTATAGAATAAAGAGAGACACAATATATGGAGATTTCGTGAAATTTTAAGTTTTATTTTGAATCTTTTAGCAGGTTCCTGGTGAAACATGAAACGCTAAATTTCCAATAGTTTATTTAATAGCATATTTACATGGAAATGAATTCATTAATAACATTATATTCAGAATATTTTCTCAGGGGGATGAAATATGACATCTGACACCTTGGCTATATTTTAGGATTTATATGTCTATTTTTTTCCAGTTCTACAGATTAAAGAGCCAACTGAGCAGCCTTACATCTACTGAGGAGGGACACTTGCGGAAGCATGTTCCTCCAGAAATACACAAAATAAGCACAAACTTCTCCACACAGCACATCATGGTGTTGGCATGAGAAACAATGAATTAAGAAATTTAATCAGGGGATTTGTTTATGTACTAACAAGAATTTATTTGTTTACTTGATGAAGAAAAGCCATTGTCAGGGTAAAAGCAGAGGGAAGAAAAAAAGAGGTATTTTAATTCAACAGGTCCAGATAATTTTATTTAGACTCATGTTACTTGTAAAAGAATATTAAAACTTTCTTCTGCCCGGGGTGGAACATGTTGCGATGGCAACAGAGTTGTTAGAGGAGCACCTAGTCTCTCGGAAAATATAGTTTTCATTTCAGAGGTTCTGAGACTGTAAATTCAAAAATCAGAGCTCATCATAGAACAAAGACAGCACTGGTGAAAGTTACTAATGCTCTTCTTATGGCCTCAGATAAAGGACTCCTGTCTGTTCTTATCTTGTTAGATCTTAGTGCTGCATGTGACACCATAGATCACAACATTCTGCTACAGAGGCTGAAACATGTTAGTGGTATTTAAGCAACTGGTTTAAGACATGGTGTACCGCAGGGTTCTGTACTTGGACCAATACTTTTTACACTATATATACTTCCCTTTGGTAATATCATCAGACAACATGGTATAAATTTTCTCCTTTTGAACTCAGACAAGACTGCGGTCGTTGTCTTTGGGCCTCAGAAACTTGGATGATAAATATGGATGGCATTATCTTGTCTTCCAGTATGCAAAGGTTTAAACACTTGTAAAAATACAGACAGTATAATAAAACATTAGAAGGTAAAAGTACAAGTAAAGGGTCTTTGAAATCTCCTACAATGATCTAATAACTGTTCTGTTTGTTAATTATACAGAGACTATTTATTTTTATTAAAATTACAGTGGCTTAGTAGATATATTATTCATCAACAAATTTCACATAAAAATATGGAATAATAAATAATGTGTTTTATGTTGGCCCCTCTTTGTTATTTAAATAAGTGGTTGGCAGGAATGCATGCAAAGGGAAACAGCGATCCCGAAAATAAAAGATAAAACAAATTATGACAAAAATAAAGAACTGACAATACTTCTTGTGTTTATACTATGTAGTCTGGTTCTAAGAGGTCTGTTTTCTGTATTTCTACAAGAGTTGCCAAAATAACTCAGAGCAGGTGTTAAATTTTAAAGACTTAAGCAAAAACTGTTTTTTACCACTCAATCAAGTCTGTAAATTAGTCATCAGCAGAAAAAAACCAACGAGTCAGCAACAATCATGCTATTAAATCTGCACTAAAATTATCATCTGCATGTTTTACAGCAGATATCACACAAAGCAAAAGCTACATCCATTTTAGAATTATGCTTTTCATAACGAACAGTCGCAGAGGCTTACGTGGAGACTGCAGAAGTGGGTTACTCCTTACAAACCACCGGGTTTGTGGATTTACTGGTTACACTTTTATACTTAACAAACATGTTTGAGAACAAGTTTGTTTAATGTCCATCAGCACACATTTTAATCTTCAATTAATACAAAACACTGTTTTATTTCTTGCTTTGTAAAACAGTTAAAACTGAGACTGAAGTCATAATCGTCAAAATTATGCAATTTTTTAACCTCTATAATTGTACAATCCTGTATTTTGTCTTATATATTTTATCAGTCCAGGTTTGCAGAACTTTGCAGTTACAAACCAGACAGGCTGAATTAAATATACAAGAGAGTAATGATTCAATAAGTTACTCTGGACAAGACATACTTTCATCCTTGTCGGAAACGTGTTGTGAATTCACCTGTCGTTCCAGCAGCTTGACTGGTAACGATGCTCATGATGTGACTGACTAATCCTTTATCCCAACTGAATCAGGTGGTTTAGCTCCCTGAACATGAGAACAGGTGTGGTTATGCTGTAACACCAGAGGTGGGGGTGTGGGAGGGGGGGTGGAAGAGCTAAAAATATGTTTGCTGCATCTCTCATTCAACCTCTTTCTGTCCTCCTTGTAATGCTTTTGTCCCCTTCTTTTTCTCTCTTTCGCCTCCACAAACCGCCTCCACAGTCAAATTGATTTAAGTCTACCTCCTGAGGGGCTACGGCGTGGGTGTGTGTGCAAATTATTTTGTGTGTATGTCTCCATCTCTTTAAATTTTCGCTCTGGGGGAAGCTCCTCAACCTCAATTTGCTATTCAGCTCACAGAAAAGTGTGCAGAGGTGTGATCTGTCAGCGCGAGTCCGCAATGCCAGAAAGACAGAAAAACAATGTGTCACAATTGTCTGTACTCTAATAAGACGAGGCAAACTCTGGGAGATGCACAAACACATGGTGGGGACGATGAAGACAGAAAAGAAGAGAAAAGAGGAGCACTGGGGTGCAGGGGTTACCTGGCATCTGCTTCGCTGTAGTACTCTCTAGCCACGATGTCCTCAAACAGTTCCCCTCCTGTCACCCTGAGAAATGTAAAGATATGCTTTAATACATCCTCTGCTTTCACTCTGGCAGCTCGCTAACACACACAGACACACACAGATACACACAGATACACATGGACAGGAGGGGGATGTCCTCATTAGGGGGAAACCCCGGCTGCAGGATTCTCTTGGACTGGGTTGCCATGGAGACTGGCTCCAGTGCGGGGGAGTTAAGCAGAGTGTGCGCTAAAGTGGGAGCTGCAAAAGGAGAGGGGGGGTGTGCGCTGTTATGTAATGGGGGGAACTGCCTTGAAACCAGGAGGGGATGAAGATGGAGGAAGAAGATGAAAAGTGATGAAGACATGTGGACGTAAAATGGGAGGAAGTGGAGAAGGAAGCAGATGTTTCTAAGGAAGGCAGAGGGAAATGAAGCATTAAGGGAGGAAGAGGAGGAGCAGGAGGGAAAAAGGGGAATAGATGCGACTTACAGGTCAAAGATGAGATAGTGGAAGCCTTCCTCAGAGATGCTGTCATGGAGACGAACTGGAAAAGATGCATCGACATAATTAGATGTTTTGTTTGTAACTACTGAGTATTTCTGAGCTCAGCCTGTCGGGTTTCAGACTTTTATTCACCACAGAGCTACTGGAAGTTGTCCGAGTGACACCTGCTAAGTCTAAATCTGTCAGCAGTGGAATCAGCGCTCGCGCTTCCCCCAGCCTGATTACTGGGGTTGAATCTGGACAAATAAAGCATCTGCAGCCGTTTTAAAGGGGTTTCCAACCGCAGAGAACATATTCTGTCCATTCATGCTTCATATTTCTCTTCCTCATTTGCCCTACACTGACCTTCACAGTGAGATGTAATTCCATCTTCTTACTGTTACATAACAACTACATTTTTACAGTAATCCGCTAAGGAATTACTCCAAGACTTCATTTGTTCACTAAGGACAACACTGAAATGTTCTACAAAAATTCCAAAAAATACTCAAAACTTTATGAACCTTAAAGCAGTTTGTGTAGCAGAAGTATAAAACGTACAATAAACTGTCGCAATAAGGTGATTAATGATTATTAATACATGACGAGACTAGTTTGCAAAGCTAATTTTCAACAACATAGTCAGGCAGATCTAATCTGGGATCATCACTGAATGTCTGAGTTTCCCTCCTCTCTTCTGTGGTTCCCATGTTTTCCCCGGCAGGATGGAGCTGTTTCACCTGTAGCTCAGGCTGGTTTCGTTTCATTTATCAGCTCAGCTATGCAGCCGTGTTTCAGCCGAGTATTCCGTTTTATGGTAAGTAAACATGAACGTTTTGCTACTCTTCTTGATATTTTCCATATTTTTTAAGAAACCCTTCAGCTATTGGGCAAGTTTCAGTCCACTGCATTTAGAATTTAAAGGCAGAAGCCCGCTCTTCCCACACACACCAGACTGGAAAAGGTTTTGGACACAACATATTGGGACCCCTGTAACTGTTTTTAGAGACTCTTGTGAACTGAGTTTAACTAACAAAATGTTGTAATAAAATGCAGTTTATTTTAATACTAAACTTCAGAATTTCTTTATTTAATTTTACACTAATCATGATACTAAACAGAAATCTCTTTATGATAAATAATCAAATCAGCTGTTATCAGACTGGATTCCAGGTTCTCACCAATGTTGGGATGTTTGAGCAGTCTGCAGATCCTGGCTTCTCTCTCCAACTTCTGGTGGTCTAAAAGAAAATGTCAAGTTTTTTAAAATTGTACAATAACATGAAAATGGTGAAGATAAAAAAAGAGGAAAAGTTGGCAAAGATATCTGTAAACACTGAACACAATTTTTCTGCTGCATGAAACTCAAATGCATGAAAAGTTTATGGCAGGAAGGATTCTTCAAGGTGATCAACACAAAATGTGTTTTAATTAATTTCAGATAGACACACAGATGGGAACAGCCTGAAGGTTGCATTCGTCCCAGATGTTCATTTAACCCCTTTTCCTCCAGAAAGGAAGAAGAGAAGGAAGAAAGACACAAAAAGGAGAGTGAAAAATAAATAAACAGGGAGATTAAGGAGGAATTAAGAGGAAAATAAAGGAAAAAGAAAATAGTACAAAAATATATGAGGGGAAAAAGATGAGGAAAAGAAGAAGTTTCTAGGAAGAAGAGTTTCCAGAAAGCAAAGCATGAGAAACAGATAAATATGAGCAGATGAGGAAGTAGTGAGTACGAGTTTAGAGATTAGAAAAACAAGCGAAAGGCAGGTGACAACAAACGTAGAGAGAAAACTAAGGAAAGGGAGAAACAGCACAAATGGATGGAAAATTAAACTAAATGATGTGATGCTAGTAGAGAGGAGAGTAAGCGAAGACAAAATAATAAGAAATGCAGAGATGAAACCAGGAATGAAGCCAATAAGTCCTGAACTGGTTTTACTCTGAGTGGCAGCTGGTCCTGCCCTGCAGTTCTGACACACATCTGTTTCAGTCATTAAAAGCTAAACCGTGAACTTCTTCTTCAAAGAGCAGACAGAGGACAGGGCTGCGGTTACCGCAGTCCTACCCATCATCTCATCTCTGCGCTGTATTAACCCCACCGCTGCTACGTCTTCCCACATGTTGCTGGACTGAAAAGGAAATCATATTTAAAACAGCCCATTTACACCACCAGTCAGTCCAGTTTGGAGCTCAGATGTGTCTGATTCTGACTGAAACATCATTAGCCTCCCTCCATGGGAGGCTTCACATGTTGGAGTCAAGCATGTGCTAGATGATCCGGGACATCACATGATGAGCAAACCTACTGCAGAAAACACAGACAGCGTCTTGTAACTTCCTTTTCTCACCTCTGGCTGAGAGCTTTTTGGTGTTGATGATTTTAGCGGCGTACTCTTGGCCTGTGCAAAGTTTGACACAGCGGCGTACCACTGAGAAGGCCCCCCTGGGAAAGAGATGGAAGAAAGGAGATGGGTCAGCTGCCATAAAAGCTTTGTCAGCATTAAAACAGACATCTCAGCTATCAGTGAGTGACCTCATCCTTGTCCTGGACTCATCCTCTCTGCTTCTGCATGCCTGATACCAAGCAGAGAATTGTGGCAAATTTTTGGGTCTGTCTCAGTTCTCCTGATGGACGGAGTCCAGTAGGAACAATATAATACATGTACTGTGCAGAATATGACTCTTTAGCAGGTTAAAAAAAACCCTGATGTATGAAAAAAGTGCAACATATGATATTGTCAGTTCAAAACCATTCCATCATGTGTAGCGTCTTTTTTAATGAAGGGTTGCAGATAGCTGGAGCGTCGGCGAGAGGCAGGGGACATTGGACTTGGGGTGCCAAGTGTAAAAATTCAGCATTAAAGTCATTGCTGACATGTTTTCCTTATTTATCTCACTTTTCTTATAT
>JBAMHX010000021.1:3320491-3335574 GCA_037177515.1 Pseudomugil tenellus
GTTTTTTTACTACAAATTGGTGCACAGTTGTCAAATAAATCATTCAGTATTCTATATGTTTTATTTGATTTTTTTTTAAAAAAAGGGAAAAATTCTTAAAGTTAAATATGATGTTGTATGAGAATGATCTCAGTCTTTTCCACATTAAGGAACAGAGTTTGTTCGGTAGTTCAGGGCTGTTTTCGTATATCTGTATCGGATCGGTATCGGTCGATAATAAACCTCAGATATCGGTATCGGAGATGAAAAAAGTGGATCGGTGCATCCCTAAATATAAGTCCAATAAAGTGACCTGAAACCTCAAATATTACAAAGAAATATCCCCATGACAGATATTGGTTACATTTTTGGTGTAAAAAGTATTTTAAGTGTTTGTTTTACTTAACTTAAGTGACTTTTTCAAACTGCTAAATCCAACATGTCATAATTATGATGCATAAACAAGCTAACACTTTCACAGACCTTCAGCACCATCTTCTCTGCA
Organism: Pseudomugil tenellus; assembly: GCA_037177515.1. Classification (NCBI taxonomy): domain Eukaryota; kingdom Metazoa; phylum Chordata; class Actinopteri; order Atheriniformes; family Pseudomugilidae; genus Pseudomugil; species Pseudomugil tenellus. Next base: position 3,320,976 of record JBAMHX010000021.1, read on the forward strand.
ACACCTGGGGGAAAGCCCATTTTGTCGGTAGGACTTGACAACAGGCGATAAAAGTCTGTCTTGCGGTACAAAAAGCCAAAATATATCTGCAGAAAATCCTGGATGTTCCCGACGTGCTGCAGGATCCCGAGCAGAGCGTTGTCGTACATTTCTGTCATCTCGAGCGGCGACGCCATCGCAGCTTCTAGCAGTTTCTCCTTCAGAAAGCCTCCAAAATACTCCAACTGATTCCCAAAAGGCAGAAATAACAAGTGTTTGTCAGCAAAGATAAGCTTAGAGAAAGAAAGTGTTATACGTTGACGTTTTTGAACAACTGTTTTCCTCCTTCCAGAACAGTGAAGCCGCTTCCGTTTTCTGCTTTCAAAATAAGCTTCCAGAGTCCTATTAAATATAAATTACCTCAATTCTGAAATAAACAACACACGCAAAGTCCAAACTGTAGATTTTTATTATTATGGAACATATATTATTAGTTTTCTAAAACTTCAGGTGAACTCGCATGAACAAAACATAACAAATAATGATTATTTTAAAAGTATTTTTATTATGAATAGATTTGATGGAAAACTAATTAATAATACACTTTTTTTTAAAGTTATATCGACCACTGATACTATTTATCGACAGTCATTTAAAAAAAAGTCAAACCTAATTTTATTATGTATGAAAGAATTTTCCCGGTATGGCCTAGCTTACCTAGAAACATGCAGTTACTTTTAGGGTATAACTTATTTAAGTGTTTTTGCACATATTCTGTCTTTTTTATTTCATAATGTTTTATCGTTTATACTGTTTTGTTTCAAATAATTTTATTTTCTCTGTTTCCGGTTGGTACGTCTCACCGGATGTCCTCTAGCAACAGTAACAAGAGTAACACGTTCGTTCCGGTTCCGATTTATAACCTATAGACATGCTAGCTGTTTCTCGTGGATACTGTGTGTTATAAATGTGACTACTTTCCCAGTTGTTAACTCTTTTATTTCTATACCTATAATATCATAATAAGATATTTGAGTTCTACAGTGATATTGTCAAATTTTCTACGTTATATACTGATAGGAGAAAACATGGCGGCGTCCTTGAGCTGCACGGGAACAGGGAGACTGCTGGTATGAAACTATTTGAAATTATGTAAATGTGAAACTTATTATACAATTTAGCAAAATTATTTTAACGGTACGTATATAGATTACTATAAATCATTCTGTTAATAGTTCGGCAGTCTTTATTTAGGAGCCGAAGCACGGTTTAGCAACACCGTGTGTGAAATTGACCCTCAAAGCATCTCACTAATCATCGTTTTATCGTGTTATTTAAAATTTTATAGAGGCATAAAAGTGTGGCCAAGTTTTGTAATATGCTCTACTATTCGCTGTGAATTCTCTCAGAATACCAATTTGCATCTCCGAATTTTATTCACAATTTAGTCGCATTATATTATCAATAATAAGTTAATTGTGTGTAGTAATATGACTTTTGTTTGATTATGCTTTATGGGTATTTCTAACGAGAAAAAACACAGATCAACTGATTTAAAACAACACAACTGAACTTAATTACATAGCCTGGTAAATAGGTGAAAAGACATTGCAAAAACATGTATTAATTCAATATTCTGCAGCATATCTACCTCATGTTTATATAATTCAGCTTGTGTGTGTAGGTTTATGTTGCAAATGTGCTATAATATTACCAGAAAACGATAGAATTGTGCCTATTGTGGCGCTATAATGTGAATTTGGTACAACGGAAGAGATTTGCAGAAGAATAACAAACATTAATACTAATGTGTTTAAGTGTGTTACTTTATGTGCAGACTGATGTGCACAGTCAGCCTGTGAGACTAATGTCTCTTATTTATGTCATTAAGGCTTTTGGGCTTGTAAAAACATTTGATTTTCTGCTTGTCTTTGTAGACTGCCTTGACCCGATCTTGCAGCTTTTTGGGAAGCAGAAGCCTCCATGTCTCCTCAGCTTGCTACAAGGTAAACACACTATGATCAGAGAGTCCTTGTCCTTCAATTAGTCTCTATGAAAGGCACAAGTGGTTTAAGGCTGTTAGCCTCTTTAACTACATCCCACTCTTTAAGCAACGATGATATTGTGACATAAACGTGAGCTCTTAAGGCCTCAAGCTCATAAAAAGGAAATCCTCCTTAAATCCTATTTTTTTAGTTTGAACCACACATGCAGAGTTTAATCATGTAAAATATTTTGGTTAACAGGACCCCTTCCTGCAGGAGGTGGGTGTGCTTATCAGCATTTAAGTCATTCATTAACAGGAAATACGGTGTTTATTGATGTTGTAAAACTTGTCAGAAAAAGTGCTATAAAACTTAAAAAGAATACATTTGCATGGTATGCAGTTAAAAACCAGAAAAACAAGCAACGTGTGCTTCCTCTAAAAGACCATTACTGACTTGTTTTTTTTCCATTCTCCTCTTCCGGCTCGCAGAATCGAGCTGCTCGGATCCGAGTGGGTAAAGGAGACAGACCGCTGACGTATGAGCAAGCTCATCATCCTCATCATATCGGCCACCGCAAAGGGTGGCTGGCACAGCACACCAGTGGGTATCTTTATAGGGCTGTCTGGAGATCTTTTAATCTTTTCCACATTTATTTCTTAAAAATAAATATTTTAGTCATAAAATCCGTCTGGAGAGTAAAAACAGCTGTAAAAAAAAATAAAAATGAGATTCAGCTCATGTGTTTGTATTTTTAAAATCTTCATTGTGCATCTTTTGACCCGTCACAGCAGGTGAAGCTCAGTTTAGAATCCCTAAAAGCGTTAAAATCTCACAGATCTGCTGATGTTCCTCGCAGGTAACCTGAAAGGAGAAGAAGGAGCGGCCGAGCGCACCGTGGAGGACGTCTTCATCAGAAGATTCATGTTCGGGACCTTCCATGGCTGTCTGGCCAACGAGGTTGTGATCAAAAGACGCGGCAACCTGCTCATCGTTTGTGCTTTGATGTTGCAGAAGCTGCCGCCTCATAAGTTTTACTTCCTGATCGGATATTCAGAATCACTGCTGTCGCACTTCTACAAATGCCCCGTCAAGCTGGAGATTCAGACCCTGCAGGATAAAGCCGTGTACAAGTACCTCTGATGGAGCTGTGCAGCGCTAACATTTGCATAGTAGCATTCCTAAAGGGCTTGCAGCTTCAGTGCTTTGGTGAAATGATGGTAAAGAAAACACTGAACTTCCCAACAAAAACTGTTACTTACATGTTAAAATACTATCTTGTCCCGTTATTAAGCAAATATTTGAATAAACCTTTTTGTTTGAAGTTAAATACTCAAAAAAACACATTTCAGTTTCTCGAAAATGCACATTTTTCATGTTAAAACTCAGAATGTCCATCCATCTGTTTTCTGTACCGGCTAGTCTGGTGAAGGGTTGTGGGTAGCTAGAGCGCCTCCATGAGGTGATCTGGCAAAAACATCAGACCATCAAGCTGCATTTTGAACATCTTTGCATGTGAAAGCAGCAGATTTGTTTATAAGTATAAATGGAAGCAGATGTATTAATGTATTTGCCATCAACGATGCACGTGGAGATGAATAATGTAAAAAACCCAGCTGCAGGCTTTTTACGCAGCACTCCTGTCTGTTCAGGGGAAACTTTAAGATCCAAGTTTCTTCACACAAGAGCTTAAAGAAAAAAACATCCCACATCTCCAACAAGAACGATGTTACTGCAGGTTGCAAACAGTCTGTGGTAGCTTCTCATGTCCAACGTTAAAATGCAGGATTTTATCTCATAAGCTAGAAATGTTTGTGTGAAATCGGGTGTTTTGTCAGATGAGTCGGTGAGAACATTGGATTTTATCCCTTTCGGAGACAGAAAGTGATGCTTTTCCTGTCATTAAATGTTTATTTTTAATCTTTTTTCAGATTGCTGCTTATTTTACTCTGCAGGCACCACATGGGGTGTAAATTCCTCTAATCATATGATTTATCCATTTAATGGACAGCTGTTCCATGTTAGCCGATATCTCAAATTCAGTCACGGTCTGATTTCGATTCAGTTTGATTTAGGATGAAAGCAGCTTTTATTCATATCAAAATCACAAACCGCAACTAGAATGGTTTTATTCCTGGACTCAGATGTTTAAGTTATTCCTAACTATTTTAAAAATAAAGGTTGATAAATGGATATTACATTGAATTTTGATATGTAGATCCAGATCCATGTGTTACTGCAGCTCAGTGCATGTCTAAGGATTAAACCACCTCTATTCCTGTGTACAATCCAAGCGGCAACCAGGACAGTAAATGTTTTAGCATCAAAAACAGATTAAAACCCAACATTTTCCTACAGGTGTAAATACCCAGTACACCCAGTACCTCCCTCCCTGCAGCTGTCCAGCCACACTTCTGTAACACCGATGCAAGAATTAGCCAAATATTTACTGCAGAGTCCTCATGAAGATTATTTTTATAGTCTAATCACATTTGTTCTAACAGGTTTGGAGCCAGTTACAACAGCAGTTTTGCGAGTTTTCTTGCAGATATTCTTGAGCTTAACGTCACAAACACCAGGTTTAAATGCTTGTCTTTATTTTTCATCAGTTTCATCAGAGTGCAAATTCATTCACATAAGGCACATGCACCTCCTCTGTGCAAACACAATCATTAAAGTGATCATCAGAAAAATATCTTTAAAAAATCCCTTTTAGATTCTTGACAAAACACGATACAAAAACTCATCACAGCACATCCTCCAGGTCAGAGGCTCATTGCAAAAGTAATCACACTTAATAAAATATCATCATAAACATCAGGCAAAACATTCTTCACATTTAAGGCACAAAAAACTTACAGGTCAGTGGGGCAGCATGTCCTTTGGAGACAGTTCGGCTTATCTTTTCTTTCATAACATGAAATCAGAACTGTACTCTGCACAGGAACAGTTTGACAGGAAGACTGATGCCACATCTCAGTCTGTTCCGTTTCTGCAGGACTTTACAGCCCAAAGAAATAACAAGCCGGGTGTTGTGCATTTATGCTAAGCTAACGAGCTACGTGGGGAACAGACATGAAGAGGTGGCATTAATTTTCTCATCGGATACAGCCCGAAGTGTTAGAGATGATTAAAGCAGCAACAGTGAGATAGAAAAGCTTTGGTTTTAAGAAAACAGGCAGGTTTTCACCTCAGCATCTGGTGTAATAGTGCAGTTCACAGGTAGAAGGCATCACAGCATGGGACTTTAAAAACACACTGCTCAGAAAAAGATCTTTTGACTTGTCCAACTCAGTAAAACATTTCTGCAGCCGAGAATCTGCAGAAGAACTTCAGCGTTAAAAGAAGAAACTTGTTTACGTTAAAGTTCATGTGCAGATTAATCATCTGGAACCCAGAGCAGCTAAACGGGCCTGAAACATATCAATGTGTCTGCTTGTGAAAGTTCAGAGACTCAGCCCACCATGCACTCTGAACCTGGCATGGTTCGTCCTCCTCACTTAACGTTGCGGCAGCTGTCCCCCATGCAGGACTGCAGCTTTATGAGCCGCTGGTTCATTTCCTGCAGGACAGACGGATCCACCTTCTTCACAATGTTCTCCAGCTGGTGCGGGTCCGGCGACAGGTCGTACATCTCTACGAAGGACTGAAGGGAGACAAAACCACAGAGAGACGTTTCGCATCAAAACTTGCCGAGATATATGAGAAGCCAAACCGGGGGGGGTCCCTGCTGTACCTCGCTGTCTGCAAACTCGCAGTACTGCAGGTTGTTTTTGCCATCCAGGGTCCGGACACAGGCGTAGGTGTTGTTGTAAGCATCTTCACAAACGCAGTCTGGGAAGCATTGCTGGAAAATAAAAGCAAATAAAAGTGATTCGTAGTAAGACTCGTTTTTGTTTACTAATGAAAAAACTGCTGAGTCGGCTTTCAGTTTACTGAATGCTACGAAGCATCACTTGGATACCAAAGAACTCAGTGTCCGTGGTTTATAAATCTTTATTTGCTACCAACAGGTCACGAATTACTTGGAGAAAAATTATAGCCAACTATAAAGTTGTTTTTTTTTGTGAACAAAAAGAAAAGAGGTTTTAGGGATGATGATGAAGGCGGACCAGGAGGTGGACATGTGGATGTGACGCAATAGCACCTTTTTACTGTTTTTGTGTGAAATCCACTCACAGAAAGTCCGGGGCCAAGTTTAGGACAGGCGGGGTCTGTAGTCGGATGGCCCTCTCCCGTGTATTCAACCAGGAAAAATGGCCGCGCCGAGCCATTCCTCAGAGACGGAGCCTGAAAAATGATAGTTGAGTAACACAAACTGGAATTTATGAAGATGACCCTCAGTGTAAACTAGAAGCGGACCATCTGAGAGAGGAAGGACTGCCCGTCCACGTTCACAGTGGACAGGTTGACTCCAGATATGTCCAGTATGGTGGGAGCCAGGTCGATGTTCAACACCGGAGCCTTAAGGGTTAAAAACAAACAGGCAGTTAAGCGACAGCAACATCATCTGGTTTTATAAAAGGACGGTTCTGACCTGCAGCGTCTGTTTCGGGGCGATGCCTGGACCGCGGACCAGGAGCGGGATCCTGATGTCGAACTCGTACAGCTGTCTCTTATCGATGGGCAGCGAGAACTGACCTGAAACAGGCGATACAGGCGTCACTGCCGGCTTCATGTGCTAAAAAACTGCTGATTTAAACTTAAAATAACATCTTTCACATCAGAGATGTGTGTGCAGGCGCTGGTAAACCTGACATCAGCTTCACAACACCGCTGTGTTGATGACAGGTTGTGTAATGTTTCCACAGAAGCGCCGAAGCAATTTACAGTTTCCACATCTGTTCATGAGTAAAACTTTGTGATGCAACATCTGGCACAAGGCCCACCGAGCCAAGACCTACAGCCCTGCAGGTTTTAGGTAATCCTACGTTAAACATGATTAACAGGCTGAAAAGGACTTGATGTTCATTAAAGTGTAACTCATCCCACTGAAAGAGGCTGACTCCGCCCTCAGACTAGTTTGAAAAACTCCACAGAAATGGGCGGGGCCTGACAGACAGAGGAGAACAGACAATGTCTATGTATATGTCTATGCCCAGAGCATAGACATATATAAAGACTAGATCCCTCATGACAGCGTTATATTTGTTTTTAAAGTAAATGCTTTATTAAAAAGATGGTAAATTGGGACACAGCTAATGTTATGAATGAGTGAGATCACTGACAAAAGATGGCCGCCAAGTGAGCCCATCTGATTCCATAGGCCAACAGCGCGGACAAGGTATTTAGTGTTTATATCATACATCTATGACAATGAGCCGCAGCCTGCGATGTGGAGTTGTACCAAGTTGTACCAGTTTGGCCAATAGGAAAATTCAACTGCAGTAGCCGCTGTTCAACCCAAAGAGGGCAGCACTAAGACGGGTTTTCACCAAATTAAACAACTTTACAACAAAATGAAATAAGAAGACTTAGAGCCCAATGTAGACAATTATCAGCAAAAAAAAAAAAAAGTACTTTGGGGGTTAGTTACACTTTAACTTTTAGGTGTGTTGGGAGACATGCAGGTAGCTGCGTCCTGATGACGCTGCTTTGTCTGCATGTTCGCAACTGCACATGCAAAGTCCTGCACAGAGGATGTTTAATGGAGCTAAAAGGAAGCAGCACCCTGCACGACCCGACCCAAGGACGGCGGGGGGGAGCGAGCTGGTGCACACCTGTGTGATAGCCGTTGTCGGATGTGTAGAAGATGTAGGTGTTGTTCAGCTCTCCCATGTTGTCCAGTTTCTTCACCAGCATCTCCACCATGTCGTCCACAGATAACAGCGTCTGCCACCTGCCAGGTAATTCATGATTCCATTAGCAGCAGAAACCAAAACAACAAATATAAACACATGCAAGTTCATTATTTCTAATGGGTAGACTGGTCCAGACATCAGATATCCAGTCCAGAACTGAACTTAGGTTGTACTGTGTCCCCCTCATCTGATCTAAAACCACAACGTACTGGTCCCACCTTGTCCAAACAGAAACCATCGGCCAATCAGGACGCAGGACGCTGACTCCCTCCCTGCTTTAAGATCAAGCTTCAAACTTTCCTTTTGAAAGAAAGTTGCAACCTTTACATGCAGCTTGGGTTCATTTTAAACCCACATCAGGTCTTTAATACAACTTCAGATTGTTTTACTCCATTTACTGATAAATTATTACTGTATTTATTCATTTTAAGCATCCTGCTGATGTTTTATGACTGCTATAATATTTAATTACATCAAGCTGCTTTTCCTTTGAGTTGCATTTGCGATGTTAAAAATATCGCTTAGGTGGATTCTGCAGGTTTTAACATCTGAACATGTAAATTCAGTTTTCTAACGTTTAGTTGACGCTTACAGTGATCAGCAACTTTTAAAGGACTGCATCTACTGAGTTCTTCCAGTTTGGAGGTAAACATCTGCTTCATGTAGTACTCACAACTTTACTCCCAAACCCCTGATTACAGGTGTGTAGGACTCTTATCTGGGACTTTTATGGCACAGTATGTTACAAGGGTCAAAGGTCGGCAGCCAAGCCTCAGCGACTCCAGTTTGGTCCATGTTGGCTCTGTGGTTTTGTTTAGACGATCACGCTGAACCAGCATTACTCAAAGCTAAATGCAGATGTGGAACATCTGGGCCAGAATTTCATGGCCACATTAAGCACATACATAGAATTCTTTCTGAATCTGAATTAAATCTAATTATTGTATTTTATCCTTTTTTCTCAACATTTCTCTCTGGCCCAATCCATAGAGGCGATTTTAAGCTGATCTCTCCTTAAAAAGTCAGGGTACCTTCTCCTGTAGGCGTTGTCCAGGAAGGTGAGTGTGCTGTTGGGCATTGGGTTGACAGGCTGCCGCAGCAGCCAGTGTTTGTCCTGCAACAGGCACACAAATGCAGCTTTATTACAAGCGTTATCAGACACCAGGCTGCACGCAACGTGCGGCATCATCTCCAGCACACCTTCCCCGGCTTGTTAAAGCTGCCGTCTCGAGGAGCTTGAACGTTACTGAACTCCTTCTCGTACTGAGGCGCTGCTGTCCAAGGCGAATGAGGGGCCGGAGGGGACAACATGATGAAGAACGGAGGCTTCAGTTTCTTGTTATCCAGAAAGTTAAGGGAGCGGTTCAACTGGAGCAAAACAGAAGCAAAGATTACCACAACACTGCCAAATGTAGATTTTAATAAGGAAGAAAAGAGATTTAAAAAGCAGGTATCAGATATCATCTAACAGTGAAATGATGCCCGCAGGAAGAGGCAACATTTTGCATCTGAAGATACAAAATTTCATCTCAGACTTTGTCCTGATCAAAATCTCACAAAGTGTTTGAATGACAGCTGAACTGTGCACGTCTCCACATGCAGAAAAATGTCTCCTGCACGTCTCCACATGCAGGAAAATGTCTCCTGGACATTATAAACCTTATAAACACATTATAAACACAAAAACATTCTGCAATGCGCTGCTCAGTGGCTGCAAACTGTAGCAGCTCTGTCTTATCTGTTGTGTTTTTTGTAATATTGGCGTCTTTTTTAAGACACAAGCTTTCAATTTTGGGTTGTCCAAGAAGACTTTTCACACTGGTAAGAAGCTGCGCTGCACAGGAGATTTTCTGCATATCTTTTCTTCTCTTTTAAGACTTGTTATGGTGAGTCTCCATGGCAACGAGACTTATTTACCAACAAGATCAACTAATAATGCTCTTCAAATTCAGGATTATCAGTGAAATAATACTTCTAATCTCAATGGAGTTGAAAAGAAAGAAAAGGATGCAGGGCAGGAGTAAGGCAGAGATAAACGTGGAGATTTAAACCATTTCTTTCAAATGTTGTGATGGGTAACGTTAGCTCGCTAGCTAACAAAACCGACAAGCTCCAGTTGCTAACTGAACATATCCCAGACTGTAATGCGTCTGTACATGGCTTCAACATGGTCCGTGCAGGCCGAAATAAACAACTCGGTGTAAAACTAAAGGGAGGAGGACTTGCAGTACTGGTTAACCAGCGTTGGTGTCTTTTTGTGAAAGAGAAGATCTGCACAAGAGACATGGAACTGCTAGCTGAAATGAGCTACATGCTAGCCCCATGAGCCTACAACTTTCCTGTCACACCTCCAATCTGTCACCCTGCAGCTCAGTCAAGGACCTGAACACAACCTCATCTCCCTCCACATCCCCTGGTGTCAAGTCCAGATGGTGTCAGTCCCAGAGTTCCCAGCTCAAGACAACTGATTCCCCAGCACCAGTTCAACACCAGTCTGAGTCAGAAAAGAATGATGTGGAAATTATCCTGTTTTGTGTCTGAAAAACTCTAACCAGCTGAACCAAATGTCTAAAAAATTTGAATTTCCCTCTGGGATTAATAAAGTATTTTTGATTTCATTCATTGTAAAATCAAAACCAAGCCTATGCCATTGGAAGCGACGGCTAGGGTTATATCCCTGAAGGCCCCCAATCCTCCAATAGTCACAATACAATAATATAAAGCCGCACATGTTCAGTCAAAAAGTTCCAGCTGGTGTTGAAACAGCCCGGTATGCCATCAGGACAGGATGCATCCTGAGGTCATGACCTTTTATTTGCACTTGATTTGAGGTCAATGAGACAAATAGTTCCAGAGATCAGCCAAAAATATGATTTTTTTTTGTGCATAAAGGGCCACCTGGTGGGGAAACATATCAACCATGTCTTCCCCCTTGGGGAGCTATACGGGTTCACTGAGTATCTAATTCTAATTGTGAAAACTGTTCGAGTTATTGCGTTCACATGAAGGATACCCAGCAGCAGTGATAAAACCATTATATCCCGATACTCTGCGTTCAGGGACATAAATACCTTTTAAACCACATAAAACTCCTGCAGTTTGAGGGAAATTCTGGGACCTTCGCCTTGCTCTGAGCAGTTCAGCTCCTTGCTGCTCTGCATGCAACAAGGTTCAGGTTTCATAAGTTTAAAGCGAATCAGGAGACATCTGGTTCAACCTGGCTCAGCTGGTTTAACAGACTCAACCGTCATCTGATGCGGAAGACATGCAGCAGCACCGCATGCCAACACAACACGACAAAAGTCCTAAAACGTCTCAATATGAGAAGAGTGGATAACAGTAAAAGTAAAAGTTTATTTTCGGGCTGAAGATTAACCCTCCCTGCTGACGCCTATCAAAGCAGCTGATTCACACACTTCTCATAAATTCTTTCACAAGACTTCTTCCAGCTGCATGAAATGCTGCTGATCACGTCAGAAGTCACACGGCGGAGTGTGATCGCCACTCACGATGAGGTCTGTCAGGTAGTCTTCCTCATAGCTGTCGCTGTGCTTCTCCTCCTTCCCGTTCACAGACAGGGTGTAGTTGTAGTACTGGGAGTTTCCCACCTGCAGAAGCACACAGTGAGACGACAGAAACCGTTCCAACTGGGAGTGTGTGTGCTGGGAATGGGACTCACCAATGCATGCCACTGGTTCCAGCCAGGAGGAACGTGGCCAACGTCCCCTGCTTCTTTATCACCATACTGGTGGGAGAAGACAGTTCGGTCATGTTAGACCACATAAACATGCAGAGTTACAGACTTACTGAAGCCGATTAACCAACTTATTTACGCTTTTCTGAGAAACATCTGCATCATATAAAGAAAACATACGAGCGACATTTCTTTCAGAAGAGGGACGATCAGATTATTAAAAGTTCTAATGTGGCAAACATGCAGCGGTACTGGTCCTCTGTCCTCTTCTGTCCCCCTCCCTCACTGCAAAAACTAAAATCTAAGTAATATTAAACATCTCAAATCAAGGACACATATAATTATTATTTTAAACGTAAGATATTTATTCTTACTTAGTAGTTTTTTAAAGATTTTTTTACTTATTTTAGAAATTCTTGACAGGTTAATGTTCCTTGAAATAAGATAAATTATCTGCCAACAGAACAAGAAAATTTTATCTTATTTCAAGGAAAATTAACCTAATTTTTGTAGTTTTTTTCTTATTTTTTTAAAGCCAGTTTTTGTGCTCGGTTGATCTTCTGGTTTTTATTGATAAGCACATCAGCTCTGTCGTCATTTCTCCAGTTTGCAAAGATGAACTCTGATTTTTGTCAGTCTGACGGTGAAATAAACGCATTGACATCGCTGCGTTTAGATCACTGCCTGCACGTCGCGTTGGACCGGGACTCCCTGCAGCGCCTACATGTTGAAGACACACCGTGTTTTTTAATCGCACTTTTCTCTCTTCCAGAATTCAGCTTGTTTATAATATATTTGTGAACAGACAGCTCATCAAATGTAAACGTAATAACTTTAACTTCATAATCATTATTATTTTCCTGGAGGCCACGTCGCCTCATGTGGACCCTGCACTCTGCGTTAGATGGTTTTTGGTTGATCTCCAATGATCTCTGCCATAACTGAAATATGAAGTTTGTGTTTAGGAACGGCGGAGATGTTCTCTCACACCGACCTTCGCTTCCTGGTTTCTGGGATCTTCTAGGAGCTTCTCTACCAGCATCTGCGTGAAGCTTCCCAACACCAGCAGATACCACGGTAGCCTGCTGAAGAGGAGCTCGCTCCGTTTTCCTTTCGCGTGTGGGTTCCGGTCTTTCTGTCCTGGTTCTGGTTGGGTCAGATACTTGCTCCAGTTTTTTGTAAGCTTCACCTTCAGGTTGCTTCAGATTTGCAACAGTAAAAGGAAACCAGGCGACTGACTGGGTCAGTTTGGTAACTTTCAGCTGAAACTTTAACAGGATGGAGGGTCGGGGTGCGAGACTTTCTCCTTTCTTCAGCCTCGCACTCGGTTTGTGGCTGTTCTCACCCACATAAACACCACGTCATAAAAGCTGTTGCTCGCTGTGCTAACTGGTCAGACTGAGCAGATCCGTTGTCTGCAGGCATCAGTACGTTTCTCAAAATGCAACAAAACGGGTTGAAAGTGAAACAGAGAAGTTGGATCAGTGCAGTTTGAGTTCATGATGTGCTTCCTGTGTGACTCCTGCAGAGTCCCAGCCTGCTGTTTAGGAAGAATCCAGGTTGACGTGTACGGATAAGATATGTGAGAAAAACAAGTTAAAACCTGAAAAAAAAAATGTTTTCAGACCTGGTTCAGATATTTCCCAGCGAAGAACGTCTGGTAATTCTGCTTGCTTAGGTAGACTGGGAAGGCCTGGGCTTCGGGCCCTTTCTGCCACAGGATGCTGGAGCAATTCCCGGACAGGGAGTTGTTCCGCACCGCGTGGTTGTGGGGGTACCGACCTGTCAGAATGCTGCTCCTGCTGGGGCAGCACAGCGGCGTGACGGTAAACTTCACAGCACGAGGAGCGAGAAGAGGAAGATGAGAAAAAGAAAGCATGATGAAGACAAGAGAGAAGAGGATGTAAAACTGGGTGTCATCACACATGCATGTGGAACTGGGGAAGTAATCAGCTGATTTATGAGTTTAAAGGCCAGTAAAAGTATTTCACAGACGTATCAAAAACCATGAAAGTAAAAATATCTTTAAGTTAAATTTACAAAAATGTCATTTAAAAATTATCTTTAAGACAAATAAGCTGAAGTAAGAAGTGTGACATCAGGCAGTGGAATGAAGAGGTGAAGCAAAAGCAGATGGAAATAGTCATAACTTCCAGCTAACGTGTGAAATGACTCACAGCGTTGACAAACGATGCTCCTGCGTCTCCAACTAAAGCTTTTGTTTTCTTCATAGGTGTCTGCAGAAACAGAAATATTCATTTAAACCTTTTCAACATGAAGACAGTAAAAAGCTGCTGCCATTAACAGGAAGCGACGCCGAGTCGAACTGCATTTCACAGCTCTGCACAACAAATCTGGAACCTAAAGCTGCGTTTATATGTTTATTTCTGTTCATTTAGCAACGAAAGATGAGAAAATGCAGCAGATGTTTACAGCTGTGTCATTATGTCACATCATGGGGGGGTGGGGTTAGAAGTGAAGCTGATGGCTTTCACTTCGTCATTAAGGTCAAGACCTTTTATTGAAACTTTACATTTAACATATATGTGGTTATACGCGTGCACGTGAGTATATGTACATGTATGTGTCTTCCTCACACACCAGAGTAAGTCATGGTGTTCCTCAGGGTTCTGTACTTGGACCAATATTTTTTCCATATACGTGCTTCCCTTTGGTAATATTATCAGGCAACATGGTATTAATTAGATTAAGATTAGATTACAAAGATGTCTTAAAGACATAAAGAGCTGGATGACTCTAAATCCAGAGCTCGTTGTCTTTGGGCCTCAGAAACAGAGACAATTTCTTTTAGCTTTGTAATTAATCTGGATGGCTTCAATTTGGCTTCCAGTAACACAGCAAGGAACCTTGGACTTATTCTTGACCAGGATTTGTCCTTTGGCTGCATTTAAAACAAGTTTCTAGAACTGCTTTCTTCTATTTACGTAATATTGCAAAAATTAGCGACATCCTGTCTCAGAGTGATGCAGAAAATGAATTCATGCTTTTGTTACTTCTAGTCTGGATTACTGCAATTATTTATTTATGTTCTGTCCCAAATATTCTGAAAAGTCTCCAGTTGATCCAAAATGCTGCAGCGAGGCTTCTTACGAGAACTAGCAGAAGAGATCATATTTCTC
>JBAMHX010000021.1:3347270-3369467 GCA_037177515.1 Pseudomugil tenellus
ACAGTTTTAATCATGAGAGAGGAGAAGTCAATGAGGACTTGCTCATTATTATCAACTAAATAAGTAGAGCTGCGTATGTAGTGCAGTTTTTTTTGCAAAATAAAAGCATTTTTGTAAAGTTTGGAAAAAGCACAATTTTGATATGCAGGTGTTTCATTGAACAGTGTTTGGCGTGATGGAATGGTACCACCAAGCATTTTGTTTTTGTTTGTTTTTTAACTTGCTGCAGAAAATGTGCTACAAAATGTTTTCCATTTATATGAAGCTAAAATTATTATTCTGTTTGGTAGCAAAGAGAAGATGGCCAGCATCTGTAAACACCTGGAGGCTTTTCAAACTACCAATCAAGCCTGTAGGTTCTGGGTAAGTCGCAAGCCTTAAAAGAAAAAACGGAAAGAGACATAAAAAAAGGATGGAATAAATAGAAAAAAATCAGTAACTAAAGAGTTTAAGTAACTTTTCCTACCGGCGACAGAAACCTTGCATATAGTAACTGAACATAATATTAAAAATTTAGTAGATTTACATGTTCATACTGACTTATATTAGTTTTGTTACCAGGGCTTTACTGATACAGCCCCCCACACAATATTTACTGAAACCACAAGGTTTAACTAACTCTGTTTTGTTTTTAATTAATACATAATCCTACAAGCATGTGTTTGGTACCAAGCTACTGCTAATAGCTAATCCATGTGACTAGAGGGAAAACATCAACCCCATCGTCACCTCAAACCTGTTGCAACGCAGCTTTTCCACTGTAGGCTACTAACAAATTAGCATCTCTATGTTTTTTATACAACAAGTAACATTAAATTATTGACTCAAACAGGAGGATTAAATAGTTCTACTTGCCGTGTTTCTAACAAAAGAAACTTCACATCACTGCTCAAAACCCAAATATTGCGATAAAAATACAGTAAAACCACCTACATATAAAACAATGAATTATCACCAAAACGTTTTAACACACATGAGGTGCTTTTTCAGACCCTGTTTGTTGTCTTCAGATGTGGGGTAGTGGATCATGTGACCAGTTCAGCTGGAGTGGTTGGAGCGAACAACAGGGAAGAGTTTTATAATGAATTACAAAGAGAAATGAGAGAATCTATAATAACTTGTTCATTAAGATTTTTACACAAACTGCAGCTTACATGCTGAATACTGTTCAGAGGTAACAGCTGGAAATGACAGATGTTTGTAGAAACTTTACAAACATCTATTATTTACTGTCATGCAAACACAGCTGCTGTTGGACAGAATTAGTTCACCTGTCCAGCACAAAGCCGCAGCTTCCACCTCACATTTAAAGTCCTTCATGAACCGTTTCCATCCAACTCGCTTATTATTTCTGTTTCTTTTCTTTAGTCCTCGTGGTGCAGAGTACAGATGTTCCTCCATTTCAGGGGAAACAGGAGGTTGGATGATCCATTGTCTCCTCTGACAACAAATGAGGAATGAGAGGTAAAACACATAAGTTTGTCCCCTTTCAGCTGCCGTATTGAAAGATGGTGATGCAACATGGCGGGCTTTTGTTGGCGCGCCGCCACCTCTGTATTTATAAATGACTCATTCTAAGCTACGAGAACACTTTCATTTAGATGTGAATGTGATTAGACTTTATAAAAATGCATATTTATGAAAGCGAGGCATAGTGAACATTAAAGAAGCTGCACGTTGCACCTTTACGTGCAGGTTGTAGCTCCGAGTTATCCGTCTGCGTTGCTCTCGGCCTCCACTGATGGACTGTTTCTCCACACGCATGGACAGATGTGCAGACATAAGCAGCCCCCCCTCTACTGCTAATATTATATTCTTTAAAACAACACACACATGACTGCAGGGTTTTTACATATTCACCCCCCGAAACACACACACAACCCCCAGTACATCAGAAACAGAGCTGCTCATGTAAAACAGGTTTCCTGTCGGTATGTTTGTCTGTTTGTGTGAACTTGCAGACATTTGCTTCTTCCTAACAGCCTCATTAACCTCTAAATAGCACTTTAACATCAAAGGCGGCGTCGCCACTCGCACCTCCGCGTCCTCTCGTGTCCACACGCTGCTTCATGAAGTGGCTTTACTTCATCTCGGCCGTCCACATGAAAGATGTCGGCAAACTGAAGGGAAGGTCCTCATGTTTCATCCTCTCCGCTTAGACACATTAACAAACTGTTTATCAACACGGTTGTGGGTTTGTTCATTAATTAGCTCGGATTTAATTATAGTGCAAGAAAAAAGTATTAAGTTGATAAAACACTGTAATGAAAAATAATTAGTCCTGTTTTTCAGTTTTGTTTTGCTCAACATTTTAGTAAAAAAAATTCAGATTTCTGCTCGTAGCTGCAAATAACTTATATATTATAATAATCAGTTAATAAAAGTTAATTCTTATTCACCTGGAATGTTTTTTAATTAAATAACTGCAGCTGTCAGATTTTCTGGCTGGCATTTTCAAACACTTAAGTTATTTTTTTATTTTACAGTAGTTATGTAAATGTAGAGGAGCAGAAAATGATTAGATTATTTTATTGTTTATTTTTTCACTGTATCCATTTAACATAAAACACTTTTTGACCAGTTTTCCTTCATAAATCTAAACAATTTGGTCTTTTTAAAAACTAATTGGTTGAGATTATTATATATTTACATGTATTTCAAACTAAAGCTGATAAATCCAGAGTGATAGATGCAAAAATCCCTCTGAAATGTTAGCAGGAGGATATAAAGCAGTAAATACCAGCTCTTCATTTAATGTGATCAATTATTAATTAATAATTCACTTTAATCAACAAACAGCAAAATGTTTCATGAAAAATCCTGTTTTTGGAAATTTAACTGCAACAAACTTTCATAACTTCTGATATTTATTCAAAATGATGGATTGTGAAAAGATTTATGGTTGGTATTTGCTGCTTATAAAAAGTTTACATAATACAAATGTTTCTTGGTGAGATGTAAATAATTAAACTTGTTACTCAAACTCCAAATAGATAAACTGTTTCTAACAAAATATGTCAACTGGAAACTGATTTTTATTTGTAATGACGACCTGGCCTCAAGGCGACAATAAAAACATACATTAAAACTTACTAAGTAGCTAAATACGATGAGTGCTTTAACAAAATATTAAATACAAGAAAAACAATCTGGAAAAAAAACACAGTTGTTCCAGAAATAAGGAGCCAAAACAGGAGCAGCGAAACGAGTTAAACGTGAGGCGTCGAAGGCTGAACGACCTGCTTGGTTACCGATAAGCAACGAAATGAAGTCATGTCTCAGAAACGTCTCCGCCGAGGAGACAAACCGCTCAACTGCTGTCGAGGCCACATGACGCTGATATCAGACCTTTTTCGAACAAAACTCCTTCAAGCAAACGGAAAGTTTCATTTGTCTGATATTTGTAAAGGACATTGCTTGTGTTTAAAGATCAGACTTCATCACGTTCATGCAGAAAATAGCTGGAGCTTGTTATTTCTCTTTACACTGTGGGGGTGCAGGTAAATTTCATGCTTTTTAATTCAAAGTTAAGCATTCAGAATGAAATCGTTCTAAATGACAGTTTTCTGCTTTGTGTTTATATGGAATTATTCTGAATTAATGTTTACATGAAAACATTTATTGCCTTTGAATTTCTGTTGGTTGGAAGAGTTCTGATTGGACGCAAGCCGGACGTGATGCTCTCACGTCTACCGGAAATAAATAAACTCCACTTCCTGCATCTCGCCGTTTCCTCCGCCAGATGGAAAACCACTTTATAAAAAGTATTTTTTCTTTTATTTGTTTATAATGTTAAAGTACCAACATGAGCGTACTACTTCCCTTTTCTCAGCAGCTGAGGAGGATGGAGACGTCATAGAGACGGGAAAAATTAATGAGCACGCTCAGAATTAACTTGGAGAAGAATGAATGTTTACATGAGAATAAACCAGACACGGCTTAATTAAGTTTAACCCCTTCAGCCCCTGCTCCTTTTAGAATGCACATAACATATTTGTTGATATAACCCAGTGAAAATACTGGGATTGAGTCTTGTCAGCATTGGGAGAAATAGTTTTTACATTCAGAATGAGGTGTTTATTTTCATAACATTAAAGCAGACTGAACCTTCTTTGGATTTAAGGAGGAATTAAAACTCGTCTCTGCTGACATCCAGAAAACCTTCACGCCAACCAGCTGAAGGCTTTCATCCTGTTTTTAGGTTGTTGAGTTAATGTTTCCCAAACAGTTGTCTGATTTAAAAAAAAAAAACTGTAAAAATTTTATGATTTTGTCTCTTTAATAATTTTGCTTTTTCATTTTGTTGGCAAACAAAAAAAGCTCCCATTGAAATGTCTGTTATCTCATTCAGGTTGCGTTTTATTTGACAAAATATCTTTTGAATTGTTTCACTATTCTTGTAATCAAGATCAATACGAAAACAATCATTAAAGGAGCAGAAATGATCAGTATCGGTCTTGGATTTACTTTGAATCGGATCAATAACGTTTCCAGTTTGGCCCACCGCCCCCCTGCATCACAGCTCAGTCTCAGATTATTGGTGGAAATTTACATTTTGCAATCTCGTCTCAATCTTCTCATGTCTGGGGGGGTGTCGCAGCGCCTGCTCATCCACCGGGACCAGTCCTGCTGGCCCCATCAAAGGCTGCCTGGGCTTTGATGGGGTTGATAGGGATCAATGGGACAGGGAAAGAGGCCTTAACTGACTGTGTTACAGACGGGGCGGGCAACTCCTGGAGACTGCCGGCAATGGAGATCAATGATTATTAGGCGTCATCACCACCTTGATCTGCATAGAGGAATCCATTCAGCATCAAAGAGTCATGTTTGGGGGGGGGGGGTTCAGCTACTGGGAGCTTGTTTCGCTGAGACGTCTGGAGGTTTTACAGGTTTTTTCTTTGCTTATTGAAACTAAGCTTCATCTTTTATAAAAGCATTTGTTCCAGATAAGTGATTCATTATAAGGTGTGTAAGAGTGAAAAGGGACGTGAAGAAAGAACGTAGTGGGATTTATTTAGTGGGAAGAGTGGAAAACATGAATATAACACGTAATAGTGATCAAGATTTCATGAAATATCACTAATAAAATCTGTATAAAGTTTCTATTAAACCTCCAAGTAGAGAAACTTCCCATTTCCTATTTTTTTTAGAATTAGAATTTTTTTAGAGACTAGAATTATGTTTTAGTATCAAATTTATCCATTTTTGTTGTTTTAGTTTAGCAACATCTAAACTAAACTGAAAAGTAACATGAGTAAGTATACATTTTACATTTTAAAATATTATAATATACTAAAAAGTATTACTATATTAATGTATTGTAAGTATTAAAAAGCTTTAGATTTTCTTCGCGTGTATTTAGTTTATTCTAGATGTCAGACACGGAGAATAAAATAATCCCTTGAAATTGACATATTTATAGGACAACTCGCTTTTCTCCAACAAGATTATTAATCACAAAACAAAAGAAATGTTTGAAGCGAATCAGCCACTAAATGTTCTGGTTTAATAACTTATATGTGAAAGCAAGACAAGTTCATTTATAACGTTTAATTCAACAACTGAAAGTGCTTTGAGAAAATAAGCATTTAAAATGAAAACTAAAATAGAAAGTAGATATAAACTATTCAAATCAAAAAGAAACATTTGCAGATCTGGACTTAAAATATCTTTAAATAAAAGCTCCAGAACTGCAGGAGTAATTTGTTACTGTTACAGAAATCAGTCTTAGTTTTTCCAGGTCCTGCTGGGACGTCACATCTTTTATTTTCATATATTCTTAATGTGATAGTAGCTGATTTTATTATTCCCTCTAAATGTAGGTCTGAGTCCATCACTACACCCAGATTTCTGTCCTGATTGGTGGTTTTTAGGTGTTTAGAGTGAAACTCTGTGACGACCTCTAATGAGGTCTCGATCCATTTCAAGTGGGCCAAATACAGGAAGCAGAAGACAAAACAAAGTGCATTATGGGTGCTAGATGGTTCTGGACGGGGGAGAAACGGCTTCTGTTCTGGCAGGAATCTGATCAACCGGACCACTACGTTCTGACGCACCCCGCCCCAATCGGACCGAGTCCTGATGTGAACGCCCACTAAATCTCAGTTTTATCTCTCAGGTGAAGGAGGTCCAGTTTGGGAATCATAAAACTTGCATATAAAGAGATTTTAGCTCCAGATCTCCCTGGAGACGTGTCTCCCTCCGGTCTGCTGGGGGAGGAAGGGGAGGTCGGTGGGAGGGAGGTGTGTTTATGTCCATAACAGAGCAGCAAACAGGCCCATTAGACATGAAAGAGTCTGAATGCAGCCAATCAAAGAGGAGCCCAGCTGGAGTCCGTTACCTCCCAGACAGCAGCAGCCTGTGACTGGGGCCGAGGAGGAGGAGGAGGGGGAGGAGGAGGAGGAGGAGGAGGAGGAGGAGGAGGAGTGACCCCATCATCACAATCAGCAAACAAACACATTTCACACAATCTGACTCGCAATCTGTTTCTGGACGTCTGAAAAACACGGTGTTCTGTTTGTTTACATGTGTAAACACAGACGGCATGCGTGTTGCAAAGAGAGCACAGCGAAAGGATCGTGTCCTTATCGTGTCCGCGTCATGTCAGCATCGTGTCCTTATTGTGTCCGCATCGTGTCCGCGTCATGTCAGCATCGTGTCCTTATTGTGTCCGCATCGTGTCCGCGTCATGTCAGCATCGTATCCTTATCATGTCTGCATCGTGTCCGCGTCATGTCAGCATCGTGTCTGCATCATGTCAGCATCGTATCCTAATAGTGTCCTTATCGTGTCCGCGTCATGTCAGCATCGTGTCCGCATCGTGTCCGCGTCATGTCAGCATCGTGTCTGCATCATGTCAGCATCGTATCCTAATCGTGTCCGCGTCATGTCAGCATCGTATCCTTTTCGTGTCCGCATCGTGTCCGCATCATGTCCGCAACATCTCACCATTGTGTCCTCATTGTGTCCTCATTGTGTCCTCATCGTGTGCGCACCATGTCCTAACATGCCTGCACGGTGTGTGCAATGTGTCCGCATCGTGTCCTTATCGTATCCATAACGTGCCCGTGTCGTGTCTTGATCGTGCCCGCACGGTGTACGCAATGTGTCTGCGTCGGGTCCTGATCTTGTGCGCATGGTGTCTGCAACGCGTCGCCGTTGTGTCCTCATTGTGCCCGCATCGTGTCCTTATCGTTTCCTAATCATGTCCTCATTGTGCCCGCATCATGTCCTTATCGTGTCCTCATCGTGTCCTTATCGTGTCCTCACTGTGTCCTCATTGTGCCCGCATCGTGTCCTCATTGTGCCCGCATTGTGTCCTTATCGTGTCCTCATTGTGTCCTTATCGTGTCCTCATTGTGTCCTCATTGTGCCCGCATCGTGTCCTCATTGTGCCCGCATCGTGTCCTCATTGTGTCCTCATTGTTTCCGCATCGTGTCCTCATTGTGCCCGCATTGTGTCCTCATTGTATCCTTATCGTGTCCTCATTGTGCCCGCATCGTATCCTCATTGTGCCCGCATCGTGTCCTCATTGTGCCCGCATCGTGTCCTCATTGTGCCCGCATCGTGTCCTTATCGTGTCCTCATTGTGCCCGCATTGTGTCCTCATTGTGCCCGCATCGTGTCCTTATCGTGTCCTCATTGTGCCCGCATCGTATCCTCATTGTGCCCGCATCGTGTCCTCATTGTGCCCGCATCGTGTCCTCATTGTGCCCGCATCGTGTCCTTATCGTGTCCTCATTGTGCCCGCATTGTGTCCTCATTGTGCCCGCATCGTGTCCTTATCGTGTCCTCATTGTGCCCGCATCGTGTCCTTATCGTTTCCTCATCGTGTCCTCATTGTGCCCGCATTGTGACCTTATCGTGTCCTCATTGTGCCCGCATTGTGATCTTATCGTGTCCTCATTGTGCCCGCATTGTGTCCTTATCGTGTCCTCATTGTGCCCGCATTGTGACCTTATCGTGTCCTCATTGTGTCCTCATTGTGCCCGCATCGTGTCCTTATCGTGTCCTCATTGTGTCCTCATTGTGCCCGCATCGTGTCCTTATCGTGTCCTCATCGTGTCCTCATCATGCAGCTAAACTGTTGTTTTATCTTCATATGTAAAAATTTGATGCACTGTTTATGTTCTGGCTCATTTAGAAATGACATCATGCTGGAATTTTCTTTCCAGGTGACAACAAATTGCATGTTTGCAATTTTTCATCTGAAAGAATTTCATCATGTCTGCAGCTGATTTGCAAGAAGCTAAATTTGCAGCAATCCCAACAAACAGCACATTACTTTCACCTGTTTATGTTCACCGTAGGAACCTTTCACTGTGAGGGCTGACTGGTGCATTTCCTGTGACTTTCATTGGGACGACAGGTTAGTGCCATTATTCACCTGCTTCATCCTTTTCTCGGGGAAAGTTCAGTTTGATCACATAAACCCACTTTTTTTATGTCTAATAATCATAGAAACCAAAGTTGACTTGAAAACTACCTGCAGACAAAATGATGTAAATGACATGATGAGGGGATTTTGTCTGATTAGAGGTCAGTTCCTCCTTAATGTCCTACAAACTGTAATCATTTAAAACATGTATGAGAGAAGCTGACGTGTTCCATCGCTGTCATGCTTCATACATCCTCTGCTTTGCATGTAAACATCCATCTTAAAAACAAGTCAAAGTGGGATTAAAAGAAGAACTTTATTCTCCAAGTACATAAATATCGCAGCTGACATTTATTTTAGGGACGCATGTTGCAGTAGGTTTGTCTCGCAGGGTGTGGAGGACAAAGTGCTGTCTCTGGCTGTCTTCTGGATGTCACAGGTCAGGATGGAGAAGAGGAGGTGAAGCAGCACATCCACCCCATCCAGACAGAGCTGATGGAGAGAAAACACACAGCCAAAGGTCCTTTGAACTTTAAACTGTACCCGTTTTATCTGCTGTCTCCTGATTAATGTTGGCTGTAAATTCTTGTTCTGCCACATTTTTCCATCCGACTCACATCCAGCTCCTCGGCCTGATGCTTACGGAGGCAGAAAGACACCGTCTTGCATTTAAAAAAATAACACACAAAATGAGTTTCATTTTCATAAAGTGAGTTAAACTTTTTTGCACTAACTGCAATCATTTCGTGTCATAATAGATATACACACAAAGAAGATCTAGATGTGCATCCAGAAAGTGCTTTCAGCTGAAATGTTGTTTGAAAAAAAGTCATTTTAAAGAAAAGTGCTGGTTGGAAGTGCAACAAACCTGTTTATTACAGGTTAAAGTCCCGCATCCAGCCTCTAAACTGCGCATCAAAGTCCAGCTGACGTAACGGTGCGTCAGCTGGACTTTAGGACAGTTTTAGGAGCCACAGAGGAGTTAACCGGCCGGGAGGTGTCGGTTCTGGTGGGAGGGGTCGGTATCAAAGTGCACTTTGAAGTGTCCCAGTTCCAGTAATGTGCTATGAGCACCGGCTGTCCTCGCTGCACTGCGCGCTGCACGCGGCGCGCGCCCAGCTCCGGACCCATTCCGCGCGCACCGCATGTGCACTCGCATTATCTTATCAATGGCTGCGTTTGTGGATGTGTCGATAATCCTTTAAGCCGCACAATGCTTTTGTTTTCCCCCCCATTTGCACACAAAACAGCGCCTGCATGACGTTCCCGGGTCCGTGATGCGGCGCAGCCAAAGCTGGGACCATCATCATCATCCTCATCCTCAGCTCCTTATCTGCATTAGAGCTTCGCTTTGGCATTGAAAGCTCAGAGTAGTTCATGATGATTGGAGGCGCCAATCAGTTTTTATAATCATCATCATCAGGGGGGAAAGTAACTGAGTATCTGCATGACCGGAAGTTGTTTCCAATAATGAAAATGTGCAGATCTTACTCTGGTAATATTGTTACTGAATCTTTCCTGTGGAGGAAATTTTACAACCTTATTGCTATAAAAACAAAAAGAATACTTTTTTAAATAAAGTAAAGTACAATAAACTTACATTTCCTCCTTGTTCCGCCATTTTTAGGAGGAAATATACTTCTCTTCACAAATAAAATTAACTTCAACATTTTAATTTAATAACAGTTCAACCTCCAACTGTTTAAAATATGAATATTTATTAATCAGGTATAAAATATACCTAACAGTCCTGAACTTTTACACACTGACTGGTTGCTTCTTGTAGTACTTTCTTGTATTTTTGTGTATCCTGTAGTTTCTTCAACATGCTGGAAAGGTTTTGGTTACTTTAAGCAAAACAACACAATAATGAAAGAAACTTCAAGCTAGAAGTATATATAAGTGCAAGTTTTGTACCTTTTTGTAATATCAGAGTATCAGTTGAGTTTTAATCAAATACTATGACCTAAAAATGTTGTAAAACGTAACTTTAATGCTGCTTAAACATGAACCTGAACACTTTCATATTCAGATTATAAATAAATAAGTATGACTGGGGTTAATAAATACTATAACAAAGATCACAGCACTTTTATTTTACTTTTTACTGCTGCAGTTCTCTAGTAAATATTTTGTGGATTTGTTTCCTTTTTTCTTTTAAAATATATTTTGTTTTCCAAATTAAAATATTGCCAAAAATACAGCAAACATATAAAAGGGTACAAATAAAATAACAGGAAATAAATTAAGTATAAAAATAATATTAAAAATCTTAAAAGCAATAAAAGAAAAAATCAGCAGTCCGGATTATAATTAAAACCCAAGAATGCAGGAATTTTCTGAAGTACTTTTCAATAATACAGATCATTGAAAGAGCTTTTTGTGATGTTTTCTGAATTTATGTAAAATTCTGCAGAGCTGATTACTCCTTAAAAACAATCTATTGTACTTTTATTCTGGTACTTTTGAAAACACTTTGTCAGATGCAGGCAAAGGTAAAGTCATTCTGTGTGTGTGTGTGTGTGTGTGTGTGTGTGTGTGTGTGTGTGTGTGTGTGTGTGTGTGTGTGTGTGTGTGTGTGTGTGATTATCAGGCCTTACACGCTGCTGTCTTTAATCTGCGGATCATCCTGGGATTAGCTTTTGTCTGCATATTAAGCCACTCACTGCTCATTATGTTGCTTATTAAGCTAAAGGTGGCTCCTCACCTGAAGCTGCAGGAAACCGCATGTGAAGTGGTTCATCCTGATTTGCTGGACGCGACGAGCACTTTGGCAATCGGTGAACATTTAAAAGCATGATTAAAGGTTGATTATTTTCTCATCAGGTATTTTGATCAGATTCTCTGAATCCTGTTTAACTGATTAACTGTTTGGTGCTGAAAGGTTAAGAGGAAAAAAGAAGAAAGCTACACGTTTGTTCCTTTTTCTCAGCTTCAGGTTCTCCGCTTCAACTTTGCTTCAATTATTTACTTATTTATTCATTTATTTAATAGTTTATTCCATCAGAAATGCAGAGATTTGCTTTAAATATTGTGTTTAATCTTACTTCTCTTTTCAATTTTCCTTTGTACTATTCTTTAAATGCTGTATTTTTTAAATTGCATGTTTAACTGAAACAAATATGTGATTTGCATGTTATGATGGAAATGAGCATAAACTCTGATATAACAGACTGACACCAACATGATAGCAGGTATTAACTGTGTAGTGTCCCCAGTTGCTTAAATCTTTCTGCTTGTTTTACATTAAAATTAAAGTTTATTCTAAACAGCAAATTCCTGTTTTTAGTGATTCATGTTTGCAGCTTCCTCCCCCATCCTGAATGAAAACTCTTCTCTTCCAGCAGTTTTACGGCACAGATGCGGCTGTGGAGGAGATGCAGACGCTTCGGGGTGAGGTGAGTCTATTATCTGTTTCGGAGGCAGGAAGGAGGGCGGTGGGGGGGGTCTTCCCAGACTCACTGGAGCCTGCTTGTAACAGCCTCATCGAGACTGAATGGGATGTCTTAATTACTCCAGTTGTGAAAACTGAAGGAGGGGAAGGAGGGAGGGGAGGACACATGCTTTGATCTTCAGGTTGAAATGAGCTGAGATGTCTGCTATAAATACAGCCGGTCTGTTGATGCATCACAACTTTCCATGATCCAGGACAAATTAGCCACGCTCCAGAAGACCTCTCTGACCTTCGTCTTTTTAAAATTCAATCCCAATACGAGGATATTGTGCTTCTTGGTTTTCTGAAAACTCAGCAGGCATGAGAGGACATTTCTCCATCGAGTGGATGGCGCAGAGCAGCCAGCCAGCAGGACCAGAGAGCTCCAGCTCTGCTTGCGGACCCGCAGCCTGCGGGACACATTCAGAGAGTCTGCCGGGGTTTTACCGCAAGCTAAAGTCTGAAAGTTCACCTGAGCAGGAGCAGCAAGCCGGCAGGACTCCAGCCTTCAGTCAGAAACCCGTCCAGCACCAAGCTTCTCCCAGTAAGAAAGGTGAGCCTTTAACTGGGTGTGCACAACTGGAAAACATTTTCTCTCAGCAACGTATTGACAACATGTTTACTGCAAGTTAATCCTTTAACTTTCATATTTCCAGCTTATGTTACTTTTGAAGTAAATACTTTATTTTATATTATAAAAGCATTTATTTTAGGTTTTAGCTCAACTAAGGATTTTTTTTCATTCTGTGTCTATTTTCAGGAAATTACTACATATTTTTTATTATGTTTAATATGTTTTTTATGAGTTTTTAATATAAAATTTTAAAACAAATTTATATATATTTCCTTTTCATTATTTAATATGTATTTATATATAAATAACTTCATGTTGAAAAATGTTTGACTGAAAATGTTGAACAATATTGTTTTGTTTGTGTCTTTTATTTAAATTGTTTTTATTTCATTTTAACAATTATTTATTTTTGCTAATTGAAGTTTGTTTAGAAATAAATGTTTATGTCTTTTTCAGCATATTTATTATTATGAGATAAGAAATTGCTCCTTCAGTTTAACTTTTTATCGTGCTAAATACTTCTAAAAAATGATCACCTCTAAGTACTTGCATTTAACATTTACTGAATCAAAGTATAAAGTAGTTTTACTTCCTCAGACGTGTTTAAACACCTTTTCCTTCTCCTGTTGCAGTGACCGAGGTGGGTTTCAGCAGTGGGACTGAAGAAGAGACCTCTGGGTATGAGAGCGAAGGCAGTCGGTCTCTTTCTCCCTCCACCCATGCAGCCTGCACGTCCACGTCACCGTCGTCCCCCCCTGTGGGCCGGAGGCCTCGGACAGCCTTCACAGCGGAGCAGATCAGCAGCCTGGAGAAGGCGTTTAAGAGAAACGCTTACCTGGGAACACAAGACAAAGCGGAGCTCTGCAAGAAGCTCAACTTATCCGACAAACAGGTAACGAGCTAAATAAGTTCTGATGGCGTTTGGCTGCTCAGAGTCAGGTTTAAAACTGTTTTTTGGTTCTGTTCATCATTCATCTCATGTTCCAGTTCAAACTTTTCCGTAACGCATTTCCACGCTTCTTATTCTCAGATCAGAAACTGGTTCCAGAACAGGCGGATGAAGCTGAAGAGGACGGTTCAGGACGCCCTGGCTCATGCCTGCCAGGCCAATGTGGCCTCGCAGTTCATGCATTACACCGAGCTGCAGGCCTGCAGGCCCAGTCCATACCCCAGATACCCCACCGCAGCTCCAGAGGCGCCGCTTCCTGCCTCTTACCATCCTCACAGTTTGCAGTACAGCTCCACTCTGCCTCTGGACTCTCTGTACCAGTACAGCAGCCTGCCAGGTCTCATGCTGCCTGCTGCCTCATCTCAGCTCAGGGGATCCTACCCGACCTACCCTCAGTACTACTGATCAGCCTGAAACGTTTGGACTTAATGACATCACAGCATCAACGCTAACACAAACAAGACTGAAGCTTGGACCTGAACTGTGAGGAGGGGAGGGGGGAGTGTGCAATAATGGGATTTGTGTTTGGATCTCTGCCTATGTATAATGTGGTTTATTTAATTTGAATAAATGAGATGATTCTGATTTTCTATGACGAAGAAAAATAATGAAATAAAAAAAACCAAACCATAATACGATGAAGGGTTGTGTTTAATCAGGAGATGCACAAAGTATGCGTAGCTTCCTGGGAATCATCTGCGCCAAAGTTGCATTCATGGTGAAAAGTTGGTGTTTTTGTACTGCAGTAAATAATACAACTTCATTACCGCTTCTTTAAGTCAAATGCAATGAAGGTTTTTACTCTTAAAAAGAAACTAAATTCAACAAAGATCTAAAAAATAAATCAAACTCAGTCATTTAAGCAAAAAACTGTTCTGTGTTCAGATAAACCATAATGTTCCGTTTCAATCCCCATCTTCTATAAAAACAGCTTTTTATAAGCAAAATACATCAGATAAAGTTGGATCATTTTGAGCTGCACTTTTATCACAAAAAGGTTTTTCATATTTCAGTGACAGAAACAACAGATTAATCTATTATGTTAAAAAGTTCACAACATAAATGGGTATTTCTGTATAGATCCTTATGAGACTATGATGCAGCAAAAGGGGAAACAATTAAAAATATCACATATATAATAAAATAATTTGACACTGTTGTTTCTTTTACATTTCAGAAGAGAAACCTGCAAAAAAAATCTGCAGGATTATAAATTCAGGATTTCTGCAAATGTTAAATGATTTCTGTAAAATGTTTGTATTAATTTTTGCTTTTTGTTCAGTCTGGTTTCTGTCTTTCAGTTTTCATTCTGTGAAATTTGACTTGTTGGAGGAAAAAACAAAAACTATAACTTACTGATGCCCGGAAGTGTAGATGGCACTTTAAATTGAGTTAAAAACATAACAGGGTTGTGGGAAAAAGCTTAAAACTAAACATTCAATTTGGAAGATATTACTTCTGAGACACAAGTTCTTCCAGTAGCAGAAACTTTTTTCAGCGTCTTTACTGTCAAAACACTCACAGTGCATCTTTTTACTTCTTGAAAGTTACCAAAACTTCTTTAAAATTATTTTTAGTCTATCTTCACTGTACAGGAGGACATATAAGCCATATCAGGAGCAGCTATAATGCACTAACAGCTTTTGTGTTATCTTTATTCTTCCAGGCGCAGCTGAGAGGAACAAGATCAGACCAGCCTAAAAACCTGAGCTTTCACTGGGATCATACTGAGCTTTCACTGGGATCATACTGGCACCTGTGGGCAGAGCTGGAACAATGCAACGACAATGTACAAACACTGCTGTGCTAAACCACCTGTAACAGGGCCGAGTCTCTCCTTTTATTTTTACCTGCGAGTGAGAACTATTTGGAGTTCATATGCCAGTTTAATGTACCACAAATAGGTATCTTTCATACTTTTAAGGTTTTTACTACTTGCCTCATTATAGCAGGAACAGCTCGAACAATATAAAAGTACTTTTTACACAAATCCGCGTTAAATAAATACATTTTTCTGCTTAATTATGTCATACAAATAAGATTTCACAACTCGGATTAAAAAGAAAGTTTAATAAGTACGCAAGTGGAAGATGAGTCTGAGCCAATAGCTAGATAGGAAAAGCCTTAATGGGCGTGGTTAAGTGTAAACAAATGGCCAATAGAAATGCCGTAACTATGAGAACTTTTGGAAATGGCAAGTGTTTCAGCCAATCACAACGTTCCCCGAAGGGCACCCACAGCGAGCCTGAAGTGAGGACGCGCGAGAAGGGGCAGAAGCCGAATGGTGGAGCTGAAGATGGCGGATGGCGACAGCGGGAGTGAGCGCGGTGGAAGTAGCGGTGGGGGAGGCGGCTTCCAGCACTTCCAGAGGGACCAGGAGACCCAAGAACTGGCTTCGAAGCGCCTGGACATCCAGAACAAGCGCTTCTACCTGGATGTTAAGCAGAACAGCAAGGGCAGGTTCATTAAAATCGCTGAAGTGGGGGCCGGGGGCTCTAAAAGTCGCTTGACCCTCTCACTGTCAGTGGCCGCGGAGTTCCGCGACTACCTCGGAGATTTTATCGAGCACTACGCCCAGCTGGGGCCTAGCAGTCCGGAGCAAATAGCCCAAGCCACCGCGGGGGAGGACGGCGGGCCCAGGCGAGCCCTCAAGAGCGAGTTCCTCGTCCGGGAAAACCGCAAGTACTATCTGGACTTGAAGGAGAACCAGCGGGGGCGATTCCTGAGGATCCGACAGACCGTAAACCGCGGACCTGGCTTCGGAGTCGGGGGCCCAGTGGGCGGTATGCTGGCCGGACAGACCATAGCTCTTCCGGCGCAGGGGTTAATAGAGTTTAGAGACGCCCTCGCTAAGCTCATAGATGATTACGGGGGTGACGACGAGGAGTTAACGGGGGGAATGGCCGCCGGGGGGTACGGCGAGCTTCCCGAGGGCACTTCCATCATGGTGGACTCCAAGCGCTTCTTCTTCGACGTCGGGTCCAACAAATATGGAGTGTTCCTGCGCGTGAGCGAAGTGAAGCCCAGCTACAGGAACTCTATCACCATCCCGTTTAAAGCGTGGAGCAAATTCGGAGGAGCTTTCTGCCGATACGCCGAGGAGATGAAGGAGATCCAGGAGCGGCAGAGGGACAAGATGTACGAGAGGAGAGACGAGTCCGAGGGGGACGACGTGGATGACGACTGAGGGAAAAAAATGCAATGAAACAGCTGTTAGTCCAGCTACACAGATCTGCAACATAGGGGTATTTTGCATTAAAGAAAAAAAGCAGAAATGACAAAGTGCATGACAAATCGTGCTGTAATAGCCTACTAAAGTATTGTGGCGTAAAAAGTACATGTGCGGGGAATTATTGGTGTATTATCCTAAAGTTTGTAGGGTTGAGGGTTGAAGTGGTTGTGTGAATTTCTGAAAGTGGAAAATGTGTAAATGAGATGTGTCTCATTGGTGGAGAAAAAAAAGGAGTTATGCTTTATTGTTTAAACAAAACAAAAAGAAAAGAGAGAACATAACTAAACCAGCAGATTGGTTTTTTATAACTATAGAACAAGCAAAGGATTGCAACATATAGATTATATTTAAAAAGGGAGGACCTGTTAAAGAGCGAGCATCCATCCTGTTCCAGTCCAGGTCTCTCCTACGAGGGCAGTTTGTGGGATTCTTGCAAGTCGGTCATGAGAGGATTGTTTAAAGTTGCTGCCACTGTGTGGATGCTGAACATGAGATCTGTGTGAGCAGATGGAAAGCTGTCAAACAAGCACGCAGCAGCATCTGCAGGCCATTAATCCAAAAGATTACCCAAAATGTCAAAGAGGAAGTTACTGAGCGGATTATCCTCATAGAATGAATTAAACGCTTTGACTCCAGCAGTCAGTTAGCTTATGGATCAGCTGGCTTTTATGTTATACATACAATCTTAGCAAAGTATAATTCATCGTACGTTCACTCGGCGAGGAGAAGCAGCGTGCTTTCGCATCAGAGCATCCCTGGTGTTTGAAGGCGGCTGCTTGGGACAAGCAGGCAGTGGACTTATGTTTATTTACTCCCACACACACACACACATGGGTCCAAATGTCAGTCAGGGGGTCAGAAGCGATGAACCTCTACGTGGTCGTCAGAACTGGACACACGGACGTCCGGTTCGGCTGCAGGTCGTTGTTTTTCCCGACATCTTCCAACGCACGACGACGCTGGACAGAAATGCATCGATGGATGTTTTATGGGTTTTTTTCCAAGAGAGAACTATATTAAAATGAAATTCTACTTATAGGAAAGATATTATCAAACAAACAAGCAGAAGATATTTTCAAATACTTATACAGAAATTGTATTGTCTAAAAGAATTTCCAGATTTAAGAAATAAAAGGTTAATTTCTTAAAACAAACTTGTGAGTGAAATGTGCAGATTATTTTTGTTTTTGCAGAATGACAGAACAACACTTCATTTATTAAAACCTTAAATGGAACACTCCGCGTTGTGATTGTATGTTTTAAAGCTTTCTTTGTAGAGATGCTTCATTTATACGTCATGTTGCGGAAATTTAAACAGGAATTTATCAGCTGAGTGAGAACATCATCTCGGTTACTTAGCAACAAGGTCCACTTTGGCTCCGCCTTCCAGCAGCAAACTAATCCTGTTTATTCTGTTAAATAGTCTCTGAGCAGGAAAAGATCATTGTTAATATAACTTACTTCAATATGCAGCCTTGTAAAACCTGAGATAACGAGTTTTAAAAGTTTTTTTATTCAGTAATGTCTCTCAGCATGTCATGCTCTTTTTCTCCCACCATAGTTCCAGTTGCCTGTCTGTTGGCTGTTTTTCTAAACATCAGCGATCCATTGAGAATTTCTGCACATCCGAAATCCTTAGTGGGAAATAAGCAATACCAGTCCAGCTGAGGATTACTGTGCAGTCAATCTGAGGTCGGCGGCAGGATTAAAAATAATGCGTTGCGGTATTTATGAGCCACCAGCTATACCATCAGTTCATCCTGAACGGGAGCTTCCAGTTTAGTTCATTAAATGTCTGCATGTTGCTTCCTCTAAACGGTCAGGTTTGGCAAAAAATCCTCCCATTTATCTTTAAATATGACAACATTAACCAGTTAAATGTAATGGTGATTATCAGCGTGGATTAACATGCTGGCATCTGCAACTTGGAAAGGTTTTAAGCTTTAAATTGTTTTATTTGGTTTGAATGAGGTTGTTTTAAATCCAAAACTGACATCTGGAGCAGTTTTTCTACTAACGCTGTTTATTTATTCTAAAGTTTATTTAAATGGATTTAACATTAAACATTTTATTATTGAGTAACACACGGTTCTTGATTTCAGATTATCTGCTTTTATTTATCTCACTAGAAAGGAAAAGTAAATATCACTTTGTTATTCAAACTATTTTGTGCTTTTTATTTAACAAATCCACGTTTACCTATAAAGCCTTTTCACACAGAACATGGACTCTGTAAAGACTATTTTATCCTCATTAAAACGCGTATAAAACCTGACAGTTTCTGCAAACACACCTGATTATAGCGTCCCTCTCAAATGCATATATTTATTTATATTTATTAATAATTATAATTATTTTAATATTAGTATTGTTGTTATTATCAACATTATTTCTGGCTTTAAGGTGTAAATTTGGGGTTTTGTCAGAGATGAATAATTGTGAAATTTCTTTTAGACGTTTTTCTGGTCGTGGTTCCAGCTTCTAAGCTGTTCTTACAGACTAAAGAAAAAAGCCAAATACAACTTGTATTTTTACTGAGAAGCTTTTTTTTATTTCTTAAAACATTTCTGCTTTTGCACCATTCTGGGTCATTAATCAAACTGAAGCAAGTTTGTGGTTTAAAACCACATTAACATATTTTTACAGCTGCTTAAATGAGTTTGAGTCTGTTTTTTCATGTGATATTTGGGTTTCAGGTGAATTTCATAAAACTTCTTTAACTAAATTATTTTTCAGACACCTGGGCTGTGACTGAACCTGCGGCGTACGCTCTAACCCATCATTCACCACATAGCACGCTATATGCACTCAGTCTGATGGCGATTCCGCACACGACTTTCTTCCTGTCACACATCACATGACTACCAGCTGTAACTATGGCAACCACTATGCACATGAAGGTGTCATTCCAAATCTAATTTTGTATTTTATTAACTTGTTTTTTATTTCATAAATAAAATAACAATAAAAATAAAAAATGATGCCCTATAGTTTTTGTTAAACCTCCTTGATGTTCGTATCATTTCCGCCAATGTAAGCTACAGACTGCAATGCATTGTGGTCTATATTGACCTGTCTAGTGACCATTGATCCTCACTACTTTTCAAGATGCATTGTGGGTAATTTTGAGTGGACTACTTTTTTCTTAAAGTACATTACATACGGACACCCCTTCAAAATGGCGTGAGCATTGTATAGGGCGCTACGTAGGGCACAGTGTATACATTCAGACCCGGTGACATTTTCTGCACCACAAGTTTCCTGTAAACTTTGTCAAACGTGTTACTATGTTGGCAAACATTCGAACTTTACGTCACATTGTTGTTCTGAGCAAAAGTGACTGAACCAAATGTTTTAAACAGGGCAGTACCTCTGTTACCTGGTTAGCTCCTATTAGATCCCCATTAGCTCAGTTAGCTCGTAGCTACAGGCAGCAGTGAGTTTGATAGACATCTAATATCATAGCCGCCCTCTCAATTCCAAGTCTTTTAACATTTTTGTATTTTCCAGGAGCGATGACACACATTACACACATTACAAGATGGCGACGTTAGGAACCACCCAACGAGCTTCACTTTTGCGTTTCACAAACCGGCTAGTAGCCTCTTCCCATCTTTATGCAGTGTGTGGCTAAAGTGCACGGTTAGCCGCCTAAAAACCATGTTTGTGCTACACTAATTAGATACCTGTCAATCAAAAGGACACGCCCATAATTATGTTGAATCTCAAGATTAAATAACATCTAAATGGATAAGCTAATAAAAGTTCACGCTCTCACGGTAAACTTAACCTATTAAATCTAAAATATTTTTGTACCAGGAGGTAAAAATGTTTATTTCTACTGTAAAGTTGCTCTATGGAGTATATGGAGCCCCTAGTGGATGAGGGGGGAACTGCAGGTTGTGGCACATCTGCATAGACGTAACTTTTTTCCAATGGGGATTGCTTCTTGTTCTCAAGTAGTCTTCATGTTAATATTTACTTCATATTACGTTATTGATCATGGAACATGTGTGACAGAGTTTTAATTTTGCTCAAGTAAACTTCTTCATAGCAAACGAGAGTATCATCTCTTACGCAGATCTCAGTAAAGTTATCAGTGTATCATCAGATGTCTTCATGATGACCTGGTTCTTTCACTCATTTACTCGTAAGAGTGAGATAATCTTCACAACGATCATATTTTTCTGATCGGTTATCATTGTTTATATCTAAGATTAAAAAGGTGCTTTTGAAACAACTGCTGTCGGCTCAGACATGTTTGTAAGGTCTGTCCACACTTGTAAAATACTTGGTCAAGTAAGCAGAGGTACTCCTTTGTATCTCATTTTGACGCACAGTAACAGATCTAAAGCCTCATATCAGCAGTTATCCTTCATTTTTATTCCCCTTTTCTGCTTTAGTTTTACTATGTTAACTCATATATTTTGAAAGCCTTTAGACATAAAGATACATGGTTAACATCAGGGTTTGTTGTCATTTATTTCACAGTAAAATTCCCTGAACAGGTACAAACCACCTGGATAAGATGTTGCTGCATGTTTATGGATTTATTATAGGAAAACATGAAAAGATTAGTTTGATTTATTAGTAACTTTTTCCCAGAATCACTATTTGCGGAAAAGAAAAGTATTAAAAATCAAATAACAAAACGTTTCCATCCATGTTGTGAGACTCGTATAATTTCAGTGTTGTGACTATTTGGACATCATGTACCTCTGCTGTTTTCTGGCTAATTATATCAGGAGGAATTACGTAAATCTCACATGTAACCTGCTCACTTTTAGGAGCGGAGCAATATTTGCTTTCCAGTTGCTCTCCTCCCACACACAAACACACAGCAGCTGCTTCTAAAATTAATCTGTTTGAGGCAGCTCTGCGGAAAAACAGCCAAGGCGATGCTCCCTCATCCCTTCATGGACTCATCTGATGAACGCTTTGTGCAGAAATCTACAGCTCAGCTCGTGCGGCTGCAGTGAATCGATGCTGCACGGAAATTTGACTCCCTCCTCAACCTCCTCCCCTTGTTGATGTGTTTGTCTGTTGTCTGAGCCGGTTGGCTGCTCCTCTGGGTAAATTTGGCAGCTGTTAGGCACCCATGCACCAAGGGTGTGCTGACTAGGCATGCTAACTATTTGAACGAGGAGCGGCCTCTATACGCTTCACATTCCTTCTCCAGGAGTCAGCTGTGCCATGAAGACCTCAATGCCTGGGGGACGGAGTCATACACAAGTCTGATTGTGCTGAGGTCTGCTCACATGCAGCAAACACAGGATCCTCCTGCAGCTATGTGCTGACAGATGCTGCATGTCCAGCTGTATGAAGCCTTGTGTTTCAGCAGCAGGAGGTCAGATGCTTCAATTAGTGGCCGGTTAGTTGTAGTTTTATTGTTTTCTTCCTGCAAGCTCAGCACATATTTATTTCACAATAAATCTAAAGGGAAATGCATGATAAATCAAACATATAAGTAATACAAGCCTAGTTTGTGAAGCCATGTTAGGACCACCATGCCAGGAGGGGTCAAGGGGTCAGGAAACAGCTGTTCTCTCTGTTTCTGTTGGTCAATGAAATGAAGCATGTGGGGAAGATGCAGGCCACCGACAAACTGAACCAACACACAGATTTATATAT
>JBAMHX010000021.1:3506525-3519046 GCA_037177515.1 Pseudomugil tenellus
AAAAAAACGTTATAGTGTTGGAAGCAAAACGCTGTTCAGAACTACTAACTGTCCTACTGATACTAGCAGGAATAATTCAGTTTTACTGCATCTTCAATCTTCATCTTTGCTTTTGCTATCATTGCTGGTGCCACTGTTGCCCAGAAGCATCCAGAGGCTGAGATACAGTCCTGCAAATCTTTTTTTTTCATTTCCAGCCTGGAACCAGACATTACAGCTGAGTTTCGCTTTACAGCACAACGTCACATGCCGGCTACTAGATCTAAATACATTTAAATGTGCTGAAAAACCAGAGACATCAGAAGACGATAAAAAAAGGAGAAACCAAACAGAGAAAACTGGAGGGAACACCATGCTAACTTGTACTCACAGCAGAGATCTCAGAGAAGAGACAGGATGCAAAATGCTGATTTAGACGTTTGAGAGCGACTTGCGGAAAAGAGTTAAGGTGGGTTTCCTTAAAGTGTAACTAACACCCAAACTACTTTTTTTTGCTGGTAAACTGTCTAAATTGGGCTCTAAGAGTGCAATCTTCTATTTCAGTGCATTTTTTGGCATTTTGTTGTAAAGTTATTTAATTTGGCAAACTTTGGTCAAAACCCGACTTAGTGCTGCCCTCTTTGGGTTGAACAGTGGCTACTGCAGTTGAATTTTCTTATTGGCCAAAAGTGGTACATGTCTATGTAACAGAGACACGCCCCCTCCTGCTCATTCCTCCACACTTAGCCGTTCCCCTCTGTGTTTCTAGCCCCGCCCATTTCAGTGGAGTTTTTCAAACTAGCCTGAAGGTGGGGTCAGGGTCTTTCAGGAGGGTGAGTTACACTTTAAGGAGAAGAAAATGGTTATAAAATTGTAAAAATTGTTACCTCGCTTACGGGAAAGATTTCTGGCGAATGCGGAAAAACCATAACATCCCCGACATTCGGGAATATAATTATCTTAGGATCTCGAAAGATCGGCGGGAGCTTCATCAGCAGTAACGGTGAGGAGCTCATACATCTGGAGGAAAGATGCCATAAAGCCGCTGCTTTTTAAAGGAAGGAGGCAACTGAGATGATTTCTGCATCTGAACACGATGCGTACTGGTTGCCCCTCCCTCTTGGTTTCAGGTCTCGCTGGAGGGAATACATTTCTATTATGGCCTCGAAACACCTCGAGATAATGGAACAAAATCTGGGCGGGGTCTGAATCTCCCACCTGAGTAGACATGTTGGATTTTAATAAAACACTACAAACTTTAAAAACGATGAACACAGCAAATATCCAGCCAGTTCTTTTAAGTCGGTGATGCAGAGGCAGCTGCATGAAAGGGTGCTCCCAGATTATGTTTGATTAATCTGCAGTACAACCCCCCCTTGCCTCACCCCTCTGGTCACAACGCACCATACCTGCACTTACATCATCAGCCACAGCAAAGATCCAAATCCAGCTGCTGCAGATGTGTGGCACAGAAAGCAGCTGGTTTGCTTTCAGACGCTGCAACATCCTGTATCTTATTTAACGTGTTTAAAGTGTTTAAACGCAGACGTTTGTTCCCGTGTAAGCGCCAGCTGAACAGTTTGTGCTGCAATAAGTAGGAATAAATATAAATGAGCCCAAAAGAGCTGGAAACATTTATATGCTGCATGAACTTTTCACAGATCCTGAGCTTTAATAATGGAGATTGCATCACCCGCTCGTCTCCACACAGCCTGTATGTGCAACTAAAACCAGCCTTTAAAATGCACGTAAACATTTTAGTCCCACCAAATGAGAACGTCTGCAAACAGATGACGTGGTTAACCTGCGTCAGAGTGAAACATCTTCTAAAATGCTACCAAACTCCCACATAAAGCTGATCTTTCACATATTTTCTGCTCATCTAATCAGATAAAACACGTCAGAACCACTGGATGATCATAAACGTTTACCTGGTAACTTAAATGCACGAAGACTCGAAGTTGGAGGAACTCATCCAACCTCCTCTTCCTCGTTTTTCACTTCAGAAACTAACCAAGTGATGAAGAATCAGATGAAGGATATTAAACACACTTGTATTTAACTGGGATACAAGTTAGTGGGAAAATATTTCGTTGCCACTGACATGTTTTTTAATCTGACTGGATGTTCGATCAGAGCGAAACGCAGCACAAAGCAACACAACGAGCAGTGTGAAAAGAGCTGGCAGCTCTGCTGTGTTTACACAAATATTCGTCCCTTTTTGTGTGAAAACTTGACTGAAAATGTGGGAATCAGCTTTGGTCTCATTCCAGTGGATGATGGCAGGACTTTGCTCCTCTTTCCAGGCTGGAACAGCGGCGCAACGTGACAACATGTCATCATATCAAGCTCCTCCAACGCAACCCGACACCAACGCTTGCAGCATCGGGGGTGTTAAAGGTGGTTTCGCCGCTTAGCGGCTGACATGAGGAGTTAACTGTAACTGCAGCAGAGGCCGGCAGGCGGGCCGGCAGACCCCCCCGTTGTGCTAATGCCAGACTGTCACACTGCAGGGATGCAGATTAACAGCGATGTCCTCTTTCACTACCTTCAGCTGGCAGGGTGTGTGTTTGTGTGCATGTGGGGGGAAACGGACTCAGACTGGCAGGTATCGGCCATCTGATGTTGCTCTTTGGTCCAAAGTGTTCCTGTGCAAATAAAGAGTCACCTCTGCGACCTCTTGCACCCAGAGGTCAACAGACTGACAGCCAGCAGTGAATTATGCTGCCTTTATGTGCTATGGGAATTATGGAAAATACTACTTGCTGAGGTCACATTTGCAGACAAACACCCTCTTCCGTCATAATTTCCACTGGAGAACTCAACCTTTCAAAATGGCGGAGAGCAGCGAAGTAAATGAGGATAATAAGATATGTGCAGATTAATGTTTTTACTCGTTAGCTCACTGTTTAAATATGTAGCATAAACAACTTATACATTTCCCCTTTGTGTCAAATAAAAACGCTTCTGTCCTTAAAATTAGGCGACTATATTATTCATAATGCATACAAAATACGTCACATCTACGGTTTGAGTGCCGATACATCTTGTTCTTGATGTAGCAGATGAATTAATTAGTCCAGGACTGTTTTATCCATGTAGCAGCTCATCATAAAGTTTATGTCCTCTATCTTTTATTATACTACGACCACAACGGCATTTGAACAGAACAACTCGTAATTTCCTGTTTACAAGTGGAAAATCTTTCCCATTGCACATGAAGGCAGCATTAGTTTGGATATTTTACTCTTCTGTCCCTGAACAGCTTCTGCTGTCATAGCAGCGTTTCTGGCAGCACAAACCTTTTTCTGTTCAGATATTATTCATAATGCATATTAAATCATCTACCTCATCTATAAAAGGAAAAAATAAATGATCATCAACATTGCTGTCGCCACACGTATGCGAGTGAAACTGCTGATGTGGACGTTGGCTAACAACACAAACTGAATCTGAATCAGAAAATATTCAGATTTGTACATTTTACAGGTGATTTTTTATAAAGATTTTCCATTAAATGATGTGTATATCTATAAATGAAGCATTTATAAAATATTTAAATCATCTTTGCTCACATGGAGCCTTTGATCCAATTAATCACTTCTACGCTCAGCTGCGAACAAACTTGTTTGGCCTCAGTGATCACAGGTAACGAGAGGAATGCCTAACGAGGCGTGACAGATTACCTGCATATGGATGAGGAGATTAACTGATAAATCCACTTTGCATCTAAAAACACTACAACGTTCTCAATCCACATGGGATCAGACAAATGAGAGATGAATTTTCTACATGATGCAGCTGCTGCCGGTTGGACGCAACATCTGCAGACACTGAAGCAGCATTAAAAAAGGAATATGGGTCATTTAAAATTAGCTCTTATTGATCTAATAATGTTCTCGAAAAGCAAACTTTCCTCATAATTAATTATAGAGATGGGATGTTATTTGAAGATATCACATCCAGATGTCAAACAGTAGCTGAATACCTTAGATAAGCAGAACGTAAGGACTATGGTTACATAAAAATCCCTGTTAAAAGATTAATAACTTTTTTTTTCTGCAAGGAGGGAATGGAACAGTAAAAAACACAGCTGTAAACCTTTAAACTCTGATTCATATTGACATTTATGAGAATGGGTTTCGGAGAAAAACCGGCCAGAGATGTCATTCATGTTTTATTTTTGGAGCTTTTTAGCTTTTAGTGCAAAAAATTTCAGCAGCAACATGAAGATCCAATTATTCAAAACGTATGTTTCACACACAAATGATTCCTTTTTTGTTACAGCAGGCTCACAAACTACGAGAAAAACATAACTTATAAATCAGAGAATTGAGGCCACTGAGTTCCACGGCTGGCCAATGACTTCCACGGCTGGTCAATGACTTCCACGGCTAGCCAATGACTTCCACGGCTGGCCAATGAGTTCCACTGCTGGCCATTGAGTTCCACGGCTGACCAATGAGTTCCACTGCTGGCCATTGACTTCCACGGCTGGTCAATGACTTCCACGGCTGGCCAATGACTTCCACGGCTGGTCAATGACTTCCACGGCTAGCCAATGACTTCCACGGCTGGTCAATGACTTCCACGACTGGCCAATGACTTCCACGGCTGACCAATGACTTCCACGGCTAGCCAATGACTTCCACGGCTGGCCAATGAGTTCCACTGCTGGCCATTGAGTTCCACGGCTGACCAATGAGTTCCACTGCTGGCCATTGACTTCCACGGCTGGTCAATGACTTCCACGGCTGGCCAATGACTTCCACGGCTGGTCAATGACTTCCACGGCTAGCCAATGACTTCCACGGCTGGTCAATGACTTCCACGACTGGCCAATGACTTCCACGGCTGACCAATGAATTCCACTGCTGACCAATGAGTTCCACGGCTGGCCAATGAGTTCCACGGCTGACCAATGAGTTCCACTGCTGGCCATTGAGTTCCACGGCTGACCAATGAGTTCCACTGCTGG
This sequence comes from Pseudomugil tenellus, assembly GCA_037177515.1. Classification (NCBI taxonomy): domain Eukaryota; kingdom Metazoa; phylum Chordata; class Actinopteri; order Atheriniformes; family Pseudomugilidae; genus Pseudomugil; species Pseudomugil tenellus. The sequence goes on from JBAMHX010000021.1 coordinate 3,511,483, forward strand.
CCATTGAGTTCCACGGCTGACCAATGAGTTCCACGGCTGGCCAATGAGTTCCAAAGCTGACCAATGACTTCCACGGCTAGCCAATGACTTCCTAGGCTGACCAATGACTTCCACGGCTGGCCAATGAGTTCCACGGCTGGCCATTGAGTTCCACGGCTGGTCAATGAGTTCCACGGCTGGTCAATGAGTTCCACGGCTGGCCATTGAGTTCCCCGGCTGACCAATGAGTTCCATGGCTGGCCAATGAGTTCCACGGCTGGTCAATGACTTCCACGTCTAGCCAATGACTTCCACGGCTGGCCAATGAGTTCCACGGCTGGTCAATGACTTCCACGGCTAGCCAATGACTTCCTAGGCTGACCAATGACTTCCACGGCTGGCCAATGACTTCCAAGGCTGGCCAATGAGTTCCACGGCAGGCCATTAAGTTCCACGGCTGGTCAATGAGTTCCACGGCTGGCCAATGAGTTCCACGGCAGGCCAATGAGTTCCACGGCTGGCCAATGACTTCCACGGCTGGCCAATGAGTTCCACGGCTGGCCAATTACTTCCACAGCTGACCAATGAGTTCCACGGCTGGCCAATTACTTCCACGGCTGGCCAATGAGTTCCACGGCTGGCCAATGAGTTCCACAGCTGGCCAATTACTTCCACGGCTGGCGAATGACTTACACGGCTGGCCAATGAGTTCCACGGCTGGCCAATGAGTTCCACAGCTGGCCAATTACTTCCACGGCTGGCCAATGACTTCCACGGCTGGCCAATGACTTCCACGGCTGGCCAATGACTTCCACGGCTGGCCAATTACTTCCACGGCTGGCCAATGACTTCCACGGCTGGTCAATGAGTTCCACGGCTGGCGAATTTCTTCCACGGCTGGCCAATGAGTTCCACGGCTGGCCAATTTCTTCCACGGCTGGCCAATGACGTCCACAGCTGGCAAATGATTTTTAGGGCTGGCCAATGAGTTCCACAGCTGGCCAATGATTTCCACGGCACGCACGTTAGCTTTGAGATAACAACAAAACCATGAAACCCACTGTAAACTACTGGTTTTCAGACTGCTGCTTCTGTAGTAATGTCAGAAATATTTTTTCAGTCTTGAGGTATCAGATCTTTTTTTAGATATTGTCAATGTTTATTTCATTTAGATTAGTTTCTCCTTTTTTAACCCTTTAATATATAAACATACAGCAATTTTCAACTTTAACTTTCTGATAAAATTATGTTTTAAAAAATATTTTCCTGCTCAGTTTTTGTTTCAACATCTCTTTTGAATAAAACTTGATAACTTTTTAAAGAATTAACGTACTAAAATTAATTAATAGCAGTTACACTAACCTTCATTAATGAGCAATGCAATAGGCCAGTGGTTCTCAAACTTTTTACAGTGAGTAACATCTGAGAAAATAGCGAGCTCTCGAAGTACCACCACCATGACCGACCTAAATACACAGTAGTAAATATATAAAGCTACAACATAGAAAGGAAGCATGTTAACTACTTATAAGGATTAATTACTGGGAGAACTTGTGTGCATGAACCTGGCTAAAAAGCAGGCTGATGTTAAAATAAAAACAAAGAGAATACAACACTTATTTCAATATGAATTTAACTTATTTTGTGTATTGTAAACATTTTTTGTACTATTTTGATTATATTTGAAAATTAATACCCTTCAGAGCCTAAAAGGCGTTTTTGGGAGTAATCCTCACCTTGTTTGTGTATTATAGCTCATAAAATAGTCATCTAGTAGCTCATTCATAATATCCATGTTATTATTGGGTCAAAAAAATCTTTGGACTCATAAACAGAATGAAAACATGAATGGAAAAAAAGAAATTTCACATCTCTGTATTGAAAAACCACAGCAAACTATAATAAACAACTTTTTGGACATTTTGAAAGTGTTTACAAATGTCTTTGTGATAATGGGGAAAATTTAACTATTATATATAGATATATATGTATATAAACTGGCTGCACAGTGACGAGGTGGTTAGCACTGTAGCCTCACAGCAAGCAGGTTGCCGGTTTGATCCCAGGCTAGGGCGGTGGCCTATCTGTGTGGAGTTTGCATGTTCTCCCCGTGTTAGCGTGGTTTCTCACCGGGTTCTCCGGCTTCCTCCCACAGTCCAAAGACATCCACCTTGAGGATAGGCTGATTGGAGACTCTAAAATCGCCCTTAGGAGTGAGTGTGTGTGGATGGTTTGTCTATGTGTGTTGCCCTGTGACAGACTGGCAACCTGTCTGGGGTGTACCCCGCCTCTCGCCCTGTGTAGCAGGGATTGGCTCCAGCCCCCCCGCGACCCCGTTCGGGAATAAGCGGTAGAAAATGGATGGATGGATGAATGTATAAAAACCGTAAAAAAAACAAACAAAAAAAAAACACTCATCTTATTGCATCTGACGCTTCCTACAGGCCGTTTCTATTGATTTTGTCAAAGATGTCGTGTGACTGATTTCTCCAACCTAAAATAAGCCCAAACATGTTTGTAGTTCTTTCCGAGACACAAAACAGTAAGGAGTGGGACATCTTTTTTCATTTAGATCGTTGATAAACCACGTGATGATATAAAGCAGTCCGATTGGACGTGTAACAACATGTGACAGAGCAAGACGATCTGATAGGACATTTACTTGGCCAATCAGATGACGCTCTTCCATCAGCAAGCTAGCTTTGGAATAACGAAATCTCTTTCACACCGTTTTACTCAAATTTTTAAATTGTTCCAGAGATATTGCTGTTTAAAGAGCGCTAAGTCGAGGATTTCGTAAGATATGATTTCCCCTCAAGTACCACCAGAGGGAGCTTGAGTACCACCAGTGGTACGCGAACCACAGTTTGAGAACCACTGCAAGAGGCCATTTAAGAATATCTTAAATATTCTTTAGGTGATTTTTCCTGTAGATCTTCAGCTTCTGTAGTTTGAGGATGTGTTGGAAAATACAACAAGATCTTTTGACCAATCAGAGTAGAAGAAACAAAAAGAAAAGAAGGAAATGTTAATGTTTGCGAAGCTACAGACACAAAATGATGAAAGTGGTTTAGTGTTTGTTCACCCTGAAAGCTTCAAATGATTAATTAATCATTTGTGTTTAATTTTAAGTGGAAACTGTAAAATAATAAAGAACTTGACATTTAATATTTCTGGAATATTAACAGTATTTTATTTTTACATTTTACTGCATTAAAATGTTTGTTTTTGTAAAGTTTACATAAAAAAATGCCCAGAATTTAAAAGCTTCTGTTTGTTGGGATCCAGCATCAGCAAAAAATAGAATGAAATAAAAGCAGGCAGATTCATAACAGCTGTAGCAGATGTTTGTTGGTGGGGACTTTCCATCTAATGTTTCTACAGCCAGGGGCGGATCAAGAAAGGGGCCAGTGGAGGCCACGCCCACAATGTGACTCCTGTTCTCATCAAGTAGAAGTGAATCAAAGAAACTAACTTATAAAATCAGACTTTGTTTAGCTTCTTAAAAACTGTTTACACAGCACAGGAAGTTTCTTTTCTACACTACGCAAACAAAAACAGACACTTTCTGCCCCCCCACCCCCCAAAACCACAAATAAACCCTGTTCAGATCAGCTGTAATGTAGATCAAACACAGATAAAGACAAAACTGTTCCATTTTAAATGCTTAAATGGCTCAGATGCCACGAATTTCAATCAAATGTGTTTTATATAGCTTGTAAATAAAGAATATCACTTTTTTTGTCAGATAAGTATTTTTTGTCTTTCTGAATTGTTTAAATATGTAGGTTTGGTTTTAGTCCCATGTAGTGAAAAGTGGAAAGTAAAAGCTGAATAATTCAGTGAAAAACATGTCACGTGTGGCTTTTATCCGCAGTTTAGACATTAAAGTGCAAACGTTGTGTAAATATGATGCACTTCAACAAATGGATGCCTGCACATTTCCAGCTACACGTGGAGGAAAAATACACACATGCTGTATTTAAAATGTCTCCTTCCTCCGCTATCAGCACCAGAAACGGCTGATGTGGGATCTTTTATTCAGACGCATCATATTTAGACATAAACGAGTTTCATTTTATAAATAATGTTTAAACATCATCTGTGTAAATCCCCGGAATAAAACACATTAAAACTTGACCTAACTGTGCGTTTTCCTACAAACTGGGAATCGGCACGCACCTGCTGTTTCTCCATGGGCTCCTTGCCGATGCTGGAGACTTTGGGCGCCGGTGCGCGCTCGCACGTGCATCCCTCCAGCAGATAAATGCCGGACGGCCTCGCGCTCTGGTCGTTTTCGAAGTAGAAAAGCAGGTTCTGGTAGAGAGCGAAGTACTTCTCAGCCCAGCGGCTGTTTTCTGTGGTCTTCTTACTCAGGAAGCCGCGCTTGGTGCCCTCTTTACGCGCCGCCACCGACAGAAACAGCGCGTGACCCTCATTGTACCGCACGCTCTTCTGCATTTTATCTCCTGTATTTCTTCAAACTTTCAAAAGGATGCCATCACATCGTCCAGATACGCCGCCGCTGCTGTTATTTTCAGCTGGGAAGGTAATCCAGGCTTACCATGGTAGGAAAAGTTGGAGCGTCCGCAGCGCCGCGCGCATCATTCTCTAATGTCAGATCCACTAAACGCTGCAAACTTCAACCAGCACGCGCGTTTCTTCCTCAGCGGAATAAAAATTAAAAATATGCAAAGAGGACGGAGCGCGCGGCACCGGAAGCGACGGTAAACAAAAATAGAAAACCGGAACAGACGGAGAAACGGAATCACAACCGAGATCAGCTGTAATCGGCTTTGACAGCAACTTAAAGAGACAGGTCTCTGTGGCCCCTCCGCGCGCCGCGGGCTCTCCTCCAGCTCCAAGAGTCCGAGTGCGCAGGTGCGCTGGGGCGCGACAGTAAAAGCGGGTTTAATGTTAGGGGGGTGCGGGGGGGACGCAGGTGTTTGAGTGATGGCCGTATTCCATTCAGCTGCAGGTGTTTGACCCTTAAAGGAACTGGCCCCGTTTCTACCATCAAACCATCAACACACTGGAGGTGTGTGTTCCCACCTGACACCACCAGGATTCCTTCATATGGGGGCCACAATCCTGCAGGTTTAGATGCTTCCCTGCTCCAACACACTTGACTCAGGACAACTGATATGGCAGAACTGTCAGACTCTTCATAAACGAGGAGGATGATGTGGTTTTTGTTGATATGATTAAAAAAAACTACATGAACTAAATCAGCTTCTCTCAGAAAGATTCAGATTTTTAATCAAACTTTATTTATAAAGCGCTTTTCATACAAATATTTTCATTCAAAGTGCTTTAAAGTGGAATTTAAAAAATTAGATATTAAAATCAACTCTGCATGTCCACAAATACCCCCCCCCCTCCCCCCGCCATAAACACCACACATACGAGCACGTTAATGAAAAGAGAAAACAGTTTGACGTGTATAATGACATGCAGGATCGTTAAAAAATAAGTTGCAAATTTAACAGATTTGCATGTCTTGCTAAAAAAAATCCTGAATTTATTTGATAAATAAATATATATTAAAATGATCTTGTGATCCTGTGAAATCATCCAGCAGTTTAAGAACCATTTATAACAAATTAATTCATTCATTTTGTATTCCGCTGAATCCAAGTCGCTGCAGCCTTCATCAGGTGAGAGGCAGGTACACCTGGACGGGTCAAACAACCAGGTGGGAGAAACATACAACCTCTGCAAAAAGGCTACAGTGCCCAGCCGGGGCTTGAACCAGCAACCTTCTCACTGTGAGGCCGCCATGCGGACCACTGCTCCACCGTGCAGCCCTGATGCATCATATCTAACAATTCCTGCAAAGACGGAATATTGTGAATATTAAACGACTCCAAATGGATCAGACGCTTATAAAGTTCTGCATAATGACTCATGTGAGTCAAGTGTGTTGGAGCAGGGAAACGTTGGGGGGCTGAATCATTTACAAAGTGCTGAATGGACGGAAACGGAGGCTCATTGATATGCAAATTAGCAGGAAGTTAACAGGAGATGCTGATATTTCCAAAACTCGCGTCGGGAAAATTTAAAATGAATCGTTTTAATATTTTGACCAAAAGCTGTTATTAATATTTTTATAAACATTTTAATTAGATGTTGTTTTTTTTAATCTGAAGCCTGTTTTATGTCCGTCTAACATGTTAAAGAGAGAAATTATTTGTTTTTAACTTAAACTTTACATATTTAAATGAAAATATATTTGTTTTGGATGTGATGACGTCACAAGGAAACATATTTATTACAGAATATGTGTAAAAAAGTGCATTTATTTGCCTGGTTCTCATATTTAAACTAAATAAAGTTTATTTTTGTGTGTCAGTATAAACATCTCCGTTCTTCTATTTTCTGATTCTTTATTTTTCTCATTTTAATCATTTAAATTTCCTTCAGGTCTGTTTTAGGTCTCATCTTTTCACATCATTTACAGTTTTTTCTTATTTTATATCATTTTTAAGTGTAATTTCACGTCTCGTTGTTACTTTTCATCATCACGATGAAAATATTTTGTTTTCTGGCTCATTTTGAGTTTTCTAAAGGATTTTTTCCTCCATTTGGAGGATTTTGTTCAACTCTGTGTTGTTTCCATTTAATGACTTTTATTATGACCTCATTCTGCATCTTTAGAGACGAAGGCGGGACGGAGCTTCATCCTGAAGGACCTCCAACATTCCAGCTGATTAAAAATATACACTTTTTAAAATTCCTTACTTAATTAACATGCCTGTTAAGCATTTTTAAAAATAAACAAGTATTATTTTTAAATAATCATCCATGTAAAGCTTCTAATCGGCAGCAAACCAGACGTCCGGTTGTTCCAAACATCTTCTACCCGGATGTCCGGCGCTGAGCACCTGAGACGATGTTGCTCCATCTGCTGGTTGTGCTGCTGCAGCCTCCATCCATGTGTGAAACATGGTGACTAAAAACACAGAAATGTGCAGAAAAGTGTGAAGAAAAATTCAAACGCAGCATGTTTGATCTGTTCCAGCGTTTCTACTGAAGCTTCAGAGTTAATTAACTTTTACGAATGACTCACTTTCAATCATTTATAAGATGAAACTAAAAAACATCATTTAACTTCTGCAGATAGAATTAAGCCATAATTATAATAATAAATCAAATAATATAAAAATGATCCAATAATAAACATTTACTGCATGTTACTGATTTAACATAAATAAACAGATAAAACTTATCTGATGAAGACAAAATCATATTTTTTACACAGAATGTCAAACAACATGGAGCCACGAAGTCATTACTTATACATGGCGTCCAGTTTGTAAGGGTGCTTATCAGGGTGTGTGTGTGTGTGTGTCTGTGTGTGTGTCTGTGTGTGTGTGAGACACTATTTTGAGGAGGGTAAAAGCAGAAATTTCTATTTTTGTATCGTGGTGATGCGCATCAGAGGATGGCTGTTTGTTTTGAAACTTCCATCAGCCTGAAAGCACAAGCAGATGTTGCAGCGCTTTAGCAGAGAGAGTGTGTGTGTGTGTGTGTGTGTGTGTGTGTGTGTGTGTGTGTGTGTGTGTGTGTGTGTGTGTGTGTGTGT
>JBAMHX010000021.1:3519146-3535825 GCA_037177515.1 Pseudomugil tenellus
AAGTTACAGAAGGTTTTATAGAGGCCTGTTTTCCTATAGCTGTAGCTTGGTCTGAGCTGATTGTAGGAAGAATGTTGATTAATTTGTCTCTAATACTTGTGATTTTGTTACTAAAGAATTGCAGAAAGTATTCACAGCTGAGAGTAGTCGGGATACATGGTTCTACTGAGCTGTGACTGCTGGTCAGCCTTTCTACTTGTCTATAACGAAGAGATAGGTTAAAAAAAAATATGTCTTCTCATACAGAGCTTAGAGAACTTTTGTCAGGGTTTATTCTCATGGGCAGCAAGCATATTCTGCAGAACGTCATAAATCCATATTCTTATAGGCTTTACAGCTTTAGCATTCTCATTGGAACTACTAATTAAACATTTTCCCACTAAAACCAATTGTGGAATCTGATATACACAGGTACACTATAAAACATGATAAAATAGGGCTCTTGAGGTTAAACAGTCAGCTTTATGTCCTCCCATACAGAGGAACATGTCCACAAAATCTTCCCTAGGAGGTACCTGGAAGAAATTTTGCACTTTTTGTCTGTAAAATAAAAGCAAAAGAAAGCAAACTACTGAACTTGGAACTGGTTCAACTGAAGGTGGTTTCAATTTCTCCTGTGCATGCATGGTAACATCCCTGCATGTTACAGCAGTGTGCAGCATACCAAGAAGACTTTCTAAGATTTATGTCTTTCTGCTTCCTTTTTGGACACATTGTCTCTGTATTTCCTTCTAGGATTAATAACGTTTTTTTTCATTCTTTTATTCATTTCATTCATTCTACAGGTCGCAACTCTGGCATACGGTGAGTCCTCAGGAACGAGACATGTGTCTCTCGGTTCGAGAGGATGGAGAGTTTTGGTAAGAATGTTAAAATTAGAAAAAATGCAAGATTAAGCATTTCTGTGTAATCATATTCAACCAGCATGCATCTGTTTTTTTAAAATCTTGTGTTTAAGGATGACCCTGGAAGACTTCTGTAAGTTCTACTCAGATCTCGATATTTGCTGCCTGTGCCCCGACTTCCTTGATGGGAGCTCCTCTTGTCACTGGAAGACCTCATTCTATGAGGGCCGATGGGTTGCAGGAACCACAGCTGGAGGCTGCTTGAATAACCCTGGTACTTGCAATAAATAAACTCTTGCAAAGGCAGTTCCATTTTGGGGGACTTTAAGCATCATAATCCTACTTCTACATAATAAATTTATTAAATTATTTCTGAACACCTTAAAAATTACTGTTATCTGTCACTTATATTATATATTACACCTACTTCATTCTATTATTTCTCAGTGCAAACTGGGAATTAACAGTTGCTACTTTTGTTCTGAACAAAACACTGAAATAAAACTATGGTTATCTTAGTAAGTTTTGGTTCTCAGTTCAGACATTTTGGGTTAATTTATTCTACTTGTTTTTATAATCAGGTTCATGATCTGCAGGTTCTACTATCTTACAACTAGGATGTAAGCTTTCCAGCACACCTTTATCTAATGGCTGAATTTCCTCATGTGCATCCCATTCAGCCTGCTCTCGCGTCATTAATTTAATTCTGGTGTGCTGGAGAGGGGATGTGTTATGTAGAGATAGTAGATCTCAAGAACTGGAATTGTGCACCCCTCCTCTAAATTGTGGCCCTTATTTTCTTCCAGGGAGCTTTTGGACTAATCCACAGTTTGAAATCAAGATTGAAAAATTATCTGACAAATGCTCTGAAAACCAAAGTGAGAAGAACATTCTGGTGTCTCTCATGCAAAAGCCTGACAAGAGGAACAGGCGCCTAGTTCAAAACCTCCACATTGGCTTCTCTGTGTTCAAGGTATTTATTATCTTTTATTGCTTTTATTACATTTTACATTGGATTTGAACTCAAAATATTTGGAAATGCATAAACAATATAAATTTGGGTATATTTGGCATAAATAACAGGAACGTGCACTAAATGGAGCTCCTTTAGTACACACAGACATGCATCAAACCAACATGGGTGTTTTAGACTGAACCAATTCAGAAGGTGTGGATGTGAGGAATTATTTGCATTTAATTTTCTACCAATATGGGTGTGAGAAATTAATGTCAGATAGGCAGGTTAGCATATTGTAGAATAGATCTATTTATGCAAAACCTCTCATTTAAAGACAAACTGAATTTAAAAGTAAGCATAGTCACTTTAGGATTGCTTTTGATTTAAACTAATGTACAAAATCTCATAACCAAATCACTGCACTTAATTTCCATATCAGGGACTTTTTATGTCACTTACAAACATTTCTTTTTATTTTTCTCAAGGTGACTGAAGAAGTAAGTGTTTTTTTAAAGATTAATTTTACAACATTTTTCACATATATGACAAGTTTAATGAGAAACATGAAAAAGTTTCCCTGACCTTTCCAGTATAAAGCGCTGAGAGGGAAATTTCCAGCTGATTTTTTCAGAAGAAACGTTCCTGTAGCCCAGACTAGTACCTTTAAGAATGCTCGCGAGGTGATGGAGCTGATGACACTGAAGCCTGGTGAATACCTGATTGTGCCTTGTACATTCAATCCCAATGAAACAGCTTCCTTCATCCTGACCATCATCTCCAAGGCAGAAACACACGTCCAGTAAGTCACTTATAGGGGAAATTTATCAAACAGTAATGATTAAATAGCCATAATGTTTGACTTTTAAAAGGGGAATTCAGACCAGGATAACACAAGGGACTTGGTTTAATTTGATGGGTAACTTAGAAAATGTTCATACCTTCACCTTTGCTTGCTTTTGTAGCAAACATTACTCAAGCGGACCATACCACCTGGACAATGTCACATAGTCACAACAGCTGCTCAATAGGGGGTGATATTCCTCAAGATGATCGATGGCAAAGAAAAAAAAGAGGCTCACTGATGAACCAAAGAAAGTTCGGTTACTGCAAACAAACAATCTCGCAACACCAAGTTTATCCAATCTCCGTTTTTCTGTTTTTACTTTGATGTTCAAACTAACTCGCATCAGAAGCAGCCAGTTATCTGACATGTTGCGCTACGTTTCATCCTTCACCAATTCCTCTCTCTGGTTCACTGGATGGTCCGTTTGTATTCACATTGCAGCCACTGCAGGGTTCACTTCCACGTGGATAGAGTCCCCGGTTTTCACTGTGCAGCAGAGGGCAGATACGTGTTTGGACTACTCCAAATGTATTGTTTTACTCATGGAAGCAGATCAGGGTTCATTTAAAGTGGAATTAACAGTGCCCAGTGTTAATGAGCCCCATAAGTCAAAGTTACAGTTTGATAGTTATGAATCATTGTTGTTAAATGCATGTAATTATTGCATCATGATTGATTCATTACTTACATTACATAGAAAAAAATAATGGTGTTATGTCTCATCTTCCTTTCAGTGAGAATTCAGGTGGCCATAACCATGATCAAATTGAAACAGAGCAGGTGAATATGTCAAAATCACTGTTGATCATGAATACCTTGCAATAGACTATGATAAGAACACGTTTAGGACTATTGGTGGCATCCAACACCACAGCCTGACTACTATTATTTATCATTTTATTTACTAACCTATTTATTAACTAAGGAACGACCAGGGGATAAGATAGGACCCTTGAGTTTAACTGGCAGCACTTCCAGGTGCAAACAACCAAATTTACTGTAAACTAACCTTTACCTGCATGGGTAAACCTCAGATGCCCAAATGCAAGTGAAGGCAACATGTTAAAGACTTCCTTACATTTTATGTACATGATGTTATAAAGCAACATTTCCATATTCGTCAAATTAGGCAAAATTTTTAGAGGATCATCTTTGCAAACTGCCTAAATAGCTGATTTGAAACATCTAGCCAGATTATTTACATTCTTTAAAGAGGGTGTTGAAGCCATGAAAACAACAACTGTGGCAATTGTGGAATGTTAAATGGCCAATAATTGCAAAGATTCACTGATAATCTGGTCCAAATTGAGATTTTTTTAAATAACAAAAGTTACAATACAGTGCAGAATCATCCCATCCTAGCTGATAAAAGAAAAGAAATATTGCTTCAGCTATTAAAACAGGTGACCACATCACTTACAATAATCAGGAAATCATTCCCTAAAATCTAGGCTTCCTTTTCCTCTCTGGGCCACTCCCCCCCCGTTTTCTAAAACGTTTTATAAAGCCGCCCCTGTTGTCTCCAGCTAACTCCTTTTTATGTCTGTGCTACTCAAATCTAAATTTTGAAAACATATTGTTTGGTATATGACTGAAATATGACAGTTGAGACAGATGAGATTAATTGTTTCGTTTTTGGCAGCTGAACTCAGAGAATGGAGTCGATGATGAAAATAAGAGAACCTTATTCCGCCAGTTTTCTGACAAGGTAAGAGTAGAGTTTCATTTAAAAAGAATGACATTTTTAGTGGAAGTTCATCTGAAGTGGAAGTTCATCAAGAAACAACTTGAATCAAAAATACATGTTTTCATTTGACTTCCAGTATGAAGAGGTGGATGCTGAGCAGCTCCAGCGAGTCCTCAATGAAAGAATTCTGACCGGTATGGAGATTAATGCAAGCAGGTTTAAAAGCTGCAAAGTAATATTTAATTATAGTTCAACATCATAGTACTTTTTCCTCTTTTCATTCAGGAGACTTGAAGTCTGGAGGCTTCAGCATTGATGCCTGTCGCAGCATGGTCGCTCTTATGGATGTATCCTCCCATAAGACATTCACTTGAATCACTTTACTGGCTTCCCTCCTCTTTTTCAAATACTTATTTGCCTAAAAGCAAAACTTTAAAAAATATATTTATACATGAAGTGGGCCTGCTGCAACCTGCCTGCCCTTTAACTGGTTTGCATTACAACAATGTCATCCTTCATGCTGAGGAAGGCTAATACCTTAATTACCTAGAACAGACATCTATCACTGGCAGACTGAATGGCGAGGAATTTATTCAACTTTGGAAGAAGATTGCAACATACAAGGTATAATGCAAATTAAAACTTTTTTCTTTATTAGAGGAATTCCTAAAAAGTAAGACGTAAACACTGAACTACCTAATTAGGGTGAATATTTCTCGACTCAAACAGTTTCTGTTTCTGCAGGACATTTTCTACCGCTGCGATGTTTCAAGGACAGGAACGCTGTCTCTGAGTGAGCTGAGGAGTGCAGTCATTGCCTCAGGTATGCAATCTCTCAGGTGTTTATCAGCTGCTACAGAGGAATGGTACATTAGAGGAACTACAAGCTTGCAATGATTAAAAACTTCTTGTTCATAATCAACACACAATTAGGATCACTAATTGTTTGTGCTATGGCCAAATAAATTATAATCAACCTAAAATAAACGTGATGTGAGGCCTTTAGTTGATAGGAACTAACCAAATACAAGCCATGAGTGTGTTTTCATGTGTGTGTGTTGGTTAGGAAAGAGCATCGGAGATGACATGCTGAATTTGATGGCTCTGCGTTACGGTGCCTCTTCAGGACACATAACACTTGAGAGCTTCATCAATCTCATCCTTCGCTTTGACTGCATGTCTCGTGAGTACATTTGGAAATGTGCTGAGATAAACCTGACTAAATTATTCTTTACTGTTATTTTTAAGTGCAAACACACTGTAATTAAGACATAATAGACTAACAAATGCAAAAACATTAAATAAAAATGTTGTAAAAATGGAAATAAAACGTTTCAATTATCTCCTGGGCCTTTACTTGACTTGGCAGCTTTATAGGTGTCGAGGCAAGTTTATTTGTGTAGCATCTTTCATGTACAAGACAATTCAGATGCAAAAGCTCCAATAAATCTGAGCAGATGTATTTTATTTAAATTCCAAATAAGGTGTAGCTGTTGTTGCACCAAAAAATGAGATCCACAGTCACATCCAGGTAAGCAAATCAAAAATAATGTGGAAAAAAAAGCCACATCGCTGCCTGTCTGTCACGTTATTGCCCTTCATTTCCCATAAAACTTTATTTAAAAAAAACCCTTCATCATATGAAATGCAACTCAAAGTGCTTTAAACGCATGAACCCCTCCCTCCTTTTCAACCCCCACCATTCCAGGAAAGTTAATACACTCAAATTGTTATAAAGCAAAATGAAATATAAAAAAAACCCAACTAAATATTGTTAAATATAATGGGTAAAATAAACTAAAATATCATTAAAAAGGGAAAGAATAGGATTATAAAATACTAATTATAATCTAAAAAAAGGATGATGATCAGTTAAATCCACTACTGATTGATTTTGTGCTTGTGTTGTCCTTAAGTCGCTTTGGAGAAAAGCGTCTGCTAAATGACTGTAATGCAATGTGATGTGATGTAAAAGCTTTTCTAAAAAGGTCTTCCCTCAGTTTGTCCTGGAAGGATGTTCCACAGGTGAGGACCATAAAAGCTTAAATGTATCCCTGTCAGGTGGCGCTCATCCTATAGGCAAAAACAACAGACAAGCTTCGACCACCTCAGAGCTTTAAAAGGTTCATTTCATATCAGTTCATTTAGATAATGAGCAGAAACAAGGAAATACTAAATACTGATGGCTGTTTGGACTAAATAAGGGCAGAGACAAGAAGAAGCTTATTTGCAAGAGTTTACACAAGAACTCAGGCAGAAAAGAAAATAGAGTTGTAGGCAACATAATAATTTTGCTTCAAAATAACAAGATCCTGATATCAAGAGACTCCCTGCTGAGTCTCCTCGTGTCAAAGTGTCTGAGAAAACACGGTAACACTTTAACACAACACAGAGTCCTGTCTAGGATGTGTGTACTAACACACAGCTTATCCGTGCAGAAGCAGGCAGTATATGCATCATATGCAAGTACAGAAGATGGAAAATGCAAACACGATCGTCCCAGCTATTAGCAGGTGGAAGGCAGGTTATACCAAGGACACGTGCCAGACCATCACAGGGCCAAAAACAAACAAAATAAAATAAAATAGTTACTACGGTATGTCTGAGTGGATTTGATTTTTCTGGAAATTAAATGTTTTTTGTCCTGAACAGAAATCTTCAAGCAGCTGTCAGAAGGGATGACAATGACGCTTCGTGAAGCAGAGGTGCTACATTTTCACTTTTTGCACGGACGAAAGCGAGAGTTTACTGTAACTCATGTCTTTGACTCAGATGAAACTATTAATGATTCCCTTTTCCCTTCACAGTGGATGTACCTCGCGATGTACACCTAAACTGACAGAATGGACTCAAGCATTCTGTGGAAAAAAAAACAAACAATCATTTATAATCATAATGTTTTTCTGCTAATTAGAGATTAAAATTAGCTTACGTGTATATTCATACACACACAGCAGATGATATGCGTTACACAGCACCAGTACTTTGCTTTGTCATCTCACAAGGTTTGGTATAAAGTACTACTGACCTGTTAAATATTAAAAAAATGTATCTAATTCAGACTTGTCCAGTTTGTTGCCATGACATCATATCTTTAGTTCTGTTGCTTTTCTTCATTAGTTTAATTGGATTATTAAAATGTTTGTTTTCAAGGAGAATTTTTTTTACCTGTAATAGTTTTCACAGCCCTGCTTGGCATCAGTAAATCCACAGTGGTAATGTTTCTGCCATTCAGCTACTGCTTTCATTTCATAGCCAGCATTTCTATGAAGCCCATGTTGATAATGAACCGGGTATGTAGTTGTTTACGGTCTCCATGGTGGCTCGGCAGAAGTTGCCCGTCGCTGTATAAAATAATTAAACAGGTTTCTGCTTCAAATTTATTTTCTTTAGGAGCACTTTTAGCAGCTCATTACAATATTGTGCATGTGTTTTGCATTAACTATCAAGCTATAAGACATAACAAGCAGGCTGGTTGGTTCAAAGTGGGTCCAGCTTAGCTTTTCATACATCATGTTCCATCATCTACTGATTACTCTCATTACTATCACATTTTTGGGATTAATATTTGACAAGTTTATTGTGTGGCTAAAATAAATCAATAAATCCTTCACTGGGGGAATTTAGGTATGATGGTATTGAAAGGTGGCTACTATTCACTTATTTGCTCAGTTGATTTGATGAAACTTGCTTTAGTATTTGATGCATTAATATCTAATTAAGTATTATTTTGGCCCTTAAGTATTATTACTTGGCCCTTTCCAGATGTTATCTGTGGGGAATATTTCTGTAAAAACAAAACCAGCTGGTGATTCAGATTATTGTGATTCCTCCAGTTACTGGAATTAGATTCTGAAGAACAGGTTTCCAGATTAAGCAGTATGAATTCTACAACAGCTACTCCTGATCCTACCCTTCAGTTCCTCCCCATCATTTCTCATTTTTATTGTTTAATGACCATTTAACCACCCAACCAGTCCCAAATGTCCCCAACTCTTCAGTTGAAAGGCAAGATAAAAGAGCAAGTCTATGGAAGAGCACAGCTCTGTGAAAGGAATTCAGGCGTTCTGCCCGTCGGATATTTGGTGTCATTTTGTCAGGATAGATTATTTTAGATGAATAATCAGTTGCTGGGGAGGTAACCAGTAATGGTAACATTCTGCTTTCTAAAGGATTTGATGCTTATGATGTTATTGAAGTGTTCAAATTCAGACAAGCAGCAGATAAATCACATTCCTGACATAAATGAAAGTTGTCCTATTCATGCTTTCTTATTTAAACTTATGAGTTTTAACATTTATGGAGAAAATTTTCACTTTACAAAATAAAGACCTGATTCAAGCATTTGTCATGTGCATCACAATTAATTTTACCACAATGGTACAAATAAGTAAAAAGAAAAGTCAAAAGACAAAGCTTACTGCATATCAAACACCTAAAATCTGCAAGATCCCCAAAACAACAAATGGCATGAAATTTTAATATTTTAGATTTCTCAGCCTGTTAATTCATCGTTAAATCATTTTAACACAAAAGCTGAAATATATAATTTCACACCAGTTTTTGACTTTGCCAAAAAAATACAAATCTTAATGAACTGTCATTTCTTCCCTGTATGAAGAATTTTTTTGGATTAAAAGAAGACAAGTATTTTTCATGATGCTAAATATAAGTTTCAGCTTTTGGGGCACAATACCTGTAAATCTTAGGCACTAATGAAGAATTTAACATGAGACTAGAAATAATGTTTTTTTAAGTTCCCTGAACTATCCAAGTGTCAATGAAATACTTGTACCGCTTTTGTGATCTATTGTAGTACAGAAAACCAACAAATTCAAGGGTGTTGAATTACTTTATCCTTTTTTAACCATCCTAATAAATGAAAACTAGAAAAGCAATCGGAGAGTGAAGACCTCCGCCAAACATGACCGGTTCCCCTTTCGATCCCCATGAAAAGAAAATTTCTATACTAATTTGACTGTATTAGATTCATTGACCATGAAAACATAGCCTTATGCTTATTAAGTTGATATAATTATTATTATTAGTTGCAAAGTTATTAGGTGTAATCCATTTCCGCCCCTCTAGCGATCAGGCTCGTAGCTCAAAAATATCAAAGCAAATTATCTCCCATAGTAACTATTGAAGATACGTGAAATCCGTCCACATACTTTTGACTTGCCATGAATTCAGCTACAATTTGGTGCTCATTACACGTCTTTGCATTAATTCATGTCTGTTACATGTCCACTGCTGGCAAAAACATAAACTCCTTGACGGAGGTAAGAAACCAGGAAATGCCGATCATAGACTGTTGCCAAAGTGGAAGGATCAGTTCCATGTGACAAATGTCAGTAAAACCTCCTTGGCAGAGGTAATAAAGACAGAAGGACGTGCAAAAGCAGCCCGACCAACTTTACTTTTGTGACTTTTTTTCCATTCTTCTGGATAATGCACAACAAATCACAGCTTAGTGAAGATGTTTTAGTCATAGAATATTCTATATAAAAAGAAAAGGACCTAGCAAGAAATTCCTTCTATGCAATCAAATAGAGGGCTTTATTCTTTTACTTTAAGTCCAAATTAAAACAGAGACTACTGCCTTATTGGTTTAAAAAAATCATTTCAGGCATATTGAAGGAAAATCTGATCCTGACATGTATTTTTGATCTTATCAAAGAAACACAAACTTTTTTTTATTAATGTGCATTTTATTAGGTTAATTTCTTACATTTTAAATTACAGAAAATAGAGAATAAATTTGAAAAGTTTATTAGTGTGATGACTGAATAAAAATGAGCAAACAGTGATTCATTTTGTTTTCCCGGATTCTTTCATTTTGATTCTTGTTTATGATTCAGTTACACAAACAGATAAAAGCAGAAAATAATAAGTTGTAGGAAATCACTTTACATTTAAATAAATTTAAATAAAGCTAATTAATTATATTTAAGGTGACAGAAGTAAAAAGCAAAAGAACGATTGCTTATTTGATTTAAGAGGCTGAAGTTGAATGTTTGTTTTGGCTGCTTGTAATCATATTTGCAGAACAGCTGTTAGCAGAACAGCCATGAAGATGAGAGCTGGGGGGTTTACAAGCTCCACTTCCCCATTTGTGGTTGTAGCTGGAAATCAGACACACACAGATTAATCCCAGTCAAAACAAACAGTAACATTCCAATCATTCTGCATATATGTGGCAGATTAAATAACTCATATTCAGGTGATGTTGGTTTAAACAATCACATAAACTGGACTCACCTTGTGTTGCTGTTGTTGCATTAGTCAGCGTCTCTGTTGAGTTACATGAGAAAGAAATTAGTCAGACATGCAGTGACATACTCATACCATCTTAAAGAACAATAAAAACCTTTAATCCTCTAGGTAGCATATTTAAAAGCTCATTAAGCAGCCTCCTTTCCCTTAAACACCATAAAGGTTAACGTTTCTCCTCATTAACGATTTATTTAGCCGTTACTGTATAAGCTGAGCAAATTATGAAGTTATATAGTTATATTATAAAGTAAAAATTATTGTATCTATGTAATTAAATAGTTACAGTTATTTTGGTTGCAAAATCTCAAAGGATGCATTTTTCTACCTTTTCATGAACATAAAAAATACTGACTTGCTATGTCAGTAATGAGTTTCCAAAACACCAAGATTTCTATTTTTACCTTTTGTAGCTGAAACATTCTGTGTATTCACAGGCCCAGCTGTGACATTGGATGTAACTGGTGCAGCAGTGCTGTCTGTAGTGGATGAAGTAACCCTGTTGCTGATTAGGCCCACACCCATTTTGTCCAGTTCTGACTGCAGCTGCAAGTTTACCCAGGTCTGAATCGAGGTGTCGTTCTCAAACAACTTGAGGTCGCGTACATGGCTTCCCATGAGCCCTTGCACATTGGTCACAGTTAAAGCCTGTGTGTTACAAAAAGAAAAAGCAAAAAAAATCAGTTTCCGTTTCTAAATTCACCTTTAGTCTGAACTATTTTCACACCTGTTGATAAATACAGCAAATACTTTTAACCACAGTAAAATAATTTTAGTGATACACTGTAGTGCATGTGTAGGCAACTAGGAATGAACTGGATCTTTTTTTTATTAAAGGATGACCAATCTACTCAGGCTCAAATTATGCAGTTACACTGATAAAACTAATATTGAAACTTAATATTAAAGTTAGGTGTTGCATTGTCTCTGTATCGCTGCATGAAGTTTAATATAAAAAAAAGGATCCAAACTTTAATATCCTTACAGTGATCACATCAGGTTGAAGACTTGTGAAAATGTCAACGTCCATGCTGATGTTCTGTGTTGACAAGGCCACAATGTCAGCAAGCGGTGCTCCACCTGTCGCAGTGGAAAGAGTTCAGGTTCAATTCGAGAGTAGCTCTCTGATAAATCACTATACAGACATGTAGAGTTGATTCTCACCTAAATAGCCCTTGATTAGATTGTAAAAGTTTGTGGAACTGGAACGAAGTGAGCTGAAGGAAGAGTTACTGATCGCATAGAAGATCTTTTTCTGCTCCACCGAGCATGTGGTCACATTCAGGAAGTTGGCGTTTCTGGCAGTGTGGGATATAAAAGGAAAGCAGCGTTAGATAAACACCTCCCAGCTCTTATGGTTTAAAAAAGCACAAGACCTTCCTTTTAGCTTAGATTTTAACTTAATTGTCTTTGATCTCAATTCATGTTTTTTTTTTTATTTAATTTAATTTATTACTTTTTTTTTAGCTTATTACACAAGAAGTTCTTTAGGTGTTTATGTGTGATTTTTATGCATTATCTCTGTTTTTATTTCCCTGTTAAAAAAAAAAAAATAAATAACTCCAGTGTTTTCCTCATGGGGATCCTTCACACCCAGAGCTTTGCCTGCTCAGTCTGGGGTCTGCTGCGATGGGAGGTGGGGGGAATTGCCCCCGTAAGGATGGCTCTGATCCTGCACTGCTATGACTGGGAAAGGAGCTCAGACCTTCCCTTACTGGGATAGTTGCAGTGGTGGTCTTTATGGACATAGGCAGACTGGATCCTGATGTGATTGGATCCCCAAGACATGGTTTCCTCTCAAATATGTGAAATCAGATTTATTATTTCTATACTAAGAGACAGAAATTAGGGTTCAGGGAGTTCATGTTCATTTAGGTGGACTCCTTTGTATCTAGATCCGTGTCTGACAGCATGTGAAAGACATCATGATTAGTGTGTTTTTTTTAACTATCTGTGTTTACTTTGTTGTGTGTTTGACATGTTTTATTTTAACAAACATTAACTGTGTAGTTGTGTTCTTTTTGTCAGGAAAAGAACTTTATAAATAAAGTTTGGTTTGATACGATACATGTCGAGACCAACCTGATACTGTCGGAGCTGATGGTTTTCAGTGTGCTGGCGCTTAATGAGCACAGGTAGGAGTCAATGATGTTCAACTCAGTGCTGCCCAGGGACCTTCCAGATGCATTCAAAAACTTATCAATTATTTCTTTGATCTAAAGAGCATCAAGGAAGAAAGCAACAAGTCAATATAATCACATGCAAGTTTTTGTAACTCGGGTTGTATAGTTGTGATTATGTCTCCATTCCTACCTTTGCTGTCTCCCAGGTTCCATCTGATGTTTGCATAAGTGCTGCCAGGGTGCCAATTTTAGTGATGTTCCACTTAGAGATGTCATCAAGTGATGCTACACGAGACACTGAACCCAGCATTTGGACCTGCTCATCAGGAACTCCTGATGGGTATGCCTGGACAATCAGAGAATGAGATGTAACATGTGCAATGTTCTGAAACAGCTACAATTTTAATGCACACACATATATACAAGATTTAACCAGTAACCATCATAATATTGAGGTTCTGGTGACCCAGAAGTGTCAACACATAGTTTTCTGGTCACAAAAAGCATGGTTCTTCTTCTATCATCAGATGTTCTGTTATTACCTGATTTAGTTTCTGCAGAATGATTTTCTGGAAGTTATCGTCATCCACTTTCTCACAGATAGAGTTGAGGTTATCCCTCAGAACTGGAACGTCCAGGCAGAGGTCAAATTGTATTTGGTCATAGCCGAAGGGGAACGAGTTATCGCTAACAGTCACCTGGGTGATGTTGCCCACGGTGCAACCTTATAGAGATGAAATAACTCATGAGAGTGCTGTTTAAAGCATGGGGCTGCAGCTTATGTGCAGCAGATAAAAAGTATCTTGAGACATGTCTTTGATTCAGAAGAAGAAAAAAGTTTACCTGCCCCTCGTTTAGCCACAAGTGAGCTAATCTGTTTGAAGAGTTTCTTCATCTTCTTTTTCTCTGTTTTTGTTCTCCTTAAGTTGGCCATAAATTCTTTCAGGAAATTTCTTTTAGTTGTCTAAAAAACAAAGAAATAATAAAAGACTTACTAAGAGATCTTCGCACCAAGAGAACAAGCTAAGATACATAAGGGTTTTCCAAGGAGACTTCAGCAAGTATCAGAAACACAAGAAGAAGTTAAAGACATACAGGTTTGAAAATGCCCCAAATGTTCCTTGTGAAGTACAGAGGAAGTTTCCCAAGGTCCACCAGTGTCTGCTGGTCCCAGGTGTTGGAATTTCTGAAAATTGGAGACAGTATGTTGGTATTGTTTGAAATGCTACATTAAAAGAAGGAAGATGTTAAATATGGGATATCAAAGATGTGAAAAACAATACTGGGACTAAACTCCATTTCCTGTGAGACACATTTAAAGCTTTAACCCACATATCTGGAGATTCAAAAACTTTAAATGGTTTATACATATAGAAATTTGCTTCAATGTGATGTTGAATTTATGAAATTGCTTCACAACATATGCTCTGTTATTATATTTTTTTGTTACATCTAATGAATTGACCAAATCCTGAAATTCAAACTTAAACCTCAAGTAGCTTCAGTTGGAGCACCTTTTCCTCATCATATCTACTATGAGCAGCTTTGGCCAAACACATTTATTGCTGATTTGTCAATAAATAAATGAACAACTCTTTGATTCTTATACCCGTATTTTGTTTTCCCAGACAGCAGTAGTGACTCCATGGCAGCCACCTGGCTGTCAGAGAAGTCTTTGCACAGTTTCAGGTTTTCCAAGATGAGAGGATCAGAGTTCTTGATGTAAGATCCATCCAGGCTGCACGTCAAGTTCCCCAGTACTTCAATGTTGTCCTTGCTCAGACTTGATCCATTTATACCCTAAGCAATCACAAAACACACTCTGAAACTGCTCCACCACATTAGCTTGTGAGTAAATAGTGACACATTGGCAGCTTTTTATATGTGCACATGTCATATGTTGCAATTGCTGCCACATGAGCAGTCATCCCAACGTCATCTATGTTTTAATGGTGCTTACCAAGCAGGTTGTGGCATCACTGAATAGCTGTGGTGACCTGTTCAAAATGGCAGAAGCCACAGTAAAATCTGCAGCACCCAGAGCGGAAAAGTACGACCTGCAGTTGCTTTCCTGGACATCAGTGTTTCTGTAATAAATGCATTAAGTAAAAAAAAGAATCAGAAAACAGATTTTTTTTTTCAATTTTGCCAGCGCTGTCAATATGTGATCAACTTACTTGAAGTAGAGAAGCATGTCTGAAGGATAGTCTGTGAAGTTCTGAGAAAGGTCTGCACGGAGCAGGTTGTACATGCAAGTCAGCTGGAAGTAGATAAGAAGAACCATAAGCCAACCTCTAATGCAAAGGTTAATGGTCTACTTTTAATTAAAAATCTAAACAGCCATCATGATTACAAACAAAAGATTAAGTTCTGTGGATGATTTATTTTTTTTACCTGAGCTTCCGTTAGCTGCACCTTGGATCTTCCTCTTCTGGGTCTGCTGGCATGAATCAATTGACGGACCCGGCTTTTTGTCATTTTATCAGCTGATGTACATGTAAAGCCTTGCAGCACAGCTGGAGAAAGCCTTTTAGGGGGGGGGTATATAAATGTAACATTCACTATCACCTCTCAGAAAAACATTAATAACAAGTGACTCCAGGAAATTTTTACTTACTGCTCAATGTCAAAGTCTGTTTCAGCCAGATTCCCAAAAAACATGGTGGACTAAGATAAAGAAATAAAGTGTTAAAACAAAGTGTTACCGTAACACAAGGACATGACAAACTGTAGGCTTAGTTCTAAATGTAGAAGCACATACTGACCTGATCTCGTGTCCACGTCTTTCTGTTTATCACATTGATATTTGCAGTCGTACCAGAAAACAACAACAAGGATGGTGGGATTTCAGTTGCCATGGCATCAGGGACGTTCAGCACCACTTTGGCTGGATTTGTGTCCATAGAAATAATCTGCCAAGAAGTTAAATGTATTTATTTTGTGCTATGTGTGAACTTGCAAGGGTGTTGGTGAGGAAAACAGATCAAGCTGTTCAATCTTTCCATATTTATTTACATTTGTTTATATTAACCTGAGATTTTACGCATAGCACCAAAATGTTATATATGCCGCAATGACATACCTTGAAGTTTAAAAATAAGCTCATCTCTGTCAGGGTTTAGGAATCAAAAAGCTGAGTTATCATTTTGTCTCCAATGATAACTAAGCCAATAAAGGCTGGTCTTTATAGTGATTAACTTGTACCTTTTTGACGAAGGTCTGCTGGACAACTTTTGGGGCTGTCAGCATGTTGGAAACAAAGGTGCTGCTGGTGCTGATGCTGAGTAGTTGAGAAGCTTCAATATTATCAATGGACTCTGCAGGAACTCCAGCAACTAGTGTGCCAAGGGATTCCAGTATAGCTGCACTGTTGATCTGTCAAATACATTTCCATGGATTATTCTGTAAACTGGTAACTGCTTCTGTGTCATTTTACATGACAACACTTGATTTTATGACATTCATCTTAAAAATCATACATCACTGAAAGTGGTTAACAGAATTCATATGTATGGTCATTTACCTGGAAGCCTGAGGAGGAAATGATTTGTATGATGATATTGGCTTGGCCCTGGCTCCAAGTGGTCACTGAGCTCAGGACCGACAAAGAGGACGTCACTACTGATGAAGACACGGACATGATCTGGCCAGTGGTCAGGCCTGAAGCCGCATTTCCAAGATTTACAAACGTCTGCGTTGTGATGGTCTGGATGGTGGATGCCAGAGCAGCAGAGATCTGTTGAAAAAAATTAAACAGGTATTTGGAGTTGGTTTATCCGCCTTGTGCAATTTAAAGCAGAAAGTGCAGAAATCAGTCCTCCGAAAATAACAAATAACTGAAGTTAAACTTAAAAATGAGAGATTCTTTAGAACAGGGGTCCCCAAGTTTGGTCCTCGAGATCTACCATCCTGCAACTTTTAGATGTATCCCTTTTCCAACACACCTGAA
>JBAMHX010000021.1:3535925-3546848 GCA_037177515.1 Pseudomugil tenellus
TCACTTTCAAAGACCTCCTATCTCCCTCTCTCCCAAATTTATAACAACTTCTCCTTGGTAACTGTAAACATTCTGACTTGTCCACATCCAAAAGCAAAATATTACTAACAAAACTGTGGAGTTTAAGACTAATTTTTAATCAGCCAAAAAGTCAGCTTTTACTACTGTTCTGTTGCTTTATCGTCCATTGTCTCTTCTTCATTATTGTTTAAGAAGGCCATGGCTTGGCGATGATCGGTGAACTTCATTCGCTTACCTTTCCATGTGAAGCGTAACTCGGCTGGATATGCCAGAGTAAAACGTACATCGAGCGCATGTAGTTTCTTTTGGGCCTCTGTGAACTTCTTCCTCTTTTCCGCTGTTTCCCTGGTCATATCAGGGAAAAATGACAGCTTACATCCCCTCCAGATGATGCTCTCCTTCCTCTTATACTTCTCCCTGGCGGCTGCCAAAACTCGCTCCCGCTCCAAGTAGCTCAGAAATCTCACAATTATAGGCCTCGGTGACTTGTCGTCCTCTGGCATCGATACTGGAGTACGGTGGACGCGTTGTAGCTGTATGAGATCAAGCTCAACAACAAGTGCCTCGGCGATTATTTGGCGCACACATTCGCCCACTTTACCGTTCTCCATCCTCTCTTTCACTCCAATCAAGCGTAAGTTTTCACGCCGGTCTTTGTTAGCCGCATCCTCGACAGCATGATGAAGCTCCACACATCTTTTAGTGCTTTTGTCTGCCGACTGGCGAAGTTCCCTGTTGTCGTCCTCCAGTTCTGAAATGCGGCGCTCTGCCTCACTCAGCCGCAGTAGGACCCCATCCATATCGCTGCGCAGCTCTGTATTGGCCCTTTTTACTTCGCATACATCTGTTTGCAGGGTAGTCAGAAGTTGTCCAACTCTAGCCATTTCTTCCATAGCTTTCTGCAATGATGGTTTGGCTAGTGGGTCTGGGATTAGCCGTATCATTGCTAGCTCCCGCACCTTGTTTAGCTGCTGCTCTAGTAGTCATAATAAACTCAATAATCACTGCTGTGCTACCTCGATACCATAAAAATATTTACTATTGATAGTTCAGTACCAGAAAGACGGATTTAAATAGCGAACTCGAGAGATTTTCATCGGAGCTCTCCTTCAAGCGTCCATCTTCCTCGGTGAACCCACCAGCCGCATCTCATCAATCTTCACGAAAATGTATACACATCCTATTCTACATGCTCAGGTGAACAAAAATCCTTTTGGAGCTGTTGGGGAAATTTGATATATAAGCTTAATTACCTTGAGCTGTAGAGGAATTTCATGTACAGTATTAGCTTAATTACCTTGCTCTTAATTAATGACTACCTCAAAGGTCAGACCATAAGACTCCTAAACTGATGTGATTCTGACCTTCGTAAACTATCTGCAAGGCCGGCATCTTTCCATCAGGGAAATGTTTAGAAGACGTTGGTTTTGGTTGTTGTAGCTGAAGAACAGGCCTCAGATTGATGCACGTGACCAAAGTCTTTAAACAAAGCTTCCCTATCTGACTGGGGCAGAATAATTTCAGACTTCTGTGGGACCACAGATCTTTGGAGATATTCTACCCGGGTTATGACCTTGTACCTTATTTGTATGTCTTAATGCTTTGTCGAAGTTGAACGTATGTTCAACTTCTTTTATTTTTCATGATTAAATTTATATTCTCAATCTGAAGTGGGGTATGTGTCAATATTTGGTTTATGAATTAGACACGCCCCCTAGTGACCGAAAAGGATGTTTTTCATTCAGACAGCCATTATTTTGGCTATGTAGACCAGGGTATAAATCCTATGCATCCGATCTGGGGTTAGCCCAGATTGTCCTCAAAGGCTGGAGACGCCCCTGCTTTGCACTCAGATCTTTTCTGCTTTCTCTTAAAATGTCTCCTGTTGCATTTTGTCTGCACACTTGGATATAAACCTGCCAAAATTCTGCTAACCAATAGAAATTCAGATCTCAGATGCTGACCAATGATATTTTTGCTATAACCAGCATCCCACCCCGAAAGCTAGGTTACAGTATTATAAATCTACATGTTTTTGTTTGGTTTATGAAGGCATTAGAGAAAATAAAATAAAAACAAACTTAAATTCATGATAACATAATAGGCGGTGGGCCAATGCTGCGTATCAGCCTTAGGTTTTGAAAATAATGATCCCCAGTGAGAGAGAACCTGGATGTTTCTCATTTTAACACTTCTTTTGTTCTTTTGTTGGCAATTGTCATTCTTGCAAAATTTTCCATAATTCAAATTTAAAGTTAGTTAAAGTTACAAGCAGTTTATTAAATTAGTTGAACCAATGACACCAAAAGACTACAAACCATGTGACATTACCCAGTCAATCAGATGGCAGATATGGCTGTGTGAAGGGTGGTTCATGAGCCCAACAGCATCAGCTGGTCAGAAAAAGATGGTGGTATATAACAATTTAAATCAGGGATCTCCAAATTCAGTCCTTGAGTGCCAGTATCCTGCAGGTATTCCATGCTTTCCTGCAGCAATACACCTGATTCAAATGCATAATTAACAGACTTGTGCAGAACTTGATCTCCATGGTTTGTGGAGATTAATTTCCATCAAGTGTGTTTCAGTTGGGAAATTTTCAACACCTGCAGAACACCGCAATTCAAGGACAGGATTTAGCGACTTGACTTGCATGTTATGAGCCGAAGAAGCAGATTCCACATGAGTAGATAAGTATAAAGGTTGCTTGACAATGCTTGACACGCTATGTATTTGATGTATTACTTTCAAAATGTTTTTTTTTTTTGTATAAACGCTGGGTGTTGTTGTCAACATTTCTTACTGTTCTTCTTCAATTAATATCACATCTTCCACTTACTATGGTATAAAATAACCCAAATTGTTTAAGCACGTGGTAACTTTTGGGGCATTTGGGGCATTTTTGGGGCACGTGGTAACTTTTGGGGCATTTGGGGCATTTTTGGGGCACGTGGTAACTTTTGGGGCATTTGGGAGTAACAAAGAGCTAAGTCAAGCACCCGCTACTCTGGCTACTTTCATTATAAATAGCCCATGTCCTAGCACAATGAAAGTAATTCCAGTACAACCAATCCAAAATTATAGGTATTAAACAACAGGATCACCAAGATGGAGTAATTACGGCACACATATTTTAGAAAAACCTATTTTGGTAGAAAAACAGGACAGGGGGGTTCTGAGAAATGCAGTGCATCAAGGGAGGTGTCTTTGCAGTTTGTTCATGTAAGTGTTAGTGCTTGTATATAGTGTGTGTATAGACGATGGTGCCGGTGTAGCTTATGTGGCTGTTTGTCTGCTTGGTCTCCCTCTGGATCCTATTTTCGCTGGTATTAAGCTTTGGCTCCCAGCCTACAGAGTTTCTATTGATGTAGGACTGTCAGTTATCGGGCATTCCGGCTCACCTGTTCAGGGTGTCGGCCCTCCTCCCACCGCAAACGCTGCAAATGCGGTGGCAATCGGGTTCTAGCTAAAGGCTTTTCTGGCTCGCTTCTCATCGTTCTTCCAAAGAGGATCTGGATTATCATTTTATCCCTACACGGTTTCCTGGCGTTCTCTGGATCCACCTGAAGTCTGCCTTGTTCCTGTCGCTAGCTTCATGGAACTGACCTGCCGTTTCTGTTTACCCACACCCGGAGTGTTGTAATGAGAGTGGCGACACTCCCGTAGACTTCTATAGAATAAATGGAATGCGGGAGTAACGTGGTTCATGGAGCTGCAGAAAGTTCAAAATGGCCGTAGCTCCAGCATTGAACTCCGCTAATTCTCGGTCTTTCTGAGACTTTTTTGCCGGTAAGTGGCTAAAATTACTAAATTTCTAGAACTTTTTAAGTATTATATGAATTTTCTGCAGCATAGTAAGCAAGCATTATTATTTAATGTAGAGTGAAATAATTATTCAGCCAGGTAGTCGTTCATGCTAGCATAGCTTTTGTCACGGTAGACATCGTCAGCAAGCCTGTACTAATCCTAATACATTTTGCTGTTTATAAGCATTCTTTTCAATTTAAAGATTTTTGTTAAACATATTGAACTTTTCCTCTGCAATACTGATATTATTAAGCTGAATTCAACACATGATTGTCGTTGTACCAGATGGCAGAAAAATGTGGATATTGTATTTTAAAGAGAACAAAACGTGCTTGTGATTGTGATTTGTATTTAGTAGGATCAAATTTACAATTACATTACGGGAGACTGACAGATAAACTTTTTGAACACGTTAGCTACTCAGAATCAGCACAACTATGAAAAATCAGACCACATTAAAAATTATTTCGGTGATCACTGCCTTGTAGCTTGCCCCATTGGTCGAATTGATTGGAAAAGATTGCTACTGGTAATCTATTCAAGGTGTTTTTTTTGTAGAGGATATGTAATATAAAATGTCTTTCCTTTCATCCATGTTAGCAGTTTATTTTATTTTTTATGGAATTCTGTATAGCAGAGAAAATTGATATGGAGGAATAAATGAAAAATGAAATGAAATGAACACACCGCCAGTTTTTCAGTCTGACTTTGGAGCTTTGTATAATTAATTATTTCTGTATTTTTTGTTACCAGAGGCCACTGATGTTTCGAAGAGATGGTCACTGCCAAATGAAGCAACTGCCAAGATGACAAGGATGAACCCTCATTAGGATGAACCTTTAATCAATTAATTGTTGCAGATTCATTAATTAAACATTTTTTAATAAAAATATTTGGTTAAAAAGCTGTTTTTGCACAACTGATACTTGTTAGCTAATATTAAAAAGGGTTTAGATCAGTGCCATTTTACGGTAGCTGTCTGGCTAGAAATACAATGTACATGCATACAGATGCATTTATTAAGTTCTTATGACACAGGGAAATATGATCAGATATACTAATAGACTAGTAATGTTTGTTATAGGAAATAATTCATCTAAGGACACCAGTTAGCATCTACAGCTACATTTTATCCTTCAAACTTGCTTGAAATGATTTATTTAGCATTGCCATGAGTACATTTTCCACCTGATACCAGGCAGAGAAAACGAACTGACATCTTCCACATTATGGTTGTTGGAGGTGTTGTTGAAGGACGTTGATGTGTAGGTAAAGAGAAGCGGAACATGTAATCTTCCACGCTGTGAGAGTGACATTTAGCAACCCATGCTAGCATAAACAAAACAAACAAACAAAAGAAAAAAAAAGTGAGACAATACATCAATTCATTACAAGCACATTTATACTGATTTAGATTTTTATTGATTAGTAGCCCACCTTACATGAGCTCAGTTTTTTTCATCACTAATTATCTTAAAATGAAGGCTATTCGATATTACAGATATTCCCTCCTACATCTACAATTTGTGATAAATGTGTCTCTGCTGCTTCGAAAAATAAGCTTTTGGATAAAATACAGATTTATACAGTAATCCCTCCACATAATTATTAAATATTTACCGAAAAGGACGAATGAAATTATAAAGTCTGCGTTGCCTCCTGCCAGAATCCGTTCAACTCAATGAAGAATGCGGTGCTGTATTGAACTATTCGGGGCTCCATGAACCACGTGACCGCCTGTCGGCGAGTTCAAAGAGTGTCATAACTCTCATTATATGGCTCTGGCCACACCGTGGTAGGCCACCTGATTAGGTCAGCTAACTCCACCTCCACGGGCTGTTAAACATCTGTTCATTTACAAATATGGGGGATCTCATCCAGGATCTCATTCCAGAGGGTAAGTTGGATTTTCTCTGTTTGACTGAAAGATGTGTTTCTTTCTCCCGCTCTGGTCCATGGTTCACTCCTTCCCTCCCCCAACTTAAAGCTAATGGGTGCTCATCTTCCAAGATCTTAGTACAGCATTTGACACCATTTCTTACTAAATAGACTGGCATCCCTCTGTGTCTCTCATACACCTCGCACCAGCTTTTCTTAATATCTCTCTGATTGCACATAGTTTATTTAACTTGAGGCTCAGTCCTCAAACTTCATTCCCTGTCACAGCTGGTGTGCCCCTGGGCTCTGTCTTGGGACCCTTTCTGTTCAAACTCAACAAGCTGAGAACTGAATGAGACCATTTAGCAGGTAGCTCAGGTAGAAGAGCAGTTGTCTTTCAACTGGAAAGTTGTGAGATCGATTCCAGGCTTTGCCTGACTACATGTCAAAGTGTTCTTGGGCAAGACACTGAACCCTAAGCTGCCCCCTGATGTGCCTATTGGGTTTTGAGTGTGAGTGGGTGAATGAACACTATATATATATATATATATATATATATATATATATCTTAACTCACCAACGTTACCTGGCTGTTTGTGTTTCAGGGCACTTACAGCAACACCATTAGCTCCATCTTGTTCCCTTCCGCAGACACAATTCTCCCCACGTACCGGATCTCGGCTTTAAATTGGTAAAACTTATTTGGTTTTAGTTTCACCCCATGCTCCCCATGGTCAGAATCTGCTGACTCCCTGATACTATGCCTTACCCTAATAGTGACAGTAGGGTGTTTCCTACACGATTGTTCATTATGTTATATACTCACGGGGATCAAGGGTCAGGATGAATTTTTTCTGTTGTGTTCTCTGTAATCAAAACAAAGGTGCTAGGTCCCATCTTTTTTCGCACACAGGTAAGGAGTAGGAGGATGTGGATTTCTCAACCCAACCTTGTGCTATCAAGTCCTGCAAAGACTCTTTCATTTCCTGGTACAATGGCTTTGGCACAGAAAAATATGTTTTTGACATGGGTACACTATCTTTAAGTGAAATGTGCTTCTGCAAACTCTGTACACGTCCAATGTCATCAACTTGGATAATTACTCTGACTCCTCCCTTGACCTCTGACTCCCCATTTGTCTCTGGTGCTCATCAAGGTGAGATACGTCAAGAAGAGGATCCCGTGTTGTGTAAGATAAGGCACCCTCACTGGTACTTCCCGCCTGAACATGATGGACTGACATACTGGTAGTAGGTGGGTGATTCATTGTAAATATGCTAGCTAGATATACTGACTCTACTGTGTGCACAGTTCCAATAACAGTTCTCCCCGAAAGTGTAATATGATGTCAGGTAGGGTTTTGAACATTGATGATAATCTTTGGAGTCGGTCCTGCCTTCATAGACAGAAGGGTGTCAAATAACTCTAACCCTTTCGGGCACTGTACATTTTCAGGGTCCTCAAAAATCAAGATCTTACCTTCACTAAAAGTCAGGCCTATAAGCGACACCCAATCTGTATGGAAGTATGACAGGGTACACTGAATCTCTTATTTACTGTCTTCACACTGTACTCACAAGTTTCTCCAAAGCTCACAGCCTTAATGGAAGCGTTTGCTTTACATTACATCACATTATATTACAGTATTTATCAGATGCTAAGATCAGAACGACAAGCAAGAAATTAAACAGTAGAGGACATCGTAGATATGTGCAGTCGGACTGCTGTAAGTCCTAGAGTTGGCTGAACTCTGAGCCCTGGGGAACCCCTGTTTTCAACACATGCGATTTGGACACTTCTCCGTGATGATGGAGACTGAAACTGAAGCTTGGAAGAAAATTACATCCACATTACTGACAGAAATGCAATAATAATAATAAAAAAAACCTCGCTTCCAACCTCTTCAGTATGTTTCCAAACAGTTTTATTGTGGTCAGTTTTATCAGAGCAATCTTGGTCTTCTATCCTCAAACATAACTAAACACACAAAAAGTTTTTCTTATTTAATATTAAAAGTATGGTATAATTTTACTGATCTTAGATTTCTTAGATTAATTTTCTAAACCTTAAAACCTTTTTTATTTCTTTCTTTTTCTATGAGAAAGTAAAACAAAGTAAAAATATTAAAAAATCAGTTTTTCAATGTCTTATGTTAAACAGATCCTGGATGCATTATAAAAAATGGAAGTTCTCCACAGCTTTCATTGACAAAAAAATTCTATTTAGCCATGGTCCTCCTTGTATTTACAAAACCCCCTCCGTGGCACACAGTACATTGGGATGTTCATCACTAGTGCTTAGATAATGCCCCAAGTATTTTATTTCATATCAAGCGCAGAAATTTCCAACCAGTTTATAGTTTAGAAAAGCAGAAGCAAGCAGTTGCATAGCTATGTTCACCTTGCTTAAAGCTTGCAACATTTTTTAAGTAGACTACAGCTTCTCAATACAGCCAGTCTAAATTATAAACATGACCTAGCGCTTCAAAAAGAAAAGTAACGCAGCTAAGCAAAACAAAACAACAAATAAATATGTCTGTCATGCAGCTGAGGCACAAAAAGTGATAAAATATCCATACAAATGTTCAATGAATGAATGAAAAATGTTGGTTTTAAGACAACTGTAGTGCATTGCATTGTGGGATATTATAAAACTTATAACTAAAAGCTGTAATAAATAGTATTACTCTCGACAAACAGCATTCAACTGAATTTACTCAGGTTATTTGATGGATATCAGGAAAATACAGTGAATTGCCTTCTTTTAATTTTAAATCAGGGGGTGGGGAATCCTGCAGGTTTTCAATGTGTCCCTGGTCCAGCACATCTGATTCTATTCTAATGGATCCAACACTTTATTAAGATGTGCACAGTGATTAATTCATTTGAATTTGGTGTGTTGGAGCAGGTAGACATGGAAAACTTTCTGGACGATGACCAATGTTCCTCTCCCCTGCTTTAAAACAGAAAACAACGTATTCCCTCTGAACAAGGTGGCTGTGAGGATAATAAAATCCCACTTTCTACGAAAAAACATCCACCTTTCTGCCGGTGCCTTATTAACTTTATCTTTGCTCAGCAACTGATGTTGAGATTAGTCTCGAACCTGTGGAGAGACTGTTATGGGCTTTAATTTGAAGTGCAGTTTATTGCCAATTTCTGAGATTGGTAACACTAATGAAGCTTCATCTGCAGTAGACGGAGCCTGATGGCCCTCGTGAGATCCAGGTCCATTTCAGTGGAAGAGTTTATTACATCTGGACTGAAAGAAGTTGTGTTGACTGACTTGTATCCAATCATTTTAGACTGTTCGCATTATTTTTTTATTGTCATGATAATAAATGATGAGGCTGTTTAATATATATGATGATTATCCTAGCCAGGATTCATGCAGGATTCAGTAAGTTAAATTCAAAAACTTTTAAAGACCTTTTAAGTTTATTATGAATGAAATTTCGGACACAATGTATTACCAGAAAGATTTAAATGATCCCGAATTGTCCAGGGTGTACCCCGCCTCTGCTGGGATAGGCTCCAGATACCTGCGACCCTCAATTGGATGAAGTGGTTTAAGAAAATGGAAGGATGGATTTCAATGATCCCAGAAATGATATTATATTAGCATAAATATATAAATATACTTTCATTTCTTTAGTTTCTTTAGAAGAAAATTACATTAAATACCATTTACATCCAGTCTTTTTCTACAATAAGCAGCTGATGTGATTCAGAATATTCTCTAAACAGATCACAAACAGGGCTGTTTTGCCTTCAGGTATGACAGGATTGGTAGTTTAATCACCATGTACAACCACAGCTATCTGATCGCGTGTTGCACTTGTCCTCAATTCCAGGATATTTTGACAGAAATTGTAAAATCATTTTGATAACTGATAATGATGTTATGTTTTATTTACGTCTTTGTATGTCCATCCAGATGTAGAAAAAAGGTAGCATAGAAGCTACGGCCATGACAATTTACAGATCTTCAGACTGATCTGGTTCAGGTTTGATCCGTTTCAGGACAATTTTGTTCAGACTAAACCAGTTCAGGACCACGTTGTTCAGACCGAACCGGTTCAGGACCACCTTGTGGAGCTTTGGGGATTCTAGAAAGGAAAAGTCTTTGCACCTTTCCATCTTAATAGCAGCAGCGGTCTGTCATTCAATCATTTCTGCCCACACATAAACACCCGCTAAATCTCTGTCCTCATACACCTCGCTCTGTCACACCTGCAGTTTCTGGGATTTTCCAAAATTTTATATTATTTGTATGTTCATAGTCTATTAAAATTCATTCTAATACTGGATTCAAGCTAGAAGGGTTTTGGCATACATAGCATACAATACAATGTGCCTGGTTTACTTTAAAAACCAGCCAGTGGAGACACTTGCTCATCATTCATGAATATGGTTTGGCTGTTTAAAAATTCGGCCAGTAGTTAATTTGGAATAAAGGCATTTATGCAACGGGGCGTGCACAAAAGTGTTATGGGTTCTGGGTTTTGTTAGTTTTGTTTTGTAGTCTTCCTGGTTTCCTGTTTTATTTTTGTACTCTTCCTGTTTTGTCCCATGTTTCTGTTCAGCTTCATGTAGTTCATTAGCTTCACCTGGGGTTGATTTTGTTAATTGTTTTCACCTGTCCCTTGTTTATTTCATATGTATTTAAGTCACTTGGTGTGTTTGTTTGGTTGCGGGATCATTGCTATGTAATTCAGTTCAGTGTTCCTTTTGTGAATAAATCTGTTAATCTTCCCCTGGCTGCCTGCTGCTTCTCCTCACCTGCATTTGGGTCCACCTCCTACCCGCTCCGTGACAAAAAGGAGGTGAATATTGCAGAGGGGATGATTTTGTTTTCACACATCAAGTATGATGCATAATTGAATTACACTTATAAAGGCTGTAAAACAAATTGGCAAAGTTGCAACAAGAAGATGGATTTCAAGCGAGGCCAATATAGTGTCGATGTTGGACTTATTTTTTCAGATTATTGTCAAGCATGTATAACGATGTATCTGCAGGGAATCACACTGAGGCTGATGCATGTGAAGGATACAGATAATAACTGACTGGGGATCATTGTTAACTACCCTTTACTTGATTGAATAGCAGCACATAAAACAAACCTTGAAGTAATGGGAGGAGGGGGGGGGGGGGGGGGGGGGGGGGGGGGGGGGGGGGGGGGGGGGGGGGGGGGGGGAGGGGGGGGGGGGGGGGG
>JBAMHX010000021.1:3605795-3625301 GCA_037177515.1 Pseudomugil tenellus
TGTCTGTCTGTCTGTCTGTCTGTCTGTCTATCTGTCTATCTGTCTGTCTGTCTGTCTGTCTGTCTGTCTGTCTGTCTCTTTGTTTATCTATCCATCCGTTCATCCAATAAATCTGCATCATCTTTTTACTGGTGGTTTAGCTTGATCTTTATGCCAGTGGTTAGATACCTTCCATGTCACATTAATGCTGCAGAGAAAGGAGAGTTCTCTGGAAAACTCTGATTGATACACCACAGAAGAAGTGTTGAATGTAATACCCATTGATGGGTATTACATTCAGACTTACTATTATTAGTAATACTATGTATTACTGAGAAGGTGCAGGACTCGCACTGCAGGACAATAATATTACTGAGTGAAATCAGTGTAGATGTTTTCTGGTTAAAAAAGCTTGTTTATGTGAAATTATAGTAACATGACATAATATGTTAAAAATAAATTTGCTTATCTCCTAGAGTTAGATTTGTACAGAATATTTAAAATGGTTTGCACTGCTGCTGCAGAATGATGCAACATTTATCTGAGATAAAACACAGATGATGACATTATTCTGTTTCCTTTCCAGCGAGAAATATGTTTGAAAGCAAATCTGTTACATTGTGTGGAAGATGCTGCAATCCTGATGTAATCAGAGCTCTGAAGGTATTCCTCAGCCTAGTTTAACTCTTACATAGTTACACTAAATATGTTTATGAAGCAGAAACTTTTATGTTTTGTGTTAAAAAAGATTGCATGTTAGATTTTGAAAAACACTGCAGCCATTTTTTTTAAAATAAGGATGAAGAGAAACCGAAATGTGACTGATTGCAGAGAAGCAGTAATGGAAATGTAATGATGTCCAGACTGTAATATGCAGATCTCCGCTTTCACTTTTTCCATAAAATTAGCGCAGTCTTCCGAAGTAATCATGATTCTTGTAACACTGGTAATTCCTTGAAATTCCAGCTCATGTTTCCTGCTGTTTTGAGCAGAACAACTGTAATGAAAGGAGCTTTGTGCACAGCATGACACATCTTCCTGTCATAAACTATAGAATGCAACCACATCACGACTCACTCTTAAAACCGACTATTTTCTGGCTTTTGGTGAGAATCAACTTCTTAAGTTTTGCAGACTAATTTGTTTTTGGTCAGAGTGACCTGAACGGGTCTAAAGTAGGTGATGCTGTAAGAAAAAGACACAATTTGTAAAGTTTCCTTTGAGTAACTCAGCTGGAAAAATATGATGACTAAGTTCTCTTTCAGTTTGTTTGACTCCATTTATTTATCTTGGATGTAAGTTATCAATAATCCTTATCAACCAGTCTTGGTAGTTGTTTTACAGTCATGTCAGACGTATTTCATAAAAGTTTTTCTGCATTATAATGCAGCAGGAAACGTCTTTATTTACAATACTGTGAGTATTTGCTGTTCTTAAATGTGATGTATGTATAAGAATTCATTCTCAGACTTCTCCATCTTAGTGTAAAGTCCGAGTTCAGTGTCATTGTGAAGTGGAAAATACTTTAAATCCTCAACTGGGACAGCTGTTTACCCACAAAGAAGTTCCTGTCAGTAAGTGTTTACATTTGTGTTATCTCACTGAAACACAGCCTTTTTTCTGGTGCAGGACAGACGAATGAGCAGTAAACAGTGAAAGTATCTCTGCCTGCTTTAGACTAAACTGGATGATGCCAGATGTGAGGGGCTTTTAAACATGTTTGTTTTAGGAATAGTTGTGCAATAATGATAAGTCTTTTATTGTGATGTCTTTGATTATGCAGGTTGGATGTTGTTGAAAGTAAACAGTTATCAATATGCTAATTAATCAGAAAGGAGCTGCTCAACTTATCCTCAGACTGCTTCTCATCCGCACTGCTGTCCTCAAGAGACCGACGCTCACTGTGGGTTGCTCGCTGAAGAGATATTAGCTTCAGCTGGGCAAAAGCAGGCACACGACTCGGTCCGACAAACGACAATGAGGCCCTAGTACTGCTCAAGATATGAAGATAATTTTGCAGATCAATTAACCATACAGCAGTGGTCAGGAATCAGGAACGGACTGAGTAACTCTGTCCAAACCCAGCTCTTATCTACACACAGCTCCCTGCCCGTATGTCACGCTGTCTCAGAACAAACATACCTCTCCTCACACACACAGCAGATCAATCTAATTCCGTTTGGTCTGTCTCTCCTCAAACTGGTTTTCTCTTACAAGGCAAACTGTTCTCCTGTGATGATTCGGTTATGCAAACTTTCTGCTTCCTGCCTAATAAGGATAATTATTGGTGAAACAGCCTGATTTCTTCTACAGTGTTATAGAATGTGGTGACTTTCTGGTGTACGACACATAACGTGACTTAGCCAGTATGTCACTTCGGTTTCAGGTGCTAAAAGTGGCATATGAAATTATGCACAGCACATGTAGATATAAATGTGAATATAAAAGGATAAGCAACAGCTTCTTTGACATGTTCAACTGGTTCCAGTTACATAGAATTCGGTATTATGGTGCAGATGGATAACTTTGTGATGTTCTCGTCTAAAGACGCAAAGACTCAGGAGGATAAGTTACATAATTCCATAAGCCAGCCAGATGGAAACATAGAATAGAAATGTGTATTGTTTTGCTGTGTGTGGAAAATGTGGGCAGTCTCTGCAGGCATGAGCTCCATAATGATGCTGACATCTCAATGAAAGCTGAATATTGTTATAGACAATGCAAGCTTTACAGAATCTCATGCTGTCTGTAGTTTCAGTGAGGTTCATAATGTCCCTTCATTTATGGATCTTCAGCTTTAATCCTAAATTTTTCACCAAAAAGTATGTAAAAGCTTATTGGCGAGCGGGGTGGGGAGTGTCTGTTGACGAGAGCACAGCAGCAGCGGCATGCACTACCTGAGGGAAATGCTTTGCTAAAGGTAAGGGAGGGGGGAGTCTCCACATTGCCGCGTCGAAGCGGTGGAGTCATTTACTCTACTTAAGCTGCACTTTTCTTTTTAAGGAAATAAAGATACAAAAACGAATGGATGAAGAATAAAACTACTTCCGGGATCATTTATTGACACTAATAGAAGGTTAAAAGTCCATGTTGCACAATATGGACCAAGCAAAACCCCCATGTCTCAGAAACAATGGAGAACAGTTTGAGTTCTTCCTCCTCGGATGACCATGGAGCGATGCTACGTGATGCTGTTTTTAACTTAATTACACAAGTATTCACTTTCATCTGAGTTGTTCATGTTTGTTTTTTGTTTTTAGATTGTCTTCCTCCCAAAAAGTCAGCAAGGTTAAAAATGATGTGTAAAGATCCTTCTCCACCTGGCTTGGGGCTCGTTGCTCTTCATAACAGATTCCTTTCACAAAGATATTGCTGAGTTTTGCCAAACTGACTCTTATTTCATAATTATATTTACAGCGAAAACCATTGATGAATGATATCTGTAGTCATATGAGAAGCAACAAAACAGAAGTTGAAGAATAAGCCGACTTCATTATGTAGCTGGATATTTGCTCAGCTGTTGTAATTATTAAAGATTGCTGAGAATGGAAGCCCATCCATAGAAAAGGTACATAGACAGAAACACTTCCAGACCTGGAACAACATGTACAGGCTATTTTCATGTGTTCAGTCAGAATAAATAATCTTTTAAGACACATGAATACGTTTTTTACATATTTGAATGATAATTGGAGCCAACTTAGATTGAAAAACAATCTAAATATGTCACATTTCTGTTTATTATTCATAATGTCTTCAGAAGCTGACATATTGGGGTGTTAGTGTAAGTACTGGAAAGTTCCCCTGACGTTTTGCTCCAAATTGCTTTTTTTAAACACTGCTTTAAGTCGTTTTAAAAGCCTTTTCACAAATGATTCTCACATTGACTACAAACTAACTCTTCATCAGATGTTATTATATAGCGTTGATGCATTGAGAGTATGTTATCACTGGTAGCATGATCATAAAATCTGAAGCTTGCTTGCATGACAAAGTTCAGCTGTGTCTTAAATAAGATGATCAGTGTGGGTTTATCATATAGAAGACCAGCAAAAAGGGGCATATGTAGCTGTGTACAGGCTGAGGCCGACCCCATGTCTATCCAGGACATGCACTGCAGATAAAATGAACCCGTGTTGTAAGGACTGATTCACACCAACACCAAGGCCTGCTCGTAACAAACATATTACAAAAAAGTGACTGGCGAATGTTATCTTACGCACAAAATGCAAAATATTTATTTTCCAGAGGAAGGAAATGAATAAAAGTATCAGAGGAAGATTTAGCTCCGTCCTAAATGACGTCATGCTTTATTGCTTCTAACTTCACAGCAACAATCATTCAGAAGGTCAGGTCCAGATGAGAATTACACTCTCTATGTCACCTACTGAAAATGAGAAGCTATGTCCCTGGAAGTGTGTATATGCGTTTCTGGAGCTGTTTCAGGACCTCATTTTATACAAATGCCTTCAAAACAATGAATCCAACACTGTGTGCAGGGACATAGTATTAACTTGGCTTCAGTAAGCAATTAAAGGCATATTTTGAGGCAAATCTAACTTCACAAAGTTAAATTATCCCCAGATAGTCAGGTTTACAAAGAAAATAAGCATTATAATGTCAGTAATGAGCTGAAGAACCTGATCACATCTTTCATGTTCTTTTTCTAACCTTTAGAAATACAACAGTGCTTGAAAATTTGGTTATAATTTTAAATATTCCTTTTGAGATTTTACAATGAAATGAAACCTAAAAAAAAAAACAAAACCTAAGTATTATGTATATAACATCTTGGTCTCAATCCCACTAATTGAGAAATCGGTCTGTTTTTCTAACTCCTGTCTTTAGCTGTCAGAAGCTTTTGCATGTCTATTCTTCCAAAATCTTCCATGAGGACTTTGTCACCTTCTCCCATCTAGTGATGGGGTTGTATGGCAGATCTCTCCCCAAACTCCTCTCTCAGTAATGCTTACTAATTCTGTTTCTTCCTTCCTGTTCTGTTTCACATCTGGCTGTGTCGTCCTTAAGTAAAACACAATTACTCATGTTCCCATGAAGCCAACCCTCAACCACTGATATATTTGGAGTCTGTATTTCCTCCTGTTGTAGCCCTCAGTGACTCAGTCGTTTTAGCCTTGTATTGCCAATCTCTTTCTCTTTAACTTTGAGCCACCACATGCTTTTGTGTATTTCATACAGGCTCTCTTGGATCATCTCTGGTTGACCTCATGTCTTGTCAGACCGCACCATGATCACTGACAGTGATTGCTTGATTGCTTGGCTTTCCAAGAAAGTCCTTGTGCTTTCAGACAAACAACTATGATGTGACAACCACATTTCAGAGACAACACAGTCCTGCCAGACTGCTGGCAAAAGGAAACCATGTTCTCAATCATTTGGCTTTTTTAGTTCATTTCAATCCCTTTTAAATTAAAGACACACTTTTAATAGTTCGGATAGTATCATGTGTTTGCACAGAAGGGTTAATCCATTTTAGACAGTTTTATCTTGCAATCTTTTAAGATTTAGTTACAATGAGAGCAAAATTATTTGGTGTGTCTTTAGATACCTTTGTAAGAAAACTGAAGTGTTCATTTTCTGCAACATAAAAAAAATTAGACACCTCTTTGTTTCCTGTCTTGCATTATTGGATGAACTGATTAATCCAGGTGGGTCTGATCTCAGTAACCACAACAGCAATGGCTAGACACATCTAGACTAATCAGTGGATCCAATTATAAAAGAGAGGAAACAAAGAGCTGTCTTAAGTTGAGGAAGTAGTGGAGCTGTGCATAAACCATAGACTGTACAGAAATGTATATATTAATTTACATGTATATAAATTTTGATGCATTTTCCAACAGGAAGAGAAGAAGCCGCCAAACACTAACAAGGAAGAATCGACTTAAAGTTTCTGGGTTACCGCGCAACAATGGCTATGCGGTTTCATTTTAGTAGAAATAGTGAAACATTGATTCTATGCAACATTTGTAAAAATATGTCATGCATGAGAGGGTATAAGACAAACACACACAGGTTCATGGTGTGCAACTAACAGATCACAGAACTCAAATTAGCCATTATAACAATAACAATTCTATACCGCTATAGAATAGTTATTTCAGTTTGGGGTTGTCTGTTGCCCTGGTAACGCCACCAGAATGTAGCACCTGCGTTGGTCAGTGGCAAATGTTTCCCTTTTTTTATTATTATCATTCTCTACATTATTTTTTTGCCTGCTCAGTATAATTCTGGTATAATTTGTAGCAAGTGTATATTTATTTCACTGTAAATATCACAGTGTGAAATAAACAAACAAACAAATGCAAATATCCAGCTAACATTACTCCTTGTAAATAAGTTTGAATTAAAATGTATTTATTGCTGTAATTTGTTAAAACATTTACATAATCTTTTTTGCACAATGAGGAAATAAGGAACATTCTCCAAGCGGCTGCTTACTTTTTTCCCATTGCCTCTTAAAAAAAATCGGTCAACTTCTTTGCTTTTACTAAGATGTTGGTCCATGTTTGAACTCGGTAACCCCGTCGCCAGCTGCGGACACAAAGCAACCCGAAGTGGTTCTAAACTTTGGGCCAGAAAAGAGTTGGGGTCTGGATTGAACCAGTTTTGAGACCCGGGAGCATGAGCTTAGGTGGTTGAAAACCAAAAACCAGTCTTGTGCCAGCACTGGAATCAACTTGGTTGAAAAACGCCCTCTGTTAACAAGTTCTTCAGTTGTTAAACAGTCAAAGAACCAAACACCAAGTTACCTTTTGCTGCTGTAAAGCAGGTTGAGAACATAATTTTTAATTATATTAACAAAATACCAAAACCACCAATGGCTTCACACAGGTGCTTTGTATTTGCAGGAAAAACACGCATCCAGGCCCAGATATTCTCAGCTATTTGAGGTTCCCAACATGATGATCAGTGATGGTTTTGGCCTCCCCTTGTTAAACACTTTTGGCCATTTCACTGAATAAATTTCAGCACTCTGGGGTTTCTATTTCTTTGTCTCCCTTTCTTTTTGTCTTTTGGGTGGAGGATCATAGGAAATATTTGAAATATTTTTGCACATGAGACAACCTTTGCTTCAGAATCTGGGAACAGTTTTTGAAGGGTTGTGTTGCCAGTACTGTCAATCCAGCCCAAATTAACCACACCCAAAAAATCCCCGCGAAATGTATGATGCTTCCCAGCTCAATGAATGACTTGCTTTGAACTTGAATTCATACAATATTGTATATAATCTAACAGCTTTATGTAATAAATCCAGGCACAAAATGTTTCAGAGTAAGACAACTCCACAGAAGAGAATATATCACTAATCAAGTTTTTGATGATAGTCAGTGAGTGATTTGTAGCAGCTACTTGAGATTGTATGTGGACAAAAATATGCCCACCTTTTAGCCTAATCACCAGCGACAGATAATGCTGTAATGATGAGTGGTTGAGTCACTAACTCCTACTTCAATGTACCTCACATACAGCTGACATGCCAGTAAGAATAGTTTGTGTGGCATCACCCTAACCGCTTACTTTATCTCTAAGTGGTCATTTCTTGCCACAGAAATAGTAATGTGGAACATATTCATGGGTTAGTGAGCGTGTTCAGACACATGTTTACATCTATCAAAGATTTGTTGATGAAAAAAAACACTAAACTGTGCATGGTTTGTAAAAAAACAACTGGATTTGTGAGTGTTCACAGGGCTCATGTGATGACCGCTATGGTACATTATAGTACACCACTGATTCATTTTGTTTTGTAACGTGGTAGCATGCGTGAGCTTGTAAAGAGCCACATGTAGCTGAGTTGCTTATTCACACCGGAGTGACGCATGTGGTTAAGAAGCCGCCCAGACCGGCTACAAAAGCCCAAACACACACATGCATGCAGCACAGTGTGTGATGCTCCCGCAGCAGGATTATACAGGTAAACCTGTGGGCTCAGTCTGCTGCTTGCAGGCTAATACCCTCTAAAGAGGTTTGCACTGGACGGCTCTGGAATATACCAGAGGTCATCACAAAAGCTGTAGACAGGAACGTTACAAGCTGCAGATATTTGTTGTTTTAGAGGAATTCTGCCATCCTGCTGTGCAACACATATCTGCATTAGAGGAGGAAATATTTGTTTCTGTGGATTGAGATTAACGTGTGGAATTACACACAAACAGACAGGTTATGCAAGAAAAAGCAAAATGCTAAAATGCTTCTGGACATTAATGGTAAAATGGTAAGAATTGTTTTTCTCTTTTTGCTTTGTGTGGATATTGTATTAATGATACATTCTCATATAGTGTCACTGTTTTCTCTGCAGGTTTCTGCTACAGAAGAATGTGTTGGACCTATGAGATTGACTCAGGAGCCAATTCAGGTAAGGTT
The DNA here is from genome assembly GCA_037177515.1 of Pseudomugil tenellus. Classification (NCBI taxonomy): domain Eukaryota; kingdom Metazoa; phylum Chordata; class Actinopteri; order Atheriniformes; family Pseudomugilidae; genus Pseudomugil; species Pseudomugil tenellus. The sequence goes on from JBAMHX010000021.1 coordinate 3,614,163, forward strand.
AAAGAAGATTTCTCAAAATAATGTCTGGAAACATGTCTGTGTTGTTGAGTGGTGTCTTTGAAGGCCTCATAAATGAGAATCCCTGATAGGAAAAAGAGTACTTGGCTCAGTTTTGCATTTGAACTTAAATAATTGATGATAATGTCTTTCTTTTTTTGCAAAGTGGCATGCTTTCCTATCAGGCTGTATGTTTATTAGTGCTTTGGAAATATAATACTTATTTTCAGTAAATATGCTGAAGCACTGGATGGTTACAAAATACTGTCAAGTATTATAATTAATGTATAGAAAAATGTATAAAAACCAGTGAGCGATGGTCAGTCAACTACTTTTAGAATAGATCATACTGGGATTTTAAACAAATATAATTTTCCTAACAGGAAAAAGCAATTCAAACCATTCTCCATGAATGATGTACAAAAAAACCTTAGATCATGTCAGTATTTATAAGAAGAGTCGTTGTAGTTAAAATGCAGCTGGGGAAATGCATTCAAATATCTGTGATGCCCATCAAATTATATACTTATGAAAGTGAGATCGATTAAGAAAAAATATTTTTTACTGAAATACATCCTCACAGAATATCTCCATGTTAATGTTATTGTAATTAATGCAGATAGGTTTATTTGGATCATAACATGACCCAAATCTAGAATTCATCCCTCATGACCTGTTTTCTCATGTGTTTATTCTGAACATTATGCTTTGATAAATATGCGTTCATGTCTTTCCTCTGGCGTGTCAGTCCAGTAGGGAAATTCAATTTGTCTGTCTTGGGAATATTGCAAATTTAGGTGGGTTGAGTCAGGGGTTGGCTGCGCTGATCCCCTGGTTAAGGATTAGGGCATGTGCTAGTAAGATTTATCCTTATGTAACAAAGAAAGGAAGGACTCCTGGAGGTTACCAGCTGGTTGAGAAGTAAGCGCAGCAAAGCATTTTTCCGCCCTGGCAGTTCCTACCCAGAAAAATTGCTGCTTTATTAGGTGCTTGTTTGTTGCCTTGATTGGCTTTGTGCTAGTTTGACCCATCCCCAGAGGTTTCTGGGTTCAGCTGGCTCCACTGATATGATGTGCAAGGCCTCGCATCCCACTGATGTTCCTGCTCATGTTTGTGATCAGTTACAGTATCCTGCACCATCCCTCCTCCTTTTTCGTGTTTACCAAGCCAAAAAGTGTTAGCAAGCACACTGGCAGGTGGAAGGCTTGTTTTGGACTTGTCTCATGCCCCATAAAATCCTGTAACCACTCTCTAAAACCTGCACACTCTAACTGTAGCGGTGCTTTCAATATTCTGCTGAATCCATGACCTAAACCGATCCTCTCCCACTTCCCTCGTTCCATAGAAATGGAAGGATGAACATAGAGATATAATGCTATGCAGGACAAAGATATATTAGGGCTTTTGTTGACATTTACTTTTACTGCCTCTCAGTGCTGCAGAGTCTAAACCTCTCCAGATACCTCCTCCTTTGTCTTATCTAAAAATTCCCCGTGTCACAGATGAGAGAGAGCAGACAGCATCTCATATGTTCTCAAACATCCATGTGCAGTGTAGTTATGGGAGATTTAATCATTTCAGCATACTTAAAACTTTCAGCAGCCGCTGCAGGATTCAGCTGTTTTATTAAAGACTGACTCACAAATCAGAAGGAAAAATGCTCTTGTTCTGAGAAATGTGGATGGATATTTTCCACTTTATATCTAATGGATTAGTCTGTTATTCTAGAAATTTAGAGTCTTGAGTGTAATCGGATAGTCCAGCTGGGTAATAAGTCCTTCTGTTCCAACAAGAAATCAGTCCATTTGCAGTCATTTAGAAAATGGAGTGATACTGAGCTGCTTTAATAGCATTAAATAAATCTGAGATTTAGTCTGTATACTGTGAAAAACAAACTCATGAGCCTGTTTACTTGGCTGCATCTTCAGCTTTTAGATGGCACCGCAGTATTCACCATGAATATATCCTCCTGACTATTTATATCATCACAGAGCTGAAAAAATTATCATAATTCCTGTAAGTCAAGAGTTTGGACTCAGAAAAAAACAAAAAATATTTACATAACCTCTCAATTTACCTAGTATTAATAAATAAAATGCCTGTTTTATATGGTAAATCCTAATATTTGTTCACATTTAAGGCAAGTTTACTTGTTCAGCATAGTCCAGAATGCTTTGTAGAGATATTAAAACATTAAGAAATAAGAAAAATCATTTAAAACTATCAGAGGTAGAAAATTACATGAATACAGCATGCAACATAGTTGTAGTGTGAACGTTTAATTATGTATATATAATTTAAAATCAGATCATTCTTTATTATTCTCAAAATAGAAAACATACATAGACTAAACTTTTCATCTTGTTTTTACATTTAAATATAAAAACTGTCCTATTTATAACATCTGGTTCAACAATACATATGTTTTTACATTTTTGAACTTGGCTTCATCCAGTATTTAGATTTCTGGTAAAAAGTACAGTAAAGGGAAACAACAAGGTAAATATCCTGGTTATAAAAATTAGAGGGAGAAATGGACCTCAGTTTTCTTTTCTGTGAAGACATCATGTTAGTTTTTCTGTTTCTTACTTTCCTGAATCTTCTTTGATCATTTCTGCCTGAGACTCTCAGAGATTTTCACTCATGTTTCTTTAAGGTTTGAAGCAATTGGGAGACTGTAGCTCAGCAGAAAACGCAGATGTCTGCCAACCTGAAAGCTGGTGGTTCAGTAACAGGCTCCACCTGACTACGTGTTGAAGTGTCCTTGGGCAAGACAACGAACCCCACATCTCAAATATGAGTCGCTTTGAAGAAAAGCGTCTGCAAAATGACTGTAGAAGAGAATAGTTCTGCTGCACATCACTGAATTGGATGACGGAGACAGAAGTTTGCTTCTCATAGTAAATCCTTTGTGGAGTCCAGCTGTTGTAGAAATGAAAAAAGGCTCACATATGTCAGTATCCCACCGAGAAAAAGTGTTTTTTGGTTCACATCACAGATATAAATATACTCGCATGTTTCGGGACAGAGCCTTCACCCGGGCGAGTGATAATCTGCGGTTGATCTTGTCAGAATTTAAGGGACAAACCACATCTAAGCTGCATTCTACTCCAGAAAAAAGCGAAATGTGGGATATTAAATTGTTTGGAATCTATATTCATGTAACCAGATGTCCTATTAACTAAACACTAACTGTGTGGTGGATCAGACTGCAGAGCTGATTTAATTAACCCTGGTTACTGCTGCTGCTGCTCCAACAAATTAAACACAACCACTTCATATGATTAGACTAAAATAAAATAGATATTTTTTCTATTTTAAATAAAGCAATTACTCATCAAATAAACCAATATATCAGTAAAATGATGATTATGTAATAATTTCCTCAGGATTTATGGCTTTTTAAATCATTTCATCAGCTTATTGATGACACTGTTCATCTGTTTGGATAGTTTGCAACAGAATAGTTTAAAGCATGTCTCGATTACAAGGATACACCTGGAGAAGAGGGCATTGAGTAGAGAGGAGGCTGCAGGAGGAGCTATATGTGTGGATACACTGATCTGCTCCCTACAGAACTGTTTTCCAAACAGAACAAATCTATTTAATTGTATTTAAATTCAATGCAATGTCTATGTTTGCACCATCAGCTCACAGCAAGAGAGTTTCCTGGTTCAAAGCTCATCGGGGACCTTTGGCATGTTCTTCTTGAGCATGCATGATTTCCTCTCAGGTTAATCGGTGTTCTTATAGTCCAAAAACATGCATGCTTAACTGGTTTATCAAGGTTTTCTTACAGTGAGAGTGGCGGGTTGTGTCTCTATATTGCTTGGGTTGTACCTGACTTTCACCCAGTAGTCACTGGGATAAGCTCTTGCCCCCCTTTTGACCTTACATCAGAATAAGTGGTTTTAGAATAAGCAGGTTTAGACAATAGACAGGCCATATTTAACCCTTTTATCCATAGAGGTCACTACAGTGGACACATATTTACAAACTTTATTTTATATAAAGTCATGAATGTGAGAGTATATTTATAAATGAACCACTTCAGTGGAGAATAGTAAGTCATCCAATACCACGCAGTGAAGAATAAATACATATATTATATAGTTGAACATAAATACATACACTGTAATTACCTAAGTTTTCCTTAGTGATAAATGGGAAAAGAAAATTATACAGCTATATTTTTATCAAATGTTTAGATCATATAATTCAAAAACAATATCATTGCATGTGTCTCTTGAAGTAAAACAATGTATTTTAAAAAATATATGACATTTCTTTTAATGAGTGCATGAAAGGGTTAAATTAAGTGCTAAGTCTGTCATTCTTGAAGTTAAACCTTATTTAATCAGACGTCCACACTCATCAAGTACTCAGAGCCAGTTGGTCCAGTGACACCCTTATGTTGGAGTCTTCTAACATTAGATGACATCTGACTTACATGTGCAAACAATCAGATTGACCTCTGAACTCTGAAAATGTGAGTTAGGTAGCAGCAGCATAAGCCACCGTGCCAACCGAGCACAAACCTCAGCATGTGCTGCTTGATATGTTCAGGAATAGGAATGTAAAGATGCCATAAACATATATACTGTGCATACCATTAATAATGAAATGCATATAGAACAGTGTGTACCTCCAGCAGATATAACATGTGATGGAGTACCATCATCTGTGTAAATGTGCATCTGAGGGGATACTAAGCCCTACGGCTTATCAGGGATGTGGGGAGTTTGTGTTGTCCCAGGGTCCGCTGGGCACTCTGTGTGTGGAATTTCACATGCTAGCACCGTGCTTACACAAAGCCGTGCCATGGTTACACAAGCCAGCACAGGATCAAAGACTGTGGACCTTTCACAGCCACTCACAAGTACGATTCCATATTCCTCGCCCTATTTTTATATCTTTCTTCTGTTGTCGTTTGTTCTTGTTCCCTTTCTGACTTTACAGTCTCCAGCATATCACATGATAAGCTATGCTCCCGCTGAGCTTTTAAAACAATGCAGGAAGCTTGATGAGCCATGATTTTAATTCTCCTTTACCTCTTTAACCCACTCAGTCATTATCTTTTCCCTCCATGCGACTTACTATGTCACTCTATCTTTTGTTGCCCTTAGAGCAAGTCAGGAGAGATGCTCCTGAGTACTGTTGGTTCTGGCTGCAGCCCAGGTGCCTGTGTGTGTGTGTGTGTGTGTGTTCCTCTTACAGTGTTGCAGCTCCTTTACCTCTGTACCAAAGGTGGCTGGTGTGATAGTGGTCAAAACTAGTGATGCACGATATGACAAATTTCAACCGCTAACCGATATTTTTTTGCTTGTCATGACCGATAACCAATAAATTACAGATATTTTTATGTTTACTATAATCTGCAGTTTGTGCTGGATGCAGTGCTCGAAAACTGATATTTAAGAAACTCTGGCGTATCTGTAACACCAAACAAACAGTGCTGGTTCTTTAAATATTCATTTCTTTCATGCCGTAGCACAAAAATGTGGTCATTGAAACAAAGTGCATCCGTTGAAAATTCAGTAACAGATGTACGGCTTATCTACAAAGACATCTGTGTTTAAGTATGAAATTATATGTACAGACTTACTAAATAAATATCGGTTGATAATATCGGTCAAGTTTACTGATATTTAAAAAATAGACAAATATCTGCTGATACCGATAATATCATAGATATATCCTGCGTCCCTAATCAAAACACAGTGTGGAATCAAAAACATAAGCTTCGGTCATTCAGGTTTTACATCTAATGGTGTAAAAGTTTTATTTGCAACTCTCTGTTATTCAGTTTAATATGAGGACGGGATAATGCATTGTGGGAAAAAGCATGAAGCATAGTTGATGTTATTTAGCCATTTTATCCATTATATTTTGAATTCCTCTGTCCAAAGTCATGAAGTAGGCTGCATGCTCTGAGCAAATGGCAGAGGTGCACAGCCTGAGCTTATCACAGAAAAGAAAACAAGCTGACAGATGAGCACACAATTAAGGACAATTTAATTCTCCTGAGATGTGTGTATTTGTGTGTGTTTTGGGACTGTGAGAGTTTTTATCTTGAAAACGGATAAAAACTTCCCACAGAAAGAGCAGCAAGACAGACTGGAAACAGGACTGTTGCTTTGTAAAACAAAGCAAACGGATTCGTTGTAACTGTGGAAGATCTGAATACAAAGACTCTTTAGACACTTTAGAATCACTGCTGATCTATCGGGGCATCAAACCTGCAAACATCAGCAAGATATTGACCTAATCTTGGAGGGAAATATAGTAAAACGTCTTAAAGTGACGCATGAAATGTCTTTATATTGTGTGTAGGAGTCACATTCCTGGTTAGTTAATAATATAAAACTAAAATCTCCAGCTATTTAGGTTTTTAGGATTGTTGATGGAAAAAATGGATATGAGGCCGAATGATAAGACACATAGCCCCCCTGCTTACCCTGTTGTCTTCATGTCTTCACAGGTCCTGCTGGTGTTTGCAAAAGAAGACAGCCAGAGCGATGCTCTGTGGTGGGCCTGCGATCGTGCTGGGTTCAGGTGTAACATCGCACGGACACCCGAGTCTGCCGTCGAGTGTTTCCTAGACAAGCACCATGAGATCATAGTCATTGATGGGCGTCACTCGCGCTACTTTGAGCCTGAGGTTGTCTGCCGGTGAGCCTCCACTCTGTGACTGCAGTTTCACATTTGAAGAAAATGACATTAAAAGAACAGAGGATGATTTTTGTGAGGTTACTGTAACAGACTGACACCATGTTTTAATTTTTGCATTGTAAATATGAAACCTTTATTACACATCAAGGTCGCTTATTAACATTTTACAGCTCAAATCTGCATCTAAAAATTCCCTTTATACTTTGTTTAAAGCAGATGTCATTTTCTGAGTTTCGCCAAAGGATTTCAATAACTTTGTATAGGTTACAATAATTATTTCAAGGTTTTTTTCCTTTTATGTTCAGCAAACATAATTGTAAACCATAAATGTAAAATATATTAAGAAAAATGCCATTCCAGCAATAAATTCTGCTTTAGGACGAGGGTACGAAACACCCACTGCTTTAATGTGCAGCACGGGAATCTGCAAGTAAATGTAGAAATACATAAATAAATGTTGCAATAAATTAACAATATATAACAATATTTAGATGATAAAGATAAAAAGATAAGTAAAATAAAAATAAGTACCAGTAAATTAACAATTAAGTACAAAAATTAATGGATTAAAAATATTTATTGATTATTTTTTTATGTCTATATATTTATTCAAGTGTTGATACAACAAGACATTTTGTCGTCTCAGCTAATAAAGTGAATAAACAACTCTATGCTCAGTAATATGGACTCATTTCTGCACTGCAAAGCTCCTCAATTTTCATCCAAGATACAGTGATTAATCTAAAAAGGACAAGATCTATACTTATAAACTACTAAATAATGAGATGCGTTCAGTTTGCCTACAAGCAGTTGCTTTACATCAGGGTCCGAGTTCAGTCCTCCAGATCTACCATCCTGCATCCTTTAGATGCATTTCTTCTCCATCACACCTGAATTTCCTCTTCTGCATGTCATCCAGCTCTGCAGAGGCCTGGTAGCGAACCATTTCATTCAGCTGTGTTGGACATCTAAAAGTTACAGGATAGCAGATCTTGAGGCCCGAACTGGGGGACCCCTGCTTTACATTATTGATAAATTAAGTGGAGAACTCGTTGGTGCCACCTGCTGTTCACTGGAAGCACTGCAGACTCCAAGCAGAGGACTGAACATCCTGAAATTTCACAAGATTATTAATTTGGTACATAATAAAAGCTTTAGATAAGTATTTGTCACAAGTCATGAGAGACTAAAAGAGAGTGGTGCTGCAGTGAGCGTGAACTACAAACTGTGACTTTGTTTGTTGACATGACGGCTGGATAACGGCTCGGGGAAATGAAGCACAAGGGCTTTTTTGTCCATGTTTCCACAGCAAAAGCCCCTGGCCCCTTTTCAGACTCATTTTACTGTAGAATATCCTCATTTGCTCCCTGTTCTTTAACAGCTGTTAAGTTCATACTGGTCTGAACGTCTGTCCCCATTACTCTCCTGCTCAAGCTTTTTAGGATTTATTTAAGGCGTTATTTTTGGGAGTGTATTTTGCACCATGTCCTCTTCCTGCTGAGTTCCACAAGGATATTTCAAACATACTGGTTCCTTTACTTGATTTATTGAAGCAACAATGACGCTGATTAATGCGACGAAGCGATAGAAACTGGATCTTTTTTGGCTTTTTAGTATTTGGCTCATTGTTTTTACTTTGGAAAAGTGATGTGCCTGTTATTGTTAGATACAACGCTGAACAAGCCTAAATGTTGTTGAGTAATTTATTGCAAGGGCTTCATCATTTTCCCAAGTAAAGGAATATATCTATTTGTCTCTGCTGTCCACAGATAACCACAGTTTAGCAGCTTCTCTTCGCTCCTCTTTTCATTATTATTATTTTTTCTTTCTCTCCCTTCCATCTGTGTCCCCCGGATCTGATCTGATCCCTCAGCTCCTCCTTTTATCCCGTCCGTTCCTCCTCCAACCCCAGGTCACTTTCCCGTACGTCCCGCCAGCGGTGTGGCCTGGTGGGTGAACCTCTAAAGCACATGTTGTGTTTGGTGTTTCTGTGTCAAGCACAGAAATGTTCTGCCCTCCTTTTGTGGCAATGACATCACCCCCATTCTGCCCACATGTTTATCCTCCACCTGAGTCCAAGCCACTTCTCCCGAGCTTCAAATGTGCATGAATTGAGCTCCTGTTGACACATCTGCTGACTCTGAATGTGCATTTGTTTTATTTCCAGGATGATTCGCGCCACAAAGCCCTCTGAAAACACAGTTATTCTAGCTGTTGTGCCCCAAAAGTAAGTCTGTATTGCTCATTTTTAGATTCACATTTACACAGGTGAAAATGAGATAAAAGTAAAAAGGATTCTGGAAACTTGGCTTTGAATTAAGTTTGAGTTTTAACTATAATCTCATTAATAATTACATCTTTTAAAATCACAGTTTAGCCAGAGTTTAATCCATTACTTATCCAAATGGCTCTGACAGAGAGCTTTAATTTTTAGAAATTCACATCTGTTTTCCATTTCACCTGAATAATTCTAAGCAATGTTAGATTAAAACACTTCCTGGAAATTTCCTACTTTTATAGCTCTGTGGTTTTCTCCTTTATAGGCTAATATTTCCATATTTTCTGTATATTAGCAACAAGCTTTATTTTCCTTCCATGTCGGATACTAAAAGTCTGAAAGCCTTTTAAACTTTTAAATTTGTGCACATACTGTTGGTAGACCTCTACAGGCATGTTTTTCAAAGAGGATTGTGGTTGCAGATGGTAATAATTCTTTTCTGTCTTTGTGCAGACTGCCTGAGCAGGAGGAGCCATCTGTTCTTCCTCTTCTCTGTGCTGGATTTAGCCGAGTACGTCCATCCACTTCCCTGCACTTTAGACCTACAAATGCAGTTTTTCTAATTTGACCTTTTTTAAAGTGAATCTTGACTCATTAAGCTTTCCCGCCTCTCTTTCTCTCTCTCTGCTTTTTCTTCAAACACCATATAACCTTGTTCGATCTCCAGAGGTTTGTGGAGAACAGCAGTGTGTCAGCGTGCTATAATGAGCTCATACAGATCGAACACGGGGAGGTGCGCTGCCAGTTCAAACTCAGGTACAGCAGAGAAAAAGGCAACTAATACACTCGGTCTGCAGAAACGTCATGATGGGGAAGTTTATAATTCTGTATTCTCTTTTTTGACTTTGTTCACCTATAGGGCCTGTAACTCTGTCTTTACTGCCTTGGAGCACTGTCAAGAGGCCGTGGAGATCACCAGTGAGGACCACATAATACAGGTGGAGATGTAGCACAGAAATGTGTGGAGCTGTGTTAAAGTGGCTCTAACAATCAAAAGTGTTACTTTTTTATGAATTACTTAGTCATTAAACTTTTTTTTTAACTAAAAGTGATTATGGTGGCTGAGTGGGGCTGGCCGATTTAATCGATTAATTTGAATTTGTTGTTTATCAAGATTTGTTTTTATGAAAATCTAGATTTTTTTTTTTTTTTTTTTTTTTTGCCTCCCCAGCATATTTTGGGCCTCCTTACATCATAGTGACGTCAGCATACTCCTGCTGATTTCCCACAAAGCTTGTTCCCAAAAAAGGCCATCTTCCTTTAATTTTTTGGAATTGGAATTTATTTGGAGCAATAAATGCCACGTTGCAAAAATTGTTTCAGGGTTGTTGCAACCAAAGGTGGGAGCACAACAAATTTATTTCAACACCTAAAACAGAGGCACTCAGCAGATTGGGAGAAATTGTGCATCTACGACATGCTTAAAACAGCAATAGCTTAGAAAACCCCACCAATAGACAATCCAAAGAATTATTTTCACTCTGTGTCCCCTATCAAAGGACTGCGGGACGATGGAAATCCATCACGGACGTGGTCTAAAACTACAAAGGCTTTGTGATAAAGAATAACTTTTGTTATTTGTAAAAAAAAAAATTTTAACTGTAGAGAAAAAAAAAACTATTAAAATTGGAAATCGGATTTGGTACAAAAAAAATCGGAGATTTAACTTTTAGGTCATATCGCCCAGGCCTATGTCAGAGCAACATAAGCTCCTATAGATCAAACTGAGGAAAGTTTATTTGGAAATAAATCTAATTAAGTAGATATTAATTTTCAAAAAATATATTTTTTGTTGTTATTTTAAATTGAAAATATGACATAAAATAATACTAGCAAGTGTTGCTAGCAGAGCTAAAAAGGCTAAACTATCAGCCAGTTCACGTTTAAATAGGCTGTAAGGACAAAAATTACACATTTATCCAACACCAATCAAACTATCAACTCTAAAACCTTTCTGGATGTGTCTCAGTATGTCAACCCAGCATTTGAGAGAATGATGGGTTACCACAAAGGGGAGTTAATCGGGAAGGAACTGACTGAACTTCCCAAAAGCGACAAGAACAGAGCTGACCTGCTGGATACAATCAATACCTGCATCAAAAAAGGAAAGGTGAGTTTCCCATCCATCCATCCATCCATCCATCCATCCATCCATCCATCCATCCATCCATCCATCCATCCATCCATCCATC
>JBAMHX010000021.1:3640636-3659404 GCA_037177515.1 Pseudomugil tenellus
AACTTTAAGTACAGACACTAATTCCTAAGATACAGTTAAAAGAAATATCAAATGTTCAGAATGCTTTATCAAGTTTTATTTTTATTATTCATTTGTTCACGATAAACATATCTGATGTTTTAAATATTATATGTAATAGCATATTGTAACTAATGTCAGTTACTTTGCTAGGTAACCAATTAATTTTACTGTGTGGTAATTAGTTTGTAACTCTATTACTTTTTGGGAAAAGTAATTTGTAACTATAACTAAATACTTTTTTAAAGTAAGATGTCCAACACTGGCTGGGATTTCCCTGTTTCGCCTCCTGGGTGGATGATGGTCTGGCTACGGGGTGGGGTGGCTGTTGTTTGGGACTGGCTGCCATGTGTCCTGGATTTGCCTAGCCAACCTCTGACCTTTTGAGTAGAGGGGGTTGCCTGAGCATGTTCACTTTTGGAGAGCACTTTTCACCTCGTACGTTCTGCATGACGTACGTATACTGTCACTGATGATGACACAGTCACTAAGATCTCTTCTAGATTGTTTAGTAACAGTAATTCTTCCTTCTTCCTATTCGTTTACTCAGCGGGAATTTATGAGATCCTTTTTTTCCCCTTAATCTCTGTACAGGTGTGACAGATGGCAAAGTATGGGTGGTTAGATTGTGGGTTTTTATTGTGGTGTCTTTCTGTCTCTTCTTTCACTCTGTGGTGTCTTTCTCCTTGTCTTGGTGCTTCTTGTCCTGTAGACTGGGCCCTCTGGCACAATACTGTAATAAATCTGGGTGTGAAACTGAACAGTGATGTTCAATCTTGAAAGGAAGGTCAGTGCAGCGGTTAATTCTAGCTTTTACCAGCTGAGGCAACTTTGCAAAGGCAAAGCCCATTCTTTTAAGACAGGATTTTGAAACATTTTTTCACGCTTTTATGACAACACAGCTGGATTACGGCAATGTTTTATACTTTGCTTTTCTCAAAAATCTCTGTACAATCTGCAGCTGGTGCAAAATGCTGCAGCACGGCTGCTGACGGGATCACATTTATTCTGCTTTAGCCACGCTGCACTGGCTGCCAGTTCTTTTTAGAATTCATTTTAAAATTCTTTTATTTGTTTTTAAGTCCTTGAATAACCTTGCTCCGCCCTACCTCACTGAGCTTCTACACATGCAATCCCCATCCCAGGCCCTCCGGTCAGCAGATCAGCTGTTCCTGGAGGTCCTGAGGACGCGGAGGAAGCTCAGAGGGGACAGGCTTTTTCTGTGGTGGGACCAAAGTTGTGTAACGCTCTGCCACTGCAGGTCATACAGACTTCCTCACTGTCCAGTTTTAAATCTGTTGTTAAGACTAACCTTTATTCACTGGCGTTTCACCCAGTATGAGTTCGCTTTTATTGCTGGTATTGTTCTTATTGTATTGTTTATTGGTTTTATTGTTTCTGTAGTTTTTCATTAATTTGTTGTTTTATTGCTTAATGTTTAATGTTTTTTTTAATATTTTGATTTTGTCATTTTATGCATCAGCACTTTGATCACTATTTGTTGTCAGAAAGTGCTTTATAAATAAAGTTGGGTCCGCTTGTTAAATAAATATTGTCTTGTATTGGAATCAGTATTTAAAGGTATTTATTCGAACCTGTAGTGCACTTTATGGTGAAAGGTAGGAGGGTTCCCAGTCTGGCGTTATCGCTCCCCGAACATGTTTCGCTCATGCTACATAAATACATATTTATTGAATAAATAACTCAGTTTTTGGACATGTATATAATAATCCATTTTTCCATGTTTTTGATTACAAAAACACAAAGTCTACTATGAATGAAAACATGTTTAATGTGGCCAAAATGTATTATCTTATTAGCTATGCCAACGGTTTTCCCTTGAAATCGTTACTACTTCAGGTCCAAAGTTGTTGAAGCAGTACGCACTCTTCTGCGTCAAGTTTATTTTCATAAATCCCAAAGTTTTCATATTAAAATTCTTATGCAAATTTTAAGCCTGTTTTTTCTGTAAGCAAGCTTTATAAATGGGGCTCCTCTTATTTATACTCCAAGAGAAACTTCTGCTTATTTGGCATCATGCAGAAACAAAATAGCATTAACAGTATCAGAGGTAACAGTTAGCCATCCAGCTGCACTGAAAGCATGGTAGCTGCTGCTGATTCCAAGACACTTACCGCTTTGTTTTGTCCTCCATCCTCTGTGTTACGTGACTTGGATCAGCAATATTGTCAGTTTGGGAATTGAACAGCCTTCTTTTCTTTCTTGGGCTAGCATTTGTTACTTGATCCATTTGGGAGTCAGTTTCCCATTTACGCTTCTTGCTAGGCTTCTCCGTCTGCATGTTGTATATAAACTTTGCTGGAGTTAGTTTAAAGTGCGAATGCATCTTAAACTCTCTGTTAAAACAATTTGACAGATCTTGAATTTGTCCAATTCTGCCATTGTCCAAGTCAGTTTTCCTTTTTGGTGTTGTTCCACTCGAATTATCAATGGTGTTGTTTTGAATGTTGGAAAATGTCCTTTCATTCTCCTCCATCCTCTGTGTTACGTGACTTGGACCAGCTACATTGTCAGTTTGGGACTTGAGCAGCCTTCTTTTCTTTCTTGGGTTGTCATTACTTACCTGATCCATTTGGGAGTCATCTTCCCATTTACGCTTCTTGCCAGAACTCTTTGTCTGCATTTTGTTCTTAAACTCCTCTTGAGCTAGCTCTAAGTCTGACTGCGTGTCGAATTCACTGTCAAAAACGTCCGGCATATTCTGGAGTTTTCTGATATTGCTCTGTAGCAAATTCATAATTGTACTTATGGACTCTTCAGACTGGTCTAACTTGCTATTTAGAAATTCCCAGTGGTTTGTTTCAGTCAAACACTGATCTTTTGAATGTTGCAGCTGACTGTTCAAATCTTTGATTAGAGTTTCTTGCTGCTCCAGACGCCTCTGTAGCTGTTTAATTTCATCTTGCAACTTTATGTTCTCCTGCTGCAAGATGGCATTTTTTGCAGCTAGAGAGCAGTTTTGGTCATTCTGATCCACAGGAGAAAACCCATGGTCATGTCTCCATGCAATGAAATCTTGTGAATTTTCTCTCTTGGAAGGAACAGCGTTGCCTTGAAATGTTTTGTTCTCACAAGTTCTATCCATCTTTTATAAATGCAAATATTTTTCTAAAGGTAAGTTTACAGCAAAAGTTATTTCCAACCACAAGATGTCCTCACGAGATGAGAAATGTATGTCAGATACTCTAAATGTGTAATAAATACTAGCTGGACTTCTTAAGAATGAGGTTTATGTTTGAGAATTGTGCCGTCCTTTGTGATGTAATTAGAGAGAGGGTGTGGCTTTGCTTTAGAGGATTCCATGATGTTGTCATGGAGATAGGTGTTTTGTACTTAGTGAGAAGGGCGTGGCTTGGAGAGTTAGAGGATTCTGTGGTGTTGTCATGGAGATAAAAGAAAGATTTTGTTGGGTTTTTTTCCATTTTTGTGTGAATGCTTTAAAGGTCAGAGAAACATCTGTTTACATGTGAAATATGAAACATCTCTGGTAGAAAAATACCTTTTATTTTCTTCACAAGTTATTGATCAATTATTAATATTTTAGATGTTCAATCATCCACTTTAATCTTAGATAAGCTAAGTTCCTACAAAGTAAAAGTGATTCAGTAAATGTTTAGTATTTAAAGTTTGAACTGACATTTTTAATCCACCATCTCTGATAAATTATTAAAAACACTGTTTCTCTTCTCAAATCTGAACTAATCATCCAAAGCAAATCCAAATGTCCAAATCCATTGTTGTTTGAATTTCCCTCTGGGATTAATAAAGTATTTTTCATTTATTTCATTTCAAACAGGACGTTCTTAGTCTTCTACATTGTCTGTTAGTTTTCTGACTTAGACGATCAGAAAAAGAACTTGCCATCATCTGCTCTCAGCACTAATAGGTTAATATGTCTAATATTTAACATGTTTAACAAGAAACAACTAATCTGGACTTCTAAAGTCAAATAATTTCAGAAGCAGAAAATATAAATGAGCCCATGAAACACACAAATTGTAATCTGAACCTCGTCTACATCACTGGTATCTGAAACAGTTTTAGGAAGCAACATGTGATCAGGGTGTGAGTAGATAAACTGGGACATGAGACAACTGATCTCTGGCTCTTCATGAGGTGACGCCTATCAGGATTTACTGTATCAGTGTGGTTAGAGAAGTACAGGTCTGCTGATTGTATCCAGTTTCTATCTGACAGGATGATTTATGGAATTCAGACAAAAGCTGAGGAATAACAGCATGAATAGATGTGAATGGAAATGATAAGGCTACTCATTAAATCAGAATGATACTATGGGAAGGGTTATATTGTAATAACAGGATCTCAGTTTCTTTTACTTCCTATACAAATAGAAAACTTTGACTTCTTCTGTTTTAATTTTTTGTTGTTCTAAATTTTACTGACTCAGCTAGCAGCTACCGATCATATCTCACACAGAGGCCAGTACTACGATGTGTGCCTAACATACATTCAGAGCAGCAGTCCCAGGTCATTTAGGAGATTATGTAATTTTTGACATCTGTCTGTCTGTCTGTTTGTTTGGTTGTCTGTGTACAACATGACTCGAAAAGTTATGGATGGATTCACATGAAATTTTCAAGTTATATCCAGAAAGGGAAGATGAACAATATATTAAGTTTTGGAGGTTATCCAGATCACCGTCTGGATAACATTATTATTTAACATTGTGCCTCCTACAGGCTGTCTGTTTGCTATTTTCACTCTGACAAAGATCATGTGTGACAGATGCCTAAAATAAGCCCAAATGATAACTTGGCAGAGCTCTGTTCTCTCTGAGTGCATTTCTAATTATGGGTATGTTTTCAGTGAAGTTATGTTAAAGCAGTAGAGTTGATTCAACAACACATTCACATTATGCCATTTTTTGTTGGACTCATTAAAAAGCCATTAAAATAAGGAGTAAATCCCAGTTTTCTACAAACAGTAAATTTAAATCAACTTTAACATTTCTCTATTTTCTCATGATGATCTCTTTAGTCCCTAAGAAATAAACAGAACAAAACTGGGTGTTTGCTAAATAAAACGAAAATTGTCTTTAGAGGAAACCAAATTGTATGAAAGAACAACTGAGGCAGTTTGCAGCACCATTACAGAGACTCTTTTTTTTACTGGAGATGAAAATATCTTCAGGATAATAGTGTTTTTCCTCTTCTATAAAAGCTATGTGAACCTTGTATTACTGTTTCAGACATTTCTTTGTGCTATTTTAACAAACTAGAACATTTCATAAGAAATGTTGATGTGTGCCAATGCAGCACCCTGCGCCACAGTGAGCCCCAGTGTGGCAGCCATTTCACATAGACAAGGCTTCTGTGTGGCTATGGTCACTGCAAAGGTCTTAATGAGTATGAACAGAGTGACAGGGAAACACACCTACAGTATGATGTATGTTTTGTGTATAAGATAGAAATAGATATATGTAGACAGAGAGAGACGGAGAGGGAGAGAAGACACACAGAAACTTCTAGTCATTACGCATGAGTCATTACGCATGAGCGTAATGACTGAATGAATGAAATAAAAGGTCTTGCTGTCCGATACTGGTTTTATTTTCTCCAGTATAGCATAGAAATGACAGAAAAAGGAAGAGGTGGAGTCAAAAGAGAAGGGGATTGTATGGTTTCCCGTTTCCCACTGAATTCCCCTCGAAGTGCAGACTCCCCAAGAGGAAACTTGTTTACTCTCAGCACAGCTCTGATGTCACGGAAAGATTCTCAAAGCCAGTGGGACAGAGAGAAACTTCAAGGGGGGAAGTTGGGAACATAGTGTCAGGCATGTGGGGTTTACAATCGCTCCGTTTGGGGCGGGACGAGTGGCGAAGCAGAACTTCACTTTTACATAAACAAAACACAAATACAGTCGCTTTCAATTCACCAGGGTCGCTGTTAGTTCACGGCGGGGGTCAGCACTGAATCGTGGGTCATTAGCGAGCCGGAAATGAGGATGTAAACAACTCTGAGCAGGTCACACACTGGGAATGCACTTTCTGCAGAGCAAATGCTTTGTGTGTGAGAAAGAAAGGCAGGGAGACCTCTCACCCCCGTGGCCCGTTAATGTGGCAGTGACCCTGCAGAGTGTACAGAACTGCCGCTGTGCATGAAATAACACACAGAGAGCGATAGCAGGTGCAGTTTGCATTGCACTGGCAGTGCTTTTAGTGCTGGATTAAAGCGTCTTTCTCCTCCATCTAATTTTCCATCCAGCCTGCAATGACATCTGATGTCAGTATCTAAGGACGACTATCAAACATAAAATTAAACAAATGAAATGCATACAAGTAATTGATTGGTGCAATAATAAATGCATAAAGTCATAAATAAATATACAGTTTCACGCATTTATTTATTTTTTATGCAGTTATTTAGTCATATTTTTATTATTATCTTCATAATTTTTGTTATTTTTCGCTTTTATTTTTCTAAAATATTTTTTATATTTACTTCTAATTTTACTTCATATTTTTAATTAAATAACTAGCATAATTAAACAGAAATGTACAATTAGATAGAGATATTTTATGTAGTTGGGGTAAGAATGATCTGTTTTCTACCCAATGAGTTTAAATAATTTTCTCATGTTGCAATAAGTAATAAGTTAATTAGGAAGCGTGAGGATTAGTCAGACAAATGGATTATTTGTGTATGAAAATACTGAATCTGCAGGCATGAGAAAATGTTTTCGTTGCAGTATTGAGTCATCGTATTTGAGCAGCCTTTGCTTTGTGTACATAAACAGTGACATGGAAAGGAAAAGGAAGAGTCTGGGTCACAAATCTGTTATTCTGATATCCGCCGGCTGCACAGGAAGCTCAGAAACATTGACTTTTGCCCTCAGATGCAAAGTCGTTAACCGATCTGTTCCCAGATTAGCTGAAGACTTTATTCCAGATGTTTATTTTATCTGGCTTTGACTTCTGAAGCATCATCTACCCCCCTCCCCACACTTGCATCTTTTCTGTTGAACGTTTTTAATATTCAATTATTTTAAGAAAAAGAAAGATTCACGTTTTTATCGACCATATTTGCCACTGTTCATCTGCGGCTCACATCAGTCTTGAATGATGCTTTTTTACTTACAGCTCAGCTTCATGTCGTCTCAAGATGTTACATCCTTGTTGCGGCTTTTTTACTTGCTATTAAATGTATTTTAAATAAATTCCCTGTGACTCCCCGTTGCACTATTCATATCTTAACCAAACATCTGAATTATTCTAATTGACTTTAAAATGTGTTTTATACAAGTAAATGAGGGTATAACCTGAGTTATAATGTTTTTGTTCATTAAGAATATTTATCATTTAACATTCTATTTAAAAAAAACATTTATTATATGACTGTCTTTGCTTGAATTAAGACATCTAGCAGCAGGAGTTGCGTATTGCATGTGTAAGTGATTATCAGTTATGTTCAGGCATCTGTGGGAATAACTGGCCCAACTGCAGAGACCAGCTTTTATAGTGGACACACTGGTTACATTTACATGCAAACCAGTATCTTGATAGACATGATGCAGACTTTAAATTACATTATGTAGATGTGTTAATTCCGCTTTATAATGGTATTACACCCTGTTAATGTTTCATTTTTGATCTGGTTTTCTTAGTTTTGGTTGCTTTCTGTTGCAAGATCTGACTGTAAAAAGGATCATTTTGTAGGCTGATGCACTTTCTTTTGAGGAATATGATCAGAAATGTTAAAATTGAACAACAGGTGTTTCATGTGCGCATCCGTTATTAACAAGACTGGATTTGAATGAATGAAATATCCAATCTGCAGCTAAAGTACACATAACCTAAGTATTGTACTGATAAAGACCATTAGTCAGTGTTTCTATGTATGTAGACATTGGATTGTGATTATTGTTTTCGAAAACATAAAATTAATTTAAATGTACTAATTAATTTAATCAAGCAAAGTGTTTTATTCCATTTTGTTTCAGCTGACTGCTATTCTGTGTACTTGCAGCCTTTGCCAGCCTGCCTGGTCTGATGGAGCACCTGTCGGAGAATTACAAGTACTGGAAAAACTTGGACGAGATGAAGTGTAAGAGTCTGCGCCCTCCTCCACCATCTTGACCTTCTCCTCCTCTCATCCAGCTCTCTGTGCAGAGGTTAGACCACAGATGCAGCAGTGGAACAAAAAGTCTTTTCAGCTGTTGGAGCTCTGAGCCCACCCGCCCAGCCGTACGTGGATACGGCTTGAAAACTTGGCATTCGGGACTCTTAAGGGCAGACTTCACCGCCTGAAGAACACTGAGAAGCTGCTTCCTGTGTGTGTTTGTACCTTTACTTGTGCGCTTTAAGCTAGACGCCGTTCCACCAGAGGAGAATATGGTATTTGAGGGACCTGCCGACTGCCCACTGCCACTTTTTGGCCCTCTGAAGTATTCCTGTGAGGACCTCCTGGCCCACCTGACAATCTGCACCATACCGTCTGTCACACCAGAAACCTGCACTTTAGCCAATCAAGACATTTTGATTCTAAACTCCTTTTTGCTGTGTCTGCTTTCCACCCTTACTTATGTTTTTTAACACTTTATATTTGTATGTTTCCCCCACACAAAAACAATGTAAAAATAAGGAGTGTCAAAAGCCAGAGGCACAGACTGTAAGTAGAGTGATCTAATCACCCTTTCAGTAAATGTGAGTTCACAATTTTAAAGCTTCCTTTTAAAATCTGCAAATGTGTGAAGGTGCTCAGCTGGAATTATTCAATCATATTAGCTGTTTGGAACCAATTCCCACAACTCCTGACCCCATCAGCCTTGTGTAGACCTGGCGGACCACCAGGCACATGCTGGGGTACCGTCCCAGTCGTCAGAAAGCATTTTCTACATTTCCAGCCCCGTTTATGGAGGTTAAAAACAAGGGCTGTATGTTAAAGTCCTGTAGCGTCAGAAAATAACAAGGCTGTGAAACATTTAACCCTGTAAACTTTGATGTCACCATCTTCAGTGCACTGTGAGAGCAGCGATGAGGAGGATCCTGTCAAACCAAATGCCAGGATAAGTAGAGCTGCACTGTATACAAGCTATTTCAAACATTTCATAATTTTGTGACACTAACTGTAGATGCACAGAAAAAAGAAACTAATTGTATGTATTTGGTTTATGTAAAGATGTTAATGTGGACTTTCCCAGACAGTGGACATATCTTACTTTTGTCCTCACTGTGATGGGGGAGCATATTCACATATTCTAAAGGTGAATCTTAAATCATTTTATTCAGCTGCAAATCATTTGGCACATTGAAGACCATGAAACCACAGGGTTTGCCTAATGTGTCTGCCCCCTGCTGGCATCAAACAAGTGATGCAGAGGAAAATAGATGCATCCAAAAGTAAAAAAAAAAAAGGGAAGTCAAAAGAAAATGTACATATTTGGGATGTAAGAAAATGACTGTTTTCTGTTTTTTGCTAATCAGAAGCTAAAGATTTAGGCTTCCCAGTATCTCTCAGGTCACTTTTCAGGTGTTGAAAATGGCTGCAACCAGCAGGATGACTGGAAATAAAGAGAAGTGACTAAACCTGCAGATACCCATAAACTACGGTTGCTGTGAGATTATGTCATATTGGACTGGTTCTGGTCTGCATTAGTCTGAATAGCAGGAGGAATTGTTGCTCTGTGTGTGTTAGTTAAGAGAGTGAACATTACAGTATTAACCAAAGGCACAGAGAGCTCCAAACAGGTGCCTTATTCTGTGGTCATCGTTACAGACAAAATATCCTGTAGAAAAAAAGCCAAGCCATAAGTGTTTTAGGTAATCTGATATTTTGCTTCATGCTGTGCAACATATTCAAGATGTTGATGGTTTAGTCGTGACATTTTGTCCCGTGTTTCGTACACCTGAAGTTTCAAAGATGTAACCTAAATTTACTGCTTCAGGTGTTATTATTATTATTATTGTTAATTATTAATTATTTTTGAGAGGTTAAACTGGTCAAATCCATGTTTAATGTATTACCAATTATACTGTCACCTTATTGATGATGGAAGGTCTTAAGCAACGCCTTAATCCTGTTACGTTTCCCCATCTGGGTCTGCTGTTGTCGCAGTACGCTTTACCTGATGTACCTGCTGGTCATGTAAGCGCTCAGACGCTATCGCTTGTTCTCTTTGCTTCTTGCATATTTTGCTTACTGTGTGTACTTTTTTGTTTTTGTTTGATGTTGCTTTCCAAAAGCTCTGGAAAAAGAAAAGTTATTTTTTTTACCTTGACTTGAAACGCAGCTCCAGTTCTGAATGTTTCATGGCTGCTATCACCGATCATAAGAGGATATTTTTGCTAGTCTCACAAACATTTCTATTCATAAAGACTATTTAAAGGTCAGATTTACACTTTAGACAAATCATGCCTTTTTCTGTAAGCAGTGTTGACTGGAATACTATGATGTCTGTTAGATTAGACGACCGCCGGTCTTTTAAAGCCTTGCTTTGAGTCTGCTGAGGCAGAACCAGACAGTAGAGCTGCTTTAATGTAACAAGCCTTCATCCCGAACACTAATGGCTTTGAATGCGAGAACTTGCCAATTCTGTGTTTTTTATAATTTATAAAAGACAATTATTAGAAAGAATAAAAGTATTAAGCTTATTTTTATGGAAATAATGATCATTATTAGCCACGAGTTCAACTGTACTTTGTTTGACATGATTTTTCTGCTATAAAAAGCTTCACGCTTGTCATTTACAGTCTCCCATGTTTGGAAACTTTAATGTATTCTGCTCTCTGCATTATGTTGATGTTTTCTGTGAAACACAAAAATGTATTGCAAGAAAATAAAAAGCATTATTTAAATATGAAGTTGTTACACAATACAATTCCACATTTGCTCATTTAGTTTCTATTTAATCAATAGATGAAAATATTTGGGTGGTTTAAACATGTTAGGGCTTTATGTTCCTTCTCATTGTTCAAACTTCTGCATTATGAAGCAGGTTTAAAGCAACATTACAAAAGTTTCCAGTCTTAAAACTCCAGTTGGATCATTTTGATGGTACAATGATGTGCATTATCCATAATTCTGGAGCCAACGTTGTCCTGCAGTCACAGGGCCGAGAGTCATCTCACGGCTTTGTGCTTCCAGCCACAGCATCATGTTAAAAGCTGTGTTTTGCTGTATGGTACCATGGCACCTGCTAGCAACTGGGTATCAATCTTTTGGAAGTACTGAATGGAAGTTTAGTTTTGAAACAGTCTGTTGCTTTCGTTAATGATGCTATTGTTTATTATTAATTAGCTGGTGTAAGAAAACCACTGATTGGATGACAGCTGATTAGCTCAAAATAATTGTTAAGTACCCTGAGATGAGATTTTTGTGCACTCGCGTTATACAAACCAATCTGAATTCAATTTAATTGAAATGAATCAAGAATCAAGTGAATTTGGCTTTAGAATGGTTGCAAATCTGCAGATATAATTTCTAAATGTGTAAAAGAAATTATCTGGTTGTTTGAACAGCTCAAATACTTTGCACATGTGCGCGTCACAAAACCCACTAAGAGGAATATTTGCAAGCTGACTTTTACCCTCAATCTCACATGTGATCATTTTCTTTTCACTTGTGGAAAAGAAAATGATATATAAATGTTTTTAGAATTTCCCATATCCATACTAAGCTAAACTACGCTATGCTAAGCTAAGATAAGCTAAGTTAAAGAAGATGGTCTGAGCGTTCAGGCCAGAGCAGATAAAGCTGTTCATACAGAAGCCAGTCAGCAGTTTTGGTCACTGCGGGAAAAAAGATTCATCTATTTCATCTGCCTATAGTGGAGATTTTCTGTTTACCTTTTTTGTACTGAATTTAAAAGAAATAACATAAATTCTATTATATTTAATGCTTCATTATGATAATTTTAAGAATTAAAGCGACAGGTAAAAATGGATTTTGACAAGATGTTTATGACCCCGTCAGTCAAAATGAGGATAACAAAAAAGTCTAGTGCAACTTCTGCATGAGTTCACATGACTGAAAATAGCCTTTTTGCATAGAAAAAACTTCATAGTTGAGATAGGAATATGTGCTTTTTTTTACCTTTTTTTCCCATAGATGCCTGTTGTCGCTAATTTGCATCATACCTAAAATCTATTTTATGTGCTATAGTCTAACTTTCTCAACTTAATTTAGCATCTACTTAAAAGCAAAAACACAAGGGATTTTTTCATAATTGGAAATAAATTCAAGCATCAAGGGGAATAATGTGAACAGTTAAAACTGAAAACATAATTTCTGCAACCTGCCATCTGATAACAACAGCAAGCCTTCTTCTTCCACTAAAGCTGGGCTATAATGGGCAACTTCCAACAGTTGGAGACGATGCTGTAGCACCGCAGGCGATTTATGCCTGTTTATAGTATGTTTGTTTCTAGATGAAGGTGAGAGATTAAGTGTAGTCATTCAACCTCAGGTAGATAATTTAAGTAACTAACTGACTTATTTCATAACTGCTTAAAGGATTATTAATACATGGATAAATAAAAAGTTAACTCAGGACACACATGCAATTAAATATTTTTAATTACTAACAGCCCTTAAGTTCGATTTTCATTAAACATTTAGTAGAAATGTCTTTAAAAAAAAGTATACGTGAGTTTAAATTAGCAATTAGCATCCATTCACAGAACAAGACAACAAATAGTAGAATTTTTTGGCAAATACATTTTGGAGAATAAAAAAGGATTGATCGACGTCTCAGCAAACAAAAACAGAGTTTTAAAATGTGCCTGACAGAGGGATTTACTACACTATCATTTCAGTCAAAAGGCAACAACGTTTTTCAGCAGACATAAGCAGCATCAGACAAAACTCAAAGGACATCCAGATCCTGGTTTGAGAACAAGGCATAAGAGATCAGAGTCCACCGTTTTCCTCCAGCTTCTGGAAAAGCGCCAGGCTGCGCAGGCGAGACTGTCGCTCTCCGTTCTTCCACAGAATCAGCAGCGTGTCCGTCGAACATGTGACCAAACCGTTTTCCCCAAAACTGATGAACATCTGAAATGAAAAGAGGAAGACAGCTGAAGCGCAATGACAGCAGACGTGTTCCAGCACATCATCTAATCAAGATAATCATGTCCTCGTACCTGGACAGCCCCCGAGTGTCCAATCAGATCTCCTGTCAGCTCCAGCGTCCTCATGCTGGAGAGCTCCACGACCCTTTTTGTCTGAGGGGCAGGCTGTTTGTTTGACCTCCCAAAAGTCCACATCCCAAAAAACCCTACGAAAAGATCACAAATATGAAAACCGACATGCTGCTGTAAAGTGAGGCAGCACCAAGTTAAAATGTTATGAAGTGTGGTTTCTCAGGACGTTGCTAAGCAACAACATCTCGAAAATGTAAATAACTAGAAGTTCTGCCTTCGGAGGCGACCGCTAGGGGGATATATCCCTGAACACCTTCAGTTTCCACAACCCTGGAATACATTCAGGTCATGTGACACATCTTAGGTTTCTCAACTCAGGTTGGAGCGCTGCCTGGTGGCCAACCTGAAAATGATTAATCGCTCAAAATGGAACCAGTTCCTCCTCTCTGATTTGTGTTTGTGTCCTGTTGTGTGTGTGTGTGTGTGTGCGTGTGTGTGTGTGTGTGCGTTAACCTGCAGAGGCTGGTTCAGCAGGCAAAGGCAGATCTTGGATCTCCCACATCCTTACACTCCCGTCTTCAGAGCACGACATCAGCTCACTGAAAGACACATTTGTGAAGTCTGATGAGAGCAATAAAGTATTCAGAATTAAAATCAAACATTTTAAATGATTTGATTCTCATTTAGGAACCGACACATAACTGACAGTTGTGCTGTTGCAGCCACAGGTTTTATGCAAATGTGAAAATAAAATTGATGCACATTTATGGTTTTCCCTACAGGTGGCGCTTTATCACGAAAAATCGGATTCTTGACTATATTTCTGGAACTATTTGTTTCATTGACCTCAAATCAAGTGCAAATAAAAGGTCATGAGATCAGGATGCATTCTGTCCTGATGTCACACTGGGCTGGTTCAAAGTTTAAACACCAGGTGGAGCTTTATGACTGAACATGTGCGTCCTCATATAATTGTATTGTATCTATTAGAGGATTGGGAAATAGGAGGATTGGGGGTGTTCAGGGATTTACCCCTAGCCCTCACTTCTGATGGCATAGACCTTGTTTAGCATAGTTGCTTGCTTGTTTTTTATATTTCTAAAAAGTTGGAATTAAAAACCATGTCATGATTTTGACTAAAATTTTTATAATAACTTTTGTTAATAACTTTTTAATCATTTTTGTGACAGTTCTTGTCCTTCTTTAATGGAAGATTATGAATAAATATATGTACAGTCATAAGTACAGTTATGCAAACATCACTTTAAAGTCATGTGATCGTCGCGTGGCTTCAGTATTCTCTGAACTCGTTTCCACTTTCACCATTTTTTCCATATATAAAAGAATTGTTGCCGCACTTTTGAGTATTTTATATGCAGTTGGTTTGATGTAGATGTTGCAGCACATGTTGCCCATCCTTCCTCACATGACTGAACTAGTTTAGCATTTAATGAAATTCAACTGTTTGAAAAATATAGTCACCAAAGTTAAAAAAAATAATGTTTAGTTTTAGACAATCGTGATATAAATTAATCTTAAACAATGTTTTAGAAGATGCAAACATTTTTGCTGTCAAATATTTTGCTAGCTTTGTAAGGACACACACACACTTCAACTTAAAACAATCAGTTTGTGAATATTTGATTTATGTTGTTGATAAAAGAAAAGCCACAAAGAAAATAAGAAAGCAGACTTTCAATGTCTCCCTGCTGAAACACATCTGACTCAAATGAAAGGTCCAATAGCAAACTAGTGCGGAGCTTGTTAGTGATCTGTTTTATATAAATCTGCTGTGTTACAGCAGGGAAACATCTAATACCTGTAGGATACTGGATTATGATCGCTGGCTTAAAAGGTTTAAATCAATGTCTTTTAGTTATATAAAGCCAGTTCTAGTCTTGTTTCTCAGGCCAATATACCTCAAAAAAGCTAAAAAGAAATAGTTTTTCTATTTAAACATGATGTCATCAGAAGTTTTTGGCATGTCCCTGAAAAAGCAGGACAATGGTGCCCTCATGTGGATGATTAGGGGACTGCATCAGTGTGGAGCACTGGTACAGCACTCCTGCAATAAATAATGCTGTTATATCACACTTTTTACAGCTAGAATGAACATTTTAGACGCTAGAAACAATAATAATTATATGGTTTGTTGTTGTTGGGGGGAAACTGAGGTAAAGTGAGCTAATATTACTCTAAAGGTAAAGATGACAAAAAAGGGAGCAGCTTTAGATGGAAGGACAAGATGTCCTCACAACAAGTGAGGATATGGGAGCTCATCTTTGAAAAGCTTCCTCTAACCTTTTCCATTAGTTCCTGTTATTGTTGTGAATAACTTTCCATTTCTGGGAAATATTTAGCTAAAAACAGAACTGGCCACCGCTTCTCATCACATCCAACCAAAGCCAAGGGGGCACAGGAAGAGACTGTTTTGTTTAAACAGCAAACAGTTTCCCAAAAGCCAAGTGTGGTCACAGGTTTGCTAATCCACCTCCAGAAAACTCTCTTCATATAACAAATCAGCAGCAAATCAACTATAAAATAGAACAATTGTTCCGAAAGCGTTGTTGCAAAGAAACAAGAGTTGTAAGAACAGAATCCTACCTGTCAGACAGCAGCATGGTGTGCAACACATTAGAGTCATGTGCAGCCTTCCTGTAGGCAACCACTGTTTTGCTTACAACATCATACACATATAGGCCACTGCCCACAGCTGCCAGGATGAGCTACAAAACACACAAATATAGAAACGGAGGATTTAAAATAAACATTTGTATGGATCTCTGTCAGACTAGCATCTATGGAGATAAATTTCAAATTATATAAAAAGTTCATCTGAGAAAATGTGAATCAGAAACAGTGAATGTTTTAAAATGAATAAATTAGACTGCATAGTGTTGAGAGTTGCACTATAAGCTACATTTCTGGTGGTTGTGACATATACGGTAGGTTACGGTAGTTAATTTTTCCATAAAAAAAAAAAAAGACTTTAAACTATAGTCCACCTGAAATCCAGATGTCCCAGCTTTCCAATGGGCACTAAACGCACCATCTTCACGCAAATCTGTGAAACCTGCCGGCGTGAAAAGAGTCTCAAAAACCCCTCGAGCATCTGTTTCGTGTGTGCGGGTTAGGAGTATTTAATGATCTTTTTTTTTTTAACCTGTCTTGTCCAGCATTGTTGCAAGCAGTATTTAATGATCTGTGTGCATGCAATCCCTTTGAACAGCAAATTATTAGATTTGTTAGGTTGAAGTTAAAGATTTGTGCGTAAAATATTGATGTTTGTGCATTTTTTAAAGATTTGTGCAGGTGTAAACCTTTTTTGTGCACGTTTTTTTCAAGATATAAGTGTACACATTTCAACACACATTTGGAAGCACCCAAAGTTACAGACAAAATGGTTTAAATGGTTTACAAACTATATGTTACATGTACAGGTACTCAAAGTTGCACACAAATCAGTTTACACAGCTTGCAAATCATATTGAGTCCATGTTCTCTCCGTACGCATCCCTCTGAACCCAGAGAGTCAAAAAAAATGTCCAGACACACTTTATAGCCGGTAAAGTCAGTTTGTTTTTTTCCACTTTTACCAGTTCGTCTTTTCCCATTCTCACCTTTCCATTAGTGGTCAGGTGCTGAATGGACATTTCGCTGGGTTTCGGAACACCCATTCGGATTTCAGTCTGCGTGCCGGTTGCCGACTCCTCCCACAGGATGTGCTCATAAGCCAGATTGTTCCAGTCAATCGCGTCCCATAAGATGAGCTCGCCCGCATGGGAGCCGCTGGCGAAAAGGCCATCTGAGGAACCAGGAAGCGCATGTTTACAGCATCAACCAGCTTAGAGTTTGGAGTTAATGCAAACAGACTCACCATTGACATTAATGAGAGCTCGAATCTGCTCGTGGTGATCAGACAGACAGCGGATCATCGCCACGGAAACAGAGGAATCAGTAGACACTGTCAGCCTGTAGATCACTGGAAATATGGGGGTTAAAATGTCTTGTAAGCCATTTTCATTGTGTTTGGACAGGATTAACATCTTTTACTCTTACTGATCTCTTTATCCATAGCAGCGGCGATGCAGTTCTTGGGCAGCTCTATCAAAGCAGTTATTCCTGCAACATGCCGGGAAAAAAAAAGGAATGAATTTCTGTACAAAAAGCAGCATCAGAGGTGAGCACAGTTGGTGCAACAACTGGGAATGTTATCATTCCCCTTACCGGTGTCGCTGTGATCGTGTCTGTCACACTGCAGCTGGAAGTCTTTGTTCCACACGCACAACTCTTCCCCACCTGAGACCCACACACACAATCGCTCCAACACCAGCAAACACTGACACACACACACGGGATCAGAGCGTGAAATACAGCAGCAGTTTTTTTTTAATTTGGACACACACACACACACCCTCGCGCAACGTCAACCAAGATGAGAAATCAAATATAATTAGCCTATGGATGATGCAATTAACCCTAATTTGCGATCAAGAGAAGGAAATTACCAGTTCATATCCTATATTAGAACTGGGATGAAGCTCTTTAGCGCCAAACCTCAAAATCAGATCCTGACAACGCTAACATGGACGCACACATTCAGATGACTTCTCCTCAAGACTACAACTGTAAAAT
Source organism: Pseudomugil tenellus (assembly GCA_037177515.1). Lineage (NCBI taxonomy): Eukaryota > Metazoa > Chordata > Actinopteri > Atheriniformes > Pseudomugilidae > Pseudomugil > Pseudomugil tenellus. The sequence continues at coordinate 3,658,407 of JBAMHX010000021.1, forward strand.
TGAAGTTTAATAAATTGTGGAACAATTTCACATTTAATTATATGAAAATGGTTTCCATAGCAACGGTTTCCACTTCAAAAACAGAGGGAGGGAGCAAGAAAATTAACAAATACACAAGAACCATGATGAAGAAAATATTTTGCAGAATTTGGCAAAAAAGAATTGTTTGTATAATTTTGTATCTTTCTGTATCGTTTTGTATCTTTGTGTATCATTTTGTATCTTTGTGTATCGTTTTGTGTCTTTCTGTATCATTTTGTATCTTTCGGTTTTGTTTTTTATGTTTCGGTATCATTTAGTATCATTTTGTATCATTTTGTATCTTTGTGTATCGTTTTGTCTTTCTGTATCATTTTGTATCTTTGTGTATCGTTTTGTCTTTCTGTATCATTTTGTATCTTTGTGTATCGTTTTGTGTCTTTCTGTATCATTTTGTATCTTTGTGTATCATTTTGTGTCTTTCGGTATTGTTTTTTATGTTTCGGTATTATTTAGTATCTTTGTGTATCATTTTGTATCTTTCTGTATCATTTTGTATCTTTCTGTATCATTTTGTATCTTTCTGTATCATTTTGTATCTTTCTGTATCATTTTGTGTCTTTCTGTATCATTTTGTATCTTTCGGTATTGTTTTTTATGTTTCGGTATTATTTAGTATCTTTCTGTATCATTTTGTATCTTTGTGTATCGTTTTGTGTCTTTCTGTATCATTTTGTATCTTTCTGTATCATTTTGTATCTTTGTGTATCGTTTTGTGTCTTTGTGTATCATTTTGTATCTTTCTGTATCGTTTTGTGTCTTTGTGTATCATTTTGTGTCTTTGTGTATCGTTTTGTATCTTTCTGTATCGTTTTGTATCTTTCTGTATCGTTTTGTCTTTCTGTATCATTTTGTATCTTTGTGTATCGTTTTGTCTTTCTGTATCATTTTGTATCTTTGTGTATCGTTTTGTGTCTTTGTATATCATTTTGTATCTTTGTGTATCGTTTTGTGTCTTT